>CM074495.1:20571342-20829570 GCA_037389245.1 Oryzias sinensis
ACCTGTGCAATAATCATGCTGTCTAATCAGCATCTTGATATGGCACACCTGTGAGGTGGGATGGATTGTCTTGGCAAAGGAGAAGTGCTCACTATCACAGATTTAGACAGATTTGTTAACAATATTTCAGAGAACTGGTTATTTTGTGTATGTGGAAAATGTTTCACATCTTTGAGTTCATACCATAAAAAATGGGAGCAATACCAAAGTGTTGCGTTTATATTTTTGGTCAGTGTAAAAATAAATGTCTGAAAACTATGTGTTATTTTTAAGCTGACTTAACAAAAAAAAAGATTCATCTTAAGTGAAGCAGATAATTAAGTTAGATCAAAGTTTATTTTTCAAACATCCATATGTGGTCTTACCACCCTCTCACGGTGGAAAAAGTATTATCTGAGCTTCTTCATCACTTAATCATCTTTAAATGGACACGCCATGCTGTTTCACCTCTCTGAAAACAAACTAACCTTCAACTAAACCTGCTCCAGACCAGGTTATGTTCAGAGCATGAGTTGCCATGGCAACTTGACCTACCCTGAAACATACCTCCATTTCTGGAACCGAAAGCTGAGGTTGTCAACTTCCTTAGCCTCAAACTTACCGTGGGAGTTAGCATAACCTGCTTTCTGGGATACCCCCCTGAAGAGCTCCGCGTTTCTGTACAGGTGACAGTGCATGGAGGAGATTTATTGACAAGGTCTTGATCCAGTTGTTCTGCTCTGAGAATGGATTGTTTTCAGACTGAGGGTGTATTCAACCTGGTCCGCTTGGGTGTATTCAGACTGGAAATATGTTCCGGATTATCAGGGAAATGAACTCTGGTTCATTTTAAAGGGGCTATACCATGCTATTCTTAAAATATCCATGTATATTTATATTACCGTTGGCACACAAAAGAAAATTTTTTAAATTAAATTGTAGTTATTTTCCTGAGTTCTTTTCCAACCCTAAGGTAAAACGAGTCAATCTCTGAGGCACCAGCTTTCGCTCTGTCTGGGTACTGTCTGTGTGCGACTCGCCCACAAAAATAAACATCCTCCAAACGTTTGCAAAGATGGATGTGCATATTTTGCATATAGCATGGTTAGGCTTGGTTTTGATCTATTTTAAAAACGTTCCCTGTGGTCTGTTAATTATGATTATGCGGTTTGTAGCCCAAATAAAAACAAAAAGTCATTTTAAAGTACCGTACATTGTTTCTGCAGAGCGTCAGTAGCTCATTAGAAATTAACTTTTAAGTTGTGGAGCATGACTTAAAACGGTTGACTCAGAGTAAGCCCCCCTTCTCACGATCCATCTGTTTATACCAAGTGGTGACTCTAGCAGGCGGGAGGTAAAGCCAACCAAGGGGGTATTCCAGAAAGCAGGTTATGCTAGCTCCCACGATAAGTTTGAGGCTAAGGAAGTTGATAACCTCAGCTTTCGGTTCCAGAAATGGAGGTATGTTTCAGGGTAGGTCAAGTTACCATGGCAACTCATGCTCTGAACATAACCTGGTCCGGAGCAGGTTTAGTTGAAGCTTAGTTTGTTTACAGAGAGGTGAAGCAGCATGGCGTGTCCATTTGAAGATGATTTATTGGATGAAAAAGCTCAGATAATACTTTTTCCACCATGAGAGGGTGATAAGACCACACATGGATGTTGGAAAGAAACTTTTTTACTTTGATCTAACTTAATTATTTGCTTCAGTTAAGATAAATCATTTTTTGTTAGGTCACCTTAAAAATAACATGTAGTTTTCAGACAATTATTTTCCTTTCGTTCAAATTAATTCAATTAAGTAGGTGTAACTTTGATGCTGCTGTTAAATCGGTACCGCAAGGGATTCTGGGATATCATTCCCTTTGCCTGTCTGGACGGATTTGGGTTTAAGTGTGAGTTTTTTACAAAATGTGTTTAGTTGTATAGCTGTTTTACTGTGTTTCACCGTGTTTTGCCGAGCTATTTTGTCCTACTGTGCTTACGTCTCTGCACCATGAGTGAGAGTAAAGGAGAGGATGATGAGTTTATATAGCACCCCTACCACTTACTTGTATTATGATAGCTACGGAAAATTCTTTAATAAGTTTTTGTACTCCGTGCATTTTTCCCCCGCCCTTTTTATTGTTATAAAAATGAGCATATCTGCCGGCTCAAACTTAGACATATGAAAGTTCAAGAAATATAAGTAATTAAAATGGAAAAAAGATTAATGGAGTAATGTGACATTTAGTTAGATAAATACGTAAATTTGAGTTGTATAAACAATTATTGAGTTTGAATAAATGTAACTCAATTATTTTAATTATTTTTCAGCCGTGTTACTTTTTTGATGGACTTATAATCTTTATTCGCTTCCATTGCTCTGATGTTAAAATGGTCATTTTCATCCCTTAAATAAATCCCTGTAATTCCTGGTGCTTAAACTTTGTATTTAATTAATGGTTGCATATTTGATTCATAACAACTCTGGTGGAAAGTGTTTATTTTTTTCTAAGTTTGTAATTTTTTTAAAACAGCGTTTATATTCACCTAATAAGGGGGGTTTTATGATTTTATGATTGACAGATGATGATTAGAACTCTGGTGTTTATCTTGTTTTCCCCGTTTTAGCTTTAGCATCTACGGTACGCTATATTTTGGTTTGTGTACTGCAGTTGGGCTGTAAACTGGTCTAAGACGTTCTCTGGGATTCTTGTTGCCTTTTTACCGGTAAGTACTATATATTTGAAATTCTTAAACCATAAAAATATGTTATACTCGTTTCAATTTAGTTATTTTCAAAATGTCTTCTCATTAATATGTTTAATTAGTTATGATTTTTAATGTTAAAAATGTTAAATTTTTCCAGTACTTTCATGTATTTTCCTTTATTGCGGTCATAATGTATAAGGACAGGATTCAGATATGCTATAGTGACACCAGAATCTCTTCATGTGAAGTGACTGACATTACACAGGTGATCCAGATTTTGACAGGGAAAGTAAAATCATGAAGACATACAGAAAACTTTCACAGTCTATTCCAACTGAAACATTTTATTTAATTTTGATATCAAATTTTTAACAAAATTGTACATGTTTATTTTTTGCCTATTTTTTCCTTTTACTGTCTTGTGATTTTAATTTTATGGGTTTGTCTGTATGTTCCTCTCTATGCCTGCATCTTTTCGTGGTAATTGGACTTATAAACCAAGACAATCCAACATTTGCATTTTAAGGCAGAAATGTTTAATTGTGAGATTTGTAGATGACTCTTCAGTAAATTTCTTCTTCATTTAAAAACAATCACCTTACATGATGGCTGTCTGTCACAGAGTTTAGGAGTGAAATAATTTTTCAATCCTGTTGGGTAAAAATAATTTAAAATGTAAAATAAATAAAAGAGGAAAAGCTTTTTGTGAACAATGTCAGAGTTACAAAATTTCATCTATGGTAACACTGTCTAATTTTGACGGTTTAAGGGTAAGGACATTCTGTCATCCTGATAACCAGTTCCAGGCTCTTAACGTGGACTATGTTACTTCTTCATTGTGAATGATGTAGGCTTGAAAATAAAAAAGTGGCTGTGATGGTGGCTGTGATGTTCTAATGCCAGACAGTCACCAATAATCCAAACTGTAACTGTAAGGAAAACAAAACAAGTTTTAGTCAATAAATTTTTATGCAAGTGCTGTTTTTGCAAAGATGTGTTTAAAATTGACAGTGTAACATATTTAATCTTGTTTATGCACAAGATTCAAGTGCTATGACGGAGTTTTAAGGCCACCAAAAAAAAAAAAAAGTTAAATTACAAGATTTTATCTAGTAAATTTAGGAGATAAAAACTCATAGATTAACAAGGAGAAAACGCCAAAGTTTTCCGTTTATCGGAGCCAAGCTTGAAGATGAAATATATGGAGCCTTTTGTGAAGCGTTATTTCCAGATAGGTTTAAAAAACAGAGATTCTGAACCTTTTGGCAACTATAAATTAGATTATTATCAGTGTAGCCGTCTTTCCGGGGCTCGGTGTCAGTAAAGCGGAGTTTCATATGTAAATTAAGGAGCTCAGAGACACGTTTGGGTGCAGAGGACCGCTGCAGCCTTTATTTTCCTTTTCATTCACATAACCTGAAGTTCATTTGTCACCTTACGTCATGAAACTGAACACCAACGCGTAAGTAAACAGTGTTACATACGCCCCCTCCTCCTAATGAAACGTCCCGTTTCAACATAAAACAATGCAGAGGAATGAAAATAGTCTGTTATATTAGCATTACGTTGAAAATGCCAAAAAGTGCTCCTCCTCGGACGGAAGCGTCACACAAACGTAGAGATCTGGTCTTTGATGGAGGAAGAAAGGATTTAAGTGGACATCTGCAGGGAAACCCGGCCGATGGGCTGCGGAGATCCTGCAAACCAACCATCAATAAATAAAACTTTAATAAACTGTAAATCAAACAAATGAGCTTTCAAACATCTGGAACGTTAAATGTAAAGTGTAAAACACCAAGTACTTATCAACAAAGATTTATGATGTCAAGTTTAGTCTACAGCAGCATTGCCTTGCTGTCTTTTATTTCTCAGTCTCAGGGTGCTGGATTTGGGATGGAACCCTCCATGTATGGGGAGAAGCTTTCGGCCATCTTATTATTCCTGCAGGGTATCTGATAACTGGCAGTGCGTAACAGTTTATTGCCCGGGTCTTGTTCTTGCCATTGAGCTGGCTTCTCAGGACTTGCCTTACTCGTTGCAGGTATTTGGCTGTTGCAGCTTTCCTTGTTGCCTGTTCTAGGTTGCTATTTGCCTGTGGAAATCCAAGATACATTTTACTGTCCTCAACGTCTGCTATCGTTCCTTCTGGGAGTGAGACACCTCCTGTGTGGACTACCTAGCCTCTCTTTGTCACCATCTGAATGCATTTCTCTAGCCAGAATAACATCCCAATGTCAGTACTTTAGATGCTGGTGTAGATCAGGGAGTCAATGTCACACTCACTCTTAGCATATAGCTTGATGTCATCCATGTGGAGGCGAATGATGGTGGCCCCAATTCTAAGTTGTTATCCATAGCCAGTTTTATTTGGTTGAGGGGGTTCAGACCTATGCAGAACAGCAGTGGGGACAGAGCTTCACCTTGGTATATCCCACATTTGATGGACACTTGTGCAAGTGCCTTGCCATAGGCTTCAAGGGTGGTTTTCCACAGTTTTGAGCTTCCTATGAAGGCTCGTAAGAGTCCTGTTGATGTTGTGAGTGTGGGTGTATATAGGTAGATCTATAAATAAAAAGTGTGAGCACCCCTGCACTACAAAGATAGAGACTGAAGCCTGGAGGTTTTGATGAAAACATATACAACAGCCCCCTCTACTGGAGAATATGGGGAGGTAGAAAAACGTTTTCTTACACTAATTTTTTCAGTACTTTGGTCTAAGCTTTTTAAAAAATGTGAATACGGTATAGCATAAGGAAATAAGTAAAAGTTCCAAAAAAGTTGTTTAATTGGGAAAGTGAAGTGTTTGTGCAAAAGTTAAATCTCTGCAGCTTCTCCTCTCATGTCATTTGTGTTATTTTTTTCTTTTTTAGCTTAATGCAGTGTGCTGAGGGTTTTGCATATGTGCAGTTCTATACTTTTATTTTGATTTTTCTTTAAACTGCACTTTGGTCACTGTTGGGGACTGAGGGAGTGGGTACAAAGTTCACAGGGCGCTTGTAAGGAGGAGGGGGTGAAGAGGAGGCAGGTTAAAAAAAAGAAAATTGACCTTTGAAAGCAAAACAGCAGGTGGAGAGCTAAAACCAGGCAGCTCAGGAAGCATTGGGAAGAAATTCAACAGGGAAAAATAAAAGTGCATTTTTTCCTAAACTGAGGAGGGACTGCAGGTGTGACAATGAGGCTCTGCGTTGACTGTGTGGCCTCCTTTTGACCGAGGTTGAGCACATGTGAGCAGAGTTTGCTTGTGAGGAAGTAGCAACGTAAGGCAAAGGACTAATGGAGGGAGACGAGAGGGCCGGTGGAGTCAAAGTGAGGCCGGGGCGTTTGACTGCCCTGCAGGAGCAGCTGATTTGGGCCCTGCTGGAATCCGGACTTTCCAGAGACATCCTGGTCCAAGCTGTGGGAGAAATGGAAAAAAACAGAGCGAGTGTTGGTGCAGAGAGAGGAGAAAGAGGAGATGGAGAGAGCTCTGAGGAGGGGGAAACCGATTTCCCACCTCCTATATTTCGTGAGATAGAGAAGCTTCCTGCGGATGAAGTGTCAAAGCTGAGGACTGAAGTCGACCAGTTACTGCAGTGAGTAGATCCCATGCTTCTGTATAAACTCCAGGGCAACATCATATTCACAACTATGACACTGAACTTATCTGATCTGTTAAAATCTAGGAAAAGTGACTGCATCATCATCAACGCTGCTTAATTATCTTGCTCCTACTTTGACTTTGCCCACAAAAACGCAGATCCCCCTGCATATTGAAGCACCAATTTACCTGTCTGCATCCATATTTTCTAATTCTTCCAGGCTGAGCTCACCTTTCTTTTCAAAATCCTCCCTCCTTCCTTTACATGCTCCTCTGTCTCTCTCTGCAATCTGGCTCCTGAGGCGAATTTAAAGAGGGTTCCTCCTTTGCTAGTTACTAATTACCCACTCCCATCATTATTCCCTTGCCATTTCTTAATATCTACGCTACAAGCATACAGGTAGGTGAAGATTAATGGAGTTGGGCTGGTCTCGAGGACTTGAAATCCTTCAACAATTTTTTAGCACCCAGTTTTGAAAATAAAGTTAAGAAAATCCAAAGAGTTTTTACAAGTTTTAACAAGTTCATATGAAATGTTTATATGGGAATAAATAATCAGAACACATTCACAAACATGTCAGATATCACTTCAGTTATTTTAACTTTTATATCTATCACTAAAATTTAATAAAGTTGAAAATATTCAAATTATCATGCATTTTTCCTGATCAAAATTGTGAGTTGTCAAATGAGTCCTCATAAACCTTTCACACATTTTTCCCCTCCACTGGTCTGAAAGAGCTGGACTTTGCTCCAGTGTGCTCTCCCTTATCTCTCTCTGTCAATATTCTGGAACTTCCCCCTGAATGTTCACACTCTGAGCTTTATGTTGTTACAACCTGCAAAACTGCAGAACTAGCACAGGGGTTTAAAAAAAGAAAAATGCTCATCTTATTCTACTAAAATTACAAAAATGATAGAATGGCAGACAGGGTCTATTTTTAATGTATATGGAGTCGTGTAACACATTATGTAATGAAGCATTCAAACGAACTAAACTCAACTAAAACTTAAATGATTTTGATGGTTTTGTTTTCCAGTCCATCATCAAATAATACATTTTAAAATGTGTCTCTTGACTGGGAGCACTGTGAATGTACTGAAATTAATATAGACCTGAAGTCCCATCAATTCTTTCACACCTGGATATGTGAAATGTACCCCCCCCCCCCATAACACTGTATGTCAACCAGGGAAGCACTGGGACCGATTTGTAGTTAAGTGTTCAGTATTTGAGTCTTTAGTATGAAATGACCCTTCAAATCTCAAGACGGACACTCTACCACTATGTCACTGTGAAGAATGTGTTTAGATTAGAATTTAAATTAGAATACAGCAATTCCATCAACAATACAAGACAAATCATGTTCAAATAGAACTTAAATGATTTTATTGTCAAAATCAAACTATAATGTGTTTTTTTTAAAAAGTTCTTTTAAATAATTTAACATAATTTATTTAGTCTTTGGTGCATCACATGTTTTTGTTGCAGTTGCTTGAAAAAGCATCTGTAACAGATTGGCCACAAGATGTAAATGGAAGATTTTTCATTTTTGAAACACAGATATGCTTTAAATCAAATTGTTGTAATAAATTTTTTGTTAAAATTAAATGGGAGAATTTTAAAATAAACAATGATATTTAATGATGAGTAAAATAAATGCATCATGTAGTTATTCATAAATTGAGATGACACCTAGATCTCAAGAAAACATTGACGTTTTATTTTATTTTATGCTGTATTGGAAAGTTGATGAGAGACATTCTTTCTTTTGCAAATAAGCAAACAAATTATCTTTGACTGAAATTTGGTCGGATCAAAAGAAGCATACTGGATCCTGGCCGAAATTGTAAAACTCATCATTCATCACAAAGGTGACTGAGTCTAATGCATGCAAAAACGTCCCTTCTGTGTAACAGGGAGGAGCCCTGGCACGTTGCAAAAATGGTGAAAAGCTACATGCAGCAGCACAACTTACCGCAGAGAGAAGTGGTGGAGTCGACAGGGCTCAACCAGTCCCACTTGTCCCAGCATCTCAACAAAGGCACACCTATGAAGAACCAAAAGAGAGCTGCTCTGTACAGCTGGTATGTCAAGAAGCAGTACGAGATCAGCCAGCGTGAGTACACAACTCTCCCAGTCCGATCATTCTCCGAGAGTGAGACATATGTCTTACAGAAAATGTTATCTAATTGCAGAGTTTACCAATGCCAAACATGGCCTTACAATGGTAGAGGAGCAGGGAGACGAGAGCAAGAAGGGACGGAGGAACCGGTTCAAATGGGGTCCTGCATCCCTGCAGATCCTGTTTCAGGCTTACGAGCGACAGAAGAACCCCAGCAAAGAGGAAAGAGAGGGGCTGGTAGAGGAATGCAACAGGTGAGGGAGGATGCTTTCATTTTCAACTTTTCATCATCAGTATATCATCTGTTACAGATGATAAATTGTCTTGTATTTGCAGAGTTGAGCTGCAGTCAAATCTTTTGGATGGCCTTTGTTTTTTTTTAGGGCAGAGTGTCTCCAAAGGGGCGTGTCTCCCTCTCAGCTTGCTGGCCTGGGCTCAAACCTGGTTACCGAAGTCCGAGTCTACAATTGGTTTGCCAACCGCCGCAAAGAAGACGCTTTCAAACACAGGCTGTCCCTCGACACACCTTACGCCAACCAATCAGCTTCCTCTAACACCGCCCTTTCTGCTAGTCCCGAGCATGGTAACTCCTCCGTTTCCAGATCTACAGAAATACATCCTAGTTCTAAAAAGCTGTAAATCATGTTAACTTTTATTTCTCAGGTGTGAAGTTCACCCAACAGATGTCAGGTGACACAGTGAGTTCAGCTAGAGGCAACGGAGGGGAGAGGGCAGGGCGCCTCATGGTCAGTCCCATCCAGCTGGAGCCCAGCCACACACTCCTTGAGAGCCATAACTCTAAACTGGTGAGAATCTGCCTAGTGATTCTTCACCACTTTAGACAAAATGTTCTGCTGCCATGACAACCGGGCTTACCTGTGACTGCAGGTGTCCAGTAGTGGCCCGCTGCCTCCAGTAAGCACCCTGACCTCTCTGCACAGCCTCTCTGCCTCTCCTGCTTCCTCCCAGAGCCTCATCATGGCTTCTGTGCCTGGCGTCATGAGCCTGGGGGAGTCCTCACTTCTCATTGGTAATGCGGACTCTAAGAAAACTCAATTTCCTTTCTGCTGACAACAGTTATGAAAGGGAGGATTTTTTTCTGGAATTTTTCAGGTTTGGCCTCCACACAGCCTCAAACTGTGCCCGTTATCAACAACATGGGGGGTGGGTTCACGACCTTGCAACCAATCTCCTTCCAGCAGCAGCTTCATGCGTCTCACCAACAGCCCATATCACAGCAGCTCCAGGGTCACATGGCTGCCAGTCCATTGATGGCTACCATGGCTCAGCTGCCATACCACAGTAAGGTTGAGCCCCCACCTCCAAGCTAGCTGAGACACTGATGTAAAGACTCATTCATCTGCTTCTCCTCACAGTGTACAAGTCAGACTCACCCCCATATCACTCATCCAGTTTGCTGTCACAGGCCATGGTCATTGCTGACAGCAGCGGTCTAGGGACTCTGACGAGCCTCGCCGCAGTCAGACAGGTACCTGGACAGGTTTCTTGTTCGGTTTACAACCTGGTCAATTCTACCTTCTAACCCTGACTTGAAAATTTCCCCCTGGAAGATTCTCACGACTGACCCAGAAGAACAGACAGACCCGCCTCTACAGGAAGACTCTATGCATCTGCAACCGCACACACCTGTGCCAGGTAGAGTGAACAATGAAGAAAAGTGACAATACTTGAAAAACTATTATTATTTATTAGTTAAAAACATTTACAAAAGTCAAAAATTAAAAATGTTATTTCAATAATTCCATTTAGATGGGACACTGTGGAGTTTAATGAAAAGTCTCACTTTCTTTTAACCAAGAATATTTATTTTGGCTTTTTTGCCAGCGAAAAAGATCAAAAAGTGGTTTAAAATACACTGAAGTAAAATCAACATGCATACACACTTTTATACAAACTTTACAAATATTTATAGGAAAAGAGGCAATAACAAAACACTCATATTGTTTTTTTCTACCTTGCTTTAAGGTCAAACGCACTTCACCCATGCACACACAAATTCACACACTGATGGTGCCTTACAATGGTGCCAAGCTCAACCATCCTAAACCTCATGGAGCAATGCGGGTTCAGTGTCTTGCCCAAGAACACTTCAACACACGTGACCACCAGTCAGAGGTCCACTGTTCTATCCCTGCACCACAGCCGTCCTTTAAATAACGTTTAAAACAACCCTTTTCTTCCAAATCTGCAGAAGTGACTTTCCTCAAATGCTCTCAAATTATCCTAGGACAACTGCAAGGAAAGAAGTGAGAGCATTGAGAAGACACAGAGAAGTTGTGAGAGTATTAACCCTTGTGCTATCTAAGATGACCCCACCCTTGCATTGACGTGTTATTCCTACCATGACAAAGGTGGAAAGATTTCACGTAATCCGTGGACACCAGTGAAGATCACAAATCATTGAAGAAAAAAGGTTCATCGCAGTGGGTCTAGATGACCCAACTCCCAATGTTAAAGTGCCTAGGATAGAACAAGGGTTAAGCAGCATCTCTCTCCCAAAACAACATTGAGATAGTTTCAGTTGAGTTCAGAGATGAAATTCTGCTAGCCGTGATGCTCTACTATCTCTTCAGACTGGGGCTGAGCAGATTAACCAGACTATCATCAGAATTTGGGCATTCAACTCTTTTGACTTGTCTGAGCCAGAGTGACTGCCAAAGGCCCATAGATTTTATTACAAGTGTTTGGAAAATAGTCATCAATCCACAACAGTGGATCTCATTTTCTGTTAAATTAACTTTTAAACTCATCACTCATCTTGTTTTCTCCAATTGTTTTCAACAATCGAGTCCATCAAACAAAAAAAATCCCATTTGTGCAATTTTTACATTTACAGAACATTTCTCAGAGAAGGGTTACTTTTTGAAAAGGAAATCGCACAAGCTTTAACTTATTTAATGTTTGCTTTGTATTTATGCCCATAGCTGCATTTAGAGATTTATGGTCTTGATATAAAAAGTGCATCTAAGTCAGGTGTAAGGATTTATTCAACAATACAATGAACAATACAGATGTAGCTAATAAAAATACTAAAAAATAATTCTGCTAGCTCAGGAGCGGGCAAATTTATAGACTCATGGGCCACAATGAATTCTAAAATTTGGCAAAGGGGCCGGACCAAAAGCAGATCAGATGCGTGTTTTGGTAATCCACTTCATAAGACAATACCATGGAGTCTGGACAAAAATATGCTTTCATTTTGAATAAAAATAAATGTATATATTTTAAAACAGAACATTTTCGAGTTTTTATTTCAAAACTGTAGCTTTTGTTCTAATTTTGGTGCCAATTGCATTGATGGGTTGATGTCCCTCAGGGAAAAATGCAACTTAGAGAAATGCTGTATTCATGTGGTGTAGGAATGATTGGAAAAATGACTGCCCGACCTGGAAGACACACATGAACATGAAAAAAATCCCACAAATCTTCCAACACCACATCAATGTAGAATAACTTTCTGCACCTAAACAAAGGTCAGTTTATTTTTAGTTCACCATCCATGGGGACACACTAGAACATAAAACAATAAGTATTATCAGTATGATTTCCTCCAGTTTGGCTGGCCAGATATTAGTTTCATGGTTAGAAATGGCCCCCCGGCCATAGTTCGCCCACCCCTGTGCTAGCTTCTATGGCATAACACTTTAACTAGAAAAATCTTCTTAAGAACTAATAACATAAGTTATTAATTAATGTTCAAAGACTTGAAACTTGATTTTTGTAAAAAAAAAAAATTTAAAAAAAGGTTTAGGGTTGTTTTTCTTTCTACAGACTTGTTTTCTTTCACTTATTGGTCATTTCCTAGGAGCAAAGAAGAAATAAGACACTTTAAACTCTCACTTGGTTCAAAAGATTTCCTCAGAAATTGAAGTTAACCTGTGATTTTTCTTTTGTTTGTTTTGAACAGCTTCTTCTGAAAGTCTGGAGCTTTATTCTTCCTCTCAGTCCACGGAGCGTCATCAGTCTCACCTCCTCTCACCATCACCGACAGACATCAGCTCCTATATGCCTACACAAATGGTGTCCACGGCGCAGTAAAACCTCGCTGCTGATGTGATGTTTTCTTCCTTTCTGCTGGAAATTTCCAAAGAAACCTGGGGGGGGGGGGGGGGGGCATAGCGATCACACCTGAGACTGACTGACTCATTCTTTATTAGAACATGCTCTAGAGGATATTCATCTTTGAAACAACAGACAATCAAGTCATGATCAACACTAAAATGTACTTTTTTTATTCAAATGTTTTGTAATATTAAAACAAAAAGTAAATTAAGTAAAACCTGACAACAATGTTTGTTTGTTTTATTTTCAATCATAAAAATAACTTTACATGTAGAAAAGAACAATGTAATAAAGACAGCAGCCCATTGGATTCTAAACGTTTGGATTCTAAACGTAAAGACGTAAGACGTTAAAGTTCAATCACCTTAAGACTACGTCTGTAACAAAAAGTACATCCCAAAGCAGTGGATAGTTATTTAAAAATATAAATACATGTTTAGCTTTCTCTTTCCGATTTTCTTTTTCTTTTTACCTTGACAGGAGTGAGTTCACACTGCACTCCAACTGCTTTGGAATTACAAGCGGAATTTTGTTCAGTCTCTTAATTATTTAGGCTTTCCTTTTCTTCTTTTTCTTGGGATTCTCTTCTCCTTTAGCTGCATTTTTCTTTATTTTTTCCAGGCCTACGGGCTCTGTTAAGGAAGACAGGAGAGCGGATGCGGGTACAAGATCCTCCACAGACACAGCTGCCTCCCTCAACCTCATTTCCATCTCACTGTCGCTGTCACTGCTCAGGGGAAATTTTTAAGTAGAAAGATCAGAATAGAACTGTACAAAGTAACTCAACATAGTAATCAAAGTAATCAAGAAGACCTTGAACTTGGGATGGGTCGCCGCCTCACAGTAGGTGGAGGCTCGGTAACTTTCTGTCCTGGGATAGATGTTGAAAATAGACGAAACCCTAAAGAACATAAAAAGTCTTCCTTAAAACTATAAGAGGTTAAACAAAAGCAAGGTTTGACGGAAGCAACAAAACTTTACCTCCGTCATCATCACCATCTTCGCAGTTTGTTAATGTCAGATAGTTTGAAGTTTTAGACCGCGTCTCTGAAAGGCAACTGAAAAAAAAAAACACAATAGTACTGTGGTTTACAATTTTTGAAAAAAGCATTTTAAAAAATCCCACATCACTGTACCTGTCGAGATAATGTCCCAGTTTTTTAGCCACGTGTTTTTGAAACCCTTGGGTGACTTGGAGCTCATTGCCATCATGATCATGCCTGGCGACTACAACACTGTTTTCAACAAAAAATAAAAAAGAAATCAAACTCAAATTTTAAAAAGGCTAAGTCATCCTTAACGCACGCACGCGCACACACATTCGTTGAAATGAAAAAATAATTTTCTTCAACCAGTACTCACCGCTTTGACTCTTTCTCATTGCTGTCCGCATCTTAAATATGCAGAAGTGCTCAATGATCAGAAACAATAATAAAAGTTAAATGTCAAACTTGCATTTTTGTAAAACAAGTTTAGCTAAATGAATTTAAGCCTCAAAAATCCTACTACAAACCAACATTATGGTAATTTCATATCTGAATTACTTTTCCCAACATGTTTACCTTCACGTGAATGCATGTGCAGCAAAAAACATATACGGAGCATTCACGGAGCTACACATTTTTGCAGGCTACACGGACCTGCATGAATAGTTCATCTTTTTTGACACAAAAATGAGAAAATAAATATTCACCCTTCGTTTTGTGAATTTGCGTGTCCCAGACTGCTTCCCTACATTTCTTCAGCTCTTCGTCGTCGCTACTGCTACTATCTGCCGCCATGTTGAACCAGTTGCTAGTTCTGCTATATTGTTTTCAGAAGAGCACTATGGGAAATGTATTTTTTTCCAACTACAAAAAGGGGAGGAAGCGCATTTGAAAGACGATTCTTGTGTTTTACAGTAATTATTAAAAATAGCACCAATATCATGAAATCATATAAAGTTAACTTATTTCCAAGTCAATAGCTACTTTAAAGATAAGGCAGCTGGTTAGCTAGCAAGTCAAAACAATAACAATCTCGCTAATACATCAAAAACCTACATTAAGGATATTAGAAGTAAAAATTATAACCAGACATTGTATTTTTGCCAGGCTTATTTATTAACAACAGTCATGATAATACACCAATGTGTCACTTTGAAAATAAGCCACTATAAAAACTGGACTGCACCTAAAAAGGTTACAGGAAAAGATTCATATCACAGTCTTCCTATGCAGTTTATATGCTGCTCCACAGAAAAAAGGGGTTTAAAAACCCAGAAACAATGACATAATGAATGGTAAAGTAGACTCCCAGCACGTTCACACTAAGTGAGTCAGGGTAAAGAGGAAAAAGACTTGCAACAATGCAAAAAGCTCATGTGACCACATTTCTCATGAAGAGCTGGTTTGCTTTTTGTGTAATTCCCATTGATTATTACGGATATTTTTTAACTGTAGCAATAATTTAAAAAATTGCCTATTGTATAAAAATCACATAACACAAAACATTTTACTTCATACAAAACAGTATAGCATATATACTGAGATATGATTGGTGAACTTTCCCTCTGCTCAGTGCCATTACACCTGTAAGCAAGGTTTCTTTACCATGAATTAAGGCACATACAAGTACTAAACAGTGCTAATGAATATATGTAGATCATGTCTGAGTTAACAAGGGATTATCATGACGCATATTCAGGCATATGGAAATGCAGCCTGCCAACTAGTTCCAAAATTATCCATATTTTTCTTTTGTCTCTTCTAAAAAGGAAGAATACAGTTCAACAGTCCCAAAGCAAAGCGCCCTTCCTACCAAGTCTGAAGTTTAATTCATACAAGACATTCTATCATATTATCTTATAAAGTTTTCTGTGAGAAGAAGAACAAAATGGAATCAAGGTTTTACATCTACCATCATTTAGATAATAACTAACAAGCTGCATCTCTCCACACCATCAGGTTGTGTGCTGCTGCAGAAACTTTTCATCTGTAACCACTAAACCCAAGACTCCAGTAGCCGACCACAATCACACTCCTATCACAACACAGAATAACAAAAATCTACTTTAAAAAAAGACCTACCTATGCTACACCTTCATCTGCTCCTAACAATACTGAAGAGCATACACTAGAGCTTGCTTTCCTGTAAGATACAAAGAACATATTCTGCATTTCAGTAAAGTCAAACTAAGCCAGTCTAAAAGTGGAGCTTTTAGAGTTCTGTGAGTCAAAGTGATCCCTTCCAGCAGAGACAAAATTAGCCCAAAATCACACAAATATTACCAATAATGCTGGAATGACAAACAAAAATCAAGACAAGCAGATTTAATAAAAGAAACATTAAAGGAAACATATTTTTGAAACCTACAACATGAGCTTTTTATAGTTCTGTTTGACAAATCCTCGGTTACAGTTGAAGGCAGAGCTGGCCTGTCGAACATCGAGCAGGTCTGTTAAAAATGGTTAAAAAAGATACCTCTGTGCCCTGGAAAATTAAACTGTGGATAGATATTATCCAAGAATCTATCCCTTGGAAGAAAAAGCAACCATTCTGCCGTCAGAGCCCACCATTATAGGCATAATCAGCCTTGTTGTGCATGATGAGTTTATTGTCCACAAAGTAGAAACTGTCTGATCTGGTCTCATACGGGTGGGCCACCATTTGGCGAACTGAACAACAAGAAAGAGAAACAAAGAATAATAAATAATAAACATTTTTATTACATATTTATTGACAAACTGCACATGTTCAAACTGAAAAAAAAAAACTCACTGAGGTCATCTGGAAGCTGAGGAAACTCATAAATGTGTTCACATGTATTGCGGCTGTTTGGTATACAAAAACCAAAGTCAAAATCGAAATTCTTGAGAAGGCGACCCTGAAAATAATGCCTCTCAATCATTCGAAAGCTGTTTATGGGTCGGTCGCCAACTGTGAATTCAACACTACAATTGGAGAGAGACAACAAACAAACATCATGTTTTATAGCCAACCATAGTGAGAACATTAAAACTGTTTCCCCAAAAACACAGAGTCTGTTTACTTACGTTGCACCAACTGTGCGCAACTTTAGAAACGCTGGTGTGAATTGGTATCTGACAAAACGTCCAGCAGCGACATCCAAATCCATACTGTCCTTTTCATTCACCACAGAACCTAATCAAAACAATAGACTCAGCAGGTCAGCTATGGAAGCATTTGTGTAGCACATTTAAAACTATAAGTCAAAACCAGAAATGCTTTTTCATTTTCAAACTGAAGCTGCATATTTTGACTTAAAATTAAAATGAAAAAGCAATCCGCCAAAATGCTTTTTCATTTTCTTCTTCAACACTGCTTATTCTGTCACTTAATTAAAAATTATAAAGAAAATGTTATTTGACATTTTCAAAAAGTTCTCTAGTAAACTGCATCACATGACTCAATAATAAAATTAAAAATCAATACTTCAAAATTCTTTTTCATTTTCTGAGATCTGAGAAACTCTAAACTATCATATGAATTTGTGTTTCCAGTGGTGTCCAGACAAAATAAAGGCTGATGTAATTCCAATATATTTACTGGATTTACTCATTGCTGGATTGACCACCTAGAGTTATGTTCCTCCACGGCTAATGTTTTTAGCACGTATTAGCCTAAAGCTAACCTTTCTTCTTCTAAAAGCACATTTAGAAGATAGTCTCCTGCAGCTTACCACTGATTTTGCTGTTTGAGGTCAGCTGGAGCCCCATCAACAGCTCTAGCAGATTCGACATGCAAAATGTTGGCAGTTTGCTGGTTGGACCAACACGTATATTCTAAATGTGCTTTTATTACTGTTATGATTATTATTAAGGGCCTGCTCGCTCATATTGTTTTTAATCCGTGCGGTCAGTGCTTTTTTTCTTGGCTGCAAGGTCCCTTTCCGTTTGGAAATGCTAAGTGGAATTGAATTATGCAACAGTTTTCACAGGGTTGATGTGAAAATGAAAATGCAATCTCCTCTTTGCATTTTTGTTTTAATTATAACACAGAATAATCAGTTTTTAAGTAGAAAAGGAAAAAGCATTTTGAAGCATTGATTTTTACTTTTATTTTTGAGTCATTTGATGCAGTTTTGAGTCAAAAAATGCAGCTTCATTTTGAAAATGAAAAAGCATTTCTGGTGTTGACTTTTAATTATGCTACACATGAGGATTTCTGTATGCTGATTTTAGGCACCACAAATATCCGTATGTTATGCTACTTGTCATTTAAAACAGTTATCTTGCATTTTCCATTAGCTTATTAACCTTCTGGTCAGAAATAATTGTTGACCCGTTTATGATTTTATGACAGCATATTTTGGAAGTTGTATTTGGTGTCAGTCTGCTTGAGAAGAAAAAAAAGAACAACTCATTTAGAATTTTAATACTTACCGTAATTTGAATTTTCAAACTTTTATTTCAATGCTTTTCGTGACTTTCTTTTAGTTAAATTATATTTTATCAATTTTTAGATATATAAAGATCTGTAGCCACAACACTGTTTATATTTTGAAAAGTCTTAATGGATGACTTACCACTGTTCGGAGGTTTGGCTATCTCAAACAGCACTGTTCCTGTGTCAAGATCTCTGATTTTAAAACGCGTGAAGTCAATGTTGTAGATATTGTCCTCGAGTCTGCAAAGATAATCTGAAACATAAAACAGGATACTGAGTAAAAAATTTTAATTTAATGTATTCATTAATAATAAATTATGCATTCATTTCATTTCATTCATACAAATGAAAAAGTAAAAAAGAGTATATGGTGTAGCTTTAGTTTTAGTATTTTACTAAAACCCCTGCACAACTACCTATGCATTGATTATATTTTTATTTTCAACCATTGAATGTATATTATATAACTCATTTTCTGTCAATTTTCCTTACAGACAAAAATAAGCCATTCATTAATTCATTTTTGCTGCTGTGTTCTTTGATTTAGGTCTCATTTGATGTTGCGACACGTTCTCACTCCCAACTCTGCACACAGTGGTAGGGACCCCTCGATGTCACATATGGACGCTTTGGGTGACCCCAACTCGTTTTTTAACATGCTACCTGCTCCCATTAAACGACTTCAGTAAAGTGAGAATGTGTTTACATATTCTGAGTTCTGCCCCTATATTTATTTATTTTAAGTGTTTGAGAAAAATGTTTTCATACAGTGCTTCTAATATGTTGCTTTTGAAATAACAGAAATCCCTAATCCCCCTATGAACTGGCACCATAACATAGTGGAGGGGTTTGAGAGCTTGAGTGATCCCAGGAGCTAAGCCGAGGTCAGCTAAGGGTCTCCAATGGCAGACAGGACCTGGGTGATGAGCCAGACAAAGAGCAGTTTAGAACCCCCTTTATCAGAAGCACATCTAAAGATTCCACATCGCCCAGATTGGTGTCCCGGGGCCCCACTCTGGAGCCAAGCTTGGGGTTGGGGCTCGCAGGTGAGTCCTGGTGACCTGGCCTCTTCCCACGGGCCCAAAAAAATGATGTGGGAACTGGTTTGGGGTCTGGTTTGAGGACAACATGATTTCCTCTCCTTTCTTTGCAGATTATGTTATCCTGTTAGCTTTATCAAGCCAGGACCTCCAGCATGCATTGGGGCAGAGACCAAGTGTGAAGCGACTGGGATGAGGGTCAGTCCCGCCAAATTTGAAGCCATGGTTCTTGACTGGAGATAGGTAGTTTGCCTTTTCTGGGTGGGTGGAATGCCCCTGCCCCTGGTGGAGGAGTTTATATATCTTGGGGTCTTGTTGACGAATGAGGGAGAAAGGAGCATGAAATTGACAAGTGGATTGGAGCGGCGTCCGCCATTATGCGGTAGCTGTACTGGTCCATTGTGGAGAGAAAGCTTAGCCAGAAAGCAAAGCGGTCGACCTTAATGGTCGATCTTCGTTCCAATACGCACCTTTGGTCATGAGCTCTGGGTCATGACCGAAGGAACAACGTGTACAAGTGGCTGAAATTAGCTTCCTCCGTAGGGTGGCTGGGTGCTTCAGAACCCCCTTTATGAGAAGCTTGGTCACCCGCAGAGAGCTTGGAGTAGAGTGTCTGCTACTCCAGTTTTTTTCAACCTTTTTTGAGCCACGGCACACTTTAACCGTGACAAAAATCCCGCAGCACACCAGCATCCAAAAAAAAAGGGGAAACTCATAATCTGTATTAGGCCTGCACAATATACCTCAAATTTATCGTTATCGCAATATCCAGCTCTGCAATATGCATATCGCAAAAGACGGCGAATATTGCAATAAATCGCAAACCCAAAATGTGTTAAAACAATCTTCTAGCAGCTTGAAGCATTTAACGAATCAAATAAATCCCTTTATGCTTTGACCAATCAGATGGACACCTTCCCATTGTTGACCAATCAGATGGAGGCCTATTATGTTAGATGTTTGTCCCCCATGTCGACGAGGGTCATTTGGAGTATAATTTTTAAACTGTTGCAATGAAATGGGAATGATGTTTTTGTTTATTTTTCTATTTGTTTATTTACTGCAAATTATATCGTTATGGCAATATTGATGACTAATATCGCATATCGCAAGTTTTCCTCATATCGTGCAGCCCTAGTTCATACTAGGTCACGTTTAAGTTGTGGGCCTCTATCTTTTTTCTTCATTGTTCATTTATGTTTTGGTCACAGCTATAGGTGTTAACTTTTTCTCCTTTTTGAAAAAGACTTGGATTTTAAGTTATGTTGACTTATTTAATAACACTTGCAGTAAAATGGAAATGTAGGAGACACCAACCTATTTTATTCCTGGGCATCTATATATATATTTTTGTAATCATTCATCTTAGTTTTGGCAAGTTCTATGGTAAATTTATTTTCTTCTTTTTGAATAAAACTTGCACATTAATTTAAGTTGTGTTGAATTATTTGAATAAAACTCACACTGAAACCAAAATGTGTTGGTATTTTTGCTTTTCTTTTTTTCCATTTATCGCAAGTCATACCGTCATCGCAGTTTCAAACACTGATATCCCCGGATGAGCATTTTTCTAATATCGTGCAGGCCTAATCTGTATTGATCTACAGTCCCTCCACAATCTTGCATGCATTTTTGTGATAATTGTGGCAGAAAAAGCTGGAGGCTGCAGCTGTTTTTTTCTAAAAGATGTAATAAAAGTTAAGTTAGAAGATTTAAAAACTGTTTGATGTGTGTTCGTTGTGGTTTCAAGACCTCTAACAAAGAAAGACTCATTGTGCGCTGAGACGCTGTCACTTTAACCCAATGCATCATGGGAGATGTGGTGCAAACAGCCGCCAAACGCAGAAAGACTAGTGTCTCTGAGCTTCATTGTTTTGTTCACTTGTTCCACGGTCTGACACCGGATTCTGTGAAAAGCTATACCGCTAAAGACGAGCTTTAGCTGGTATTTTTGTTAGAGCTGAGAGACTTTATAAACTCAATTGGAACATGGAAGTGAAGACTTTAACCACATCTGATTGGTCAGACTGATGACATGTGATTAAGACTCCAAGAATGATTGGTGGAGACAGTTAAAGGGGCGGGAGTTTTCCAAAAAAGTCTGAAGCTACAGCTAAATCGCGGTACTATCATTCTTATCAAAATGTCTTTAATAGAATCAAATCAGAAAAAGTATTTTATGATCTTTCATATTCCTAACTACTCAGTATTTTATCAGGGCCTGTTTGGATGAACAAAGAGCTGATATCCTGGAGATGGGAAATGTTGTTAAATCAGTTAATGAGGGCAATTTCCCACGGCACACCTGACCATCTCCCACGGCGCACTAGTGTGCCACGGCACACTGGTTGAAAAACACTGTGCTACTCCACAGTTGAGAGGAGCCAGTTGAGATGGCTCGGGCATCTGGTCCGATGCCTCCTGGACGCCTCCCTGAGGGGGGTTGTTCCGGTGTGGGTACCGGATGTTCTCGGGTTGCCGTATGTTCTCGGGGTCCTTCGGGGTCCTTCGACCAATGATGACGTCACACTATTTGATTGGCTGTAAGTTGCCACGACCAATGAGTTAACGTCGCTAAGTTTTAAAAAAAAACTTTATTGACAATTGCGGTATCATACATTAACAATGACATTAACGTTAACAACGAACAATAACAATGTAATCAATATTGCCTCGAAGATCGGTCACCATTGCCAAACATAACATATTAACATAGAAAATAAAGAATAGAGGAGAAAAAAAGAAACAATGAACATAACACACAAATAAATAAAAACGTAAGTAAAATAAAATAAAGGAACATAGAAAAAATCTAAATAGTCTAATAATAGTTAAGTTAGGGGTACTCGTGAGGTTTGTATTTCTGAACAAAACTAAGCAATTTCAAGCCATTCTTCTTTTTCATATAATGAAGTGATTGAAAGTAAAAACAGAGCTCTTTATTAAATGTTATAAAAAGTGGTTTGGTCTTCAAAACTTGACCTCACCAAGATTGCGCTGCTCTCCTCGTGATGTCTCCTCTAGTGATATAACTCATTGGAAGGACCCCGAAGGACCCGAGAACATACGGCAACCCGAGAACATCCGGTACCCACACCGGGCATTTCTCACGAGGCGGAGGTCCCAAGGAAGACCCAGGACACGCTGAAGAGATTATATCTCTCGGCTGTCCTGGGAACGTCTCGTCCCTGCAGAGGAGCTGAAGGAAGTGGCCAGGGAGAAGGAAGTCTGTGCATGTATGCTTAGATTGATGTTCACGCGACACGGTCCCGGATGAGCATAAGAAGATGGATGGATGGAGAAATCCATATTGACAATGAACTACAAAAGCTGTAGCTATTTCAATTTCAAATAAAATAAATACATTAAAAATATTGTTTTGTCGTTGAAATCGGATTTTTCTTTGTGTGTGTTGGATTCGTTTGACAGTCTGAGAATAAAAGTTTCATATTTTCACTAACTTCTGAAGCAGATATGTGTTTTTTAGCTTCTTTTTAATCGGGCAACTAATATGTTGGTTTTTAAATAACAGGAAATGCTTCCTGATAATGAACTTTCAGAATTAAATTTGTTGCTATTTCGAAAAAGGAAAAGAAAAGGTTTTGACTCGTGTACTGTCTATTTTATTGATTTACCTTAATCTGTCTTTGGTTGGCATTGTATTGAAATGTTTAAAATAGTTTAAAGATTAACATTAACTTTATTTAGCCCTGCATTCTTTGTCTCAATTGAACGGAGCAACTACATAGATTTTATTTATAACAATAATAATAATAAACATTATCCAACACCAACAATACCTTTAGTGACAGCCCGAAGACCCAGCACATGGTCCGGGGAAATTTCTTTCCCCAGTGCCCGGAGTTCATCCTCCGTGACCACAGGCCACTTCTCCGTTTGACTGCGCCTCGACTTCAGCTTTTTCAGCATGCCTCCACCACTTTTCAATCTTTCTGCTTCGTCTTCAATACGTCGTCTGCTTCCCTACCTCCTTTTCTGGTCACCTGTAAGGGCTTATTTCGAGAAACGTTCATATCCCAGAAACCATAAGTATAAAATCAGTTTTTCTTTACTTAAGAAAAACGTTGAGTGTACATTCAAGATGGCGTGAAAGATCTCACAAAAAGGAGTTTGATTGGTTGAAAGCGACTGTCGTTGTCATGGTTATCAAAAGGGTCTGAATAATTTATTTCTCGAGTTTCCCCGTTTTCTTTGAGCGTGTGTTGTGAGTTAAACGGTCAAAGTTTGACTTTATTTTTTAACTATAGCAGTTATTTTTTTTTCTTTACCTTGTTATTTATTGTCTTTGTCATTTCTTACGTTTGTGAAACAACTTTATCTCCTATTAGGATTCCTAAATTGTCATTTGGTTGGGAGAAGTACTTCCGTGTTGCCCCGTGTCATAAGCCAAGTGCACCTAGAATCCCAGCCATACCCACAGGGCGGTGCTAGCGGAAGGACCCGGATCTGTTGACGGAAATACTCTGAACAGCATCGCAGAAGAAGCCATGGTGCGGGTGAAGTCGAGGTAAAACGTGCTCCTTTAAAAACTTTATTCCATATTTTTTTTATTGTAGGTTATTATTCACTAAACATGACCCATTATCATCAGATATTTGCTGTGCGAGGTTAATGTTTCGGAGACCAGCGACCTGTTGCTTCTGGATGACCGTGCTGTTGCATGGGCAGTGAGATCAGCGGTGGCCCGCATGCACGGTGACTACGGGGCGGCACTTTGTAGTATACGATTTTCTGGTGAGTATTTGCGCGAGATTTTTTTCTTTTCTCTTTTCATGAGTAAGGAAATATTAAAGATTAAAAACTACAAAAATAAGAAAAATATTTAAGTACAAAATATAGCAGCAATACTGAAATAAGCATTACACAAAGAAATGAATCTGTTAGACAGTGTAAACCGTTACATCAATTCATACAATGTAAAGATTTCAAATAGTTTTTTTTAAATATACATGTAATGCGTTTTTTTTATTAAATGAGTGCTTACTAAATACATTTTTAACTCTTAATTTTTAACAAGTTTTTCTTTGTAAGTGTTATAGTTTAATTTTTTTCTCTTCATGCACCTTTTTATTTCAATTTTCCTTTCTATGTCTGCATCTATCTTTACTTCAGCATACACAAAAAAGATAGAAGTATATTGTGAATCCATTTAACTATAACATTGTTTGGAAAAAATGACACTGGTTTCTTTACCTTTTCTGTATGTCTTTTTTTATAGTGAAATACCTAAATGTTCACAATGGAATGGTGTTTCTACGTTTCCCTAAAAGCTGTTTCCAATTCCTCTGGTCTGCATTACCTTTCATCACCAATATTGAAAGTCGAGGGCAACAAATCCCATGTTTTCTGAACTGTTTGCATGTAGGAGGTAGGACATGCATGCTCTGCTTAGAAGGAACCTTACTTGCATGTGTTGGCAACCATGAGTTGTAAATAAAAGCCTTTCTAATTCACTGTTGTTTTTCTGATCTTTTTCAGGAACAATTAGAACATGTCAGAAATTTTTAATCCGCTACAACACCCAGCAGCTCCAACGAATTCTCCCTAAATGTAAAAATGCAGGTAACAGTTAAGCTTAATAAAGACCTTCATGCTGAATTTCTTTTCACATTTTTCAGCATTACTAACTAAAATTCATAGTAATTAATTTGGAATCACATTTTGGAATTGGTTTAGTATTGATTTAGTTAAGTAAAAAGAAAACTATTCAAATGTTTCTTCGTGTATTTTTATTTCGCAGCAGAAAAAGATCAAGTTTGTCAAGAAATTCTTAATTGCCTTCCAACACGTGGAACCAAACCAACATACGAGGGTGGATCTGAGTTTGAGGAAGATGAAAGAGAGTGATCAAAGTGGATACCTGGTGGATAGTGCCTCCTCTTCACCAATTGGCTTACACACTCCTATTTTGAAAAACAGCAGAAATGTTGAATTAGCAGATAATAATTTGGATTTAATGTTTTGTTGCATGTGGTATTCATACTTTAGGGTCAAACCAAAAGGCTTGCATTTCTATATACTTTGTTTCAAAATAGTTTTTGTTTGGGCATTGGAATAATGTAAATATTCCTTTGTTTTGTTTTTAACAAAGTTTTATTTACGAAAGGGTATTGCCGTACTTGTAATAAGGACAAATAAAAGTTTGATAACATTGTGATGAGTTTGACTGTGTTGATGTTGTGTCTTTTTTCTTTAATGAAAAACCAAATGTTTTAAACGTCTTGTCAATGTCATTTTTGTGTTTTAAAGATTAGTATTGTCTATTATATTTAAAATATTTGACCTAAAGTTAAGCTGTGCTAAATTAATACTTCTACTACATCTCCCATACTGCCCTGCTGTTTGGGACACGGTACAAGAAACATCCGGGGCTCTCGGGTTCTTGTCTGGCGACCCGTCGCCATTACAGCACGCCTTGGATTTTCGATACAGATTTCTGGCTAAATCTTTCAAATAGCACGTTTTCCACTTTGTGGAAGACACTTAACGCTCTGTTAAGGCCAACTATTATTCCTTTACAAGCCAACTCTGTTAGGTTCGGGAGGGGTTGGCCTTGCGTGGCGAGCTTTCGTTCTTTCCTTTGACAGTGCGTAACTTGAGACGCCAAAATCGTGTCTCTATTTTTCCCCTCTGGTTTGTTTATAGTCAAGATGTCGCCGTGATGGGGTCTCCGCGTTTGACAGCAATGAACCAGGGCCTTCGTCGCCTTACTTACGCTCACTGCAACCCATTTTCCGTTTTTGATGCTAGAGAGCTCAACGGCTCTCTTCACGGAGCTCTGCCTCAACACAGCTCACTGCACGGAGACAAACATGGAGAAAAACCCCAACAGTACCAAGGTTCCGCCCCGTTGGACTTCTACGGGTCCCACACCGGGCGAATCTAAACCCAAAACCGGTAAAGTCTTTATTCTGAACACTTGGCTACATGCACGAGGCGCTGTGAACGTATGGGCTTAAAGCTCCGCATTGTGGCCTTTTGGGGCCTAGCTGTACAGCACAAGTTGTTTATCAGCAAGTGACGTCACTCCCAAACCATTTGACCCATCAGCTCTTAGAGCTGCAGCTCGCTGGCATCTGCTCTTTGCAATTGACTTCCATGATCTTTATCCAATTTTAGATGCGTCACCCATAAGTGACTTGGCTTGCTCTGGAAATAGTTACATTTAAAAGTTAGGTACATTACGTTAATGGTTACATTTAATAAACTTCTGAAGCCGATAAAAGTTTTAGAACTTATTTTCAATCGGAGCTACTATTAAGTTGGTTTTTAAAATAACGGAAATTCTTACTGATTATTAACGTTTCTTTGTCAAGAGACAAATTACAAGGACAATGACGATTTCTAATATACAGTCTTGAGATAATGAGTTTTAGATTAAACTAAATATATTAAAGGCATTCTTTTTTTACTTTCAAGTTTATTTATGATTAGGGAAAATAACAGAACTTTTAAGAACATTTTTGCCATGATTCTAATCAGAAGCTCTTTGTTTAATCAAATAAAGCACAAGATTAGATTTTCATTTTAACAATTTAACTTCTATGATAATTTGTGCTTGACGATGGGATTCATAGTCGTTATTTGCTCATTTTGAACTCATATTTAATACAATCCGATTCTCTGACCTAAAATTGAATCGTAGAATTACAATGGTTGATTTCGTTGATTATGCGTTATATCCCTGTTTAAAAAAACAAAACTTTTTCACAAGCATATTGAAGCTTTTATTAAACAATTTTTTTTATCTTTTAATCTAAATTTCAGATGGTAAAAATAATGGAGGGTCGAAACGTTACAGTCGTAAGCGTGAGCCCCCCTTTCCTAAAGCAGAAAGTTTTCCTGGTCCTCGTCGCACCAATACACAGAAAAGCAAAAATTTTGACAAGAGACCCCCTCAGAGAGGTGGAGGACGACAGTATGGAGCTGCAGGTGGAGGACGACGCGAAGAGGTTGGTTATATAAAGAACAAATGCTCCTTGAATGTACAGAGAAAGCAACATTTTTTGTAACTTATCAATTTCTGGCTTCCCAGGTAGCAGAGACGCGCCGGGCAGAGTTTAGCCCGGCTCAGTTTGCTGGACCGAAGAAGATAAGCTTGAACCACCTGCTTAACTTCACTTTTGAACCTCGTGGAGGTAATGGTGGCATCGGAGATGGGGGACCCTCTTGTTGGGGTCGCCGTAACAAATGGGGCCACAAGAACAAGCCTTTCAACAAGGAGCTTTTTCTGCAGGCCAAGTAAGCATGTTTTGAGGCTATCAAACTTTTATCTGTGAATGTTAAGCATGTGTATGTCATCCTGTCTTTGTGGTTCAGTTGCCAGTTTGTGGTGTCTGATGACCAGGACTACAAGGCTCACTTCACTGATCCAGACACTCTTGTCAACTGGGACTGTGTGCAGCAAGTTGTAAGTATCTGTTGCTTTTGATTGAAGAAATCAATCATTCTTAGAACAGAAAAATAACAAATATTCTAGAAAGTTAGTTTTAAGTTCTTTATTCTTGTACTGAAGCACCTCAAAATCCAAAGTTTATGATGACAAACCATTATTGAACAATTATAGCGCATCCATAGCCATGAGGTGCCCTCTTGCCCCATCTGCCTGTACCCTCCTGTGGCAGCTCGCATCACCCGGTGTGGGCACATTTTCTGCTGGCCGTGCATGTTGCACTACTTGTCTCTCAGTGACAAGAGCTGGTCCAAGTGTCCCATCTGCTATGAAGCCGTGCACACTGCAGACCTGAAGAGGTAAGGAAGACAGAGATAACTAACAAAACAAAATCCTGAAGTAAAATACTAAAATAATGAGTCAAAAAACAATATATCTGCTATCATTTAATCTTCAAATTCCAATTAAAACCCCCCAGAAAAGAACAGTTTGTATTTTAAGATTTGCATGTTTAAAATAAACAAATGAAGCATAAAAAGCTTGCAGACAGAGGCTCCTGTGACAAAATGTTAAGTATACTACAAGGAAATTATTTTTTCTGCTAAAACAAGAAATAACTTGTTAAAATCATGTTGACTACTTTTCGCTTTCACTTTCCACTTTTCATTTGTATTGTTAACTCGAAGACTTATTGTTTTTTATTATTGGAATGTGTTAACTTTTTTTATGCCCAAATGAGCGTGTAAAACACAAAGATCAGTTACAATTGAGTAGGGCTGTGACGATGACCGCATCACCGCATCACCGCGGTGATGACCTCATCACCGCATCAACGCACTTTTTTTCGTTTTTATTTTTTTTTTTGAAAGTTCAGTGCTTGGAACTGTAATAAACACATTAAACACATTGCTGATAATTTCCTTTTTCTGCTAGTCCTGTGTTCAGACTTTCCTTCGTTCCTTCAGACTATTCTCTCCTTCTCTCCCACAGCGCCTGTCTGTCGTCTGCGCGCGCTCTGCGCTGCACGCGGCTCCCTTTACAGACACACAGGCGCGCGCTTTCAGAAGCACGCATCCTCATTCTACAACCAAAGTTTCTGTCTTGCAAGGAAATACGACAAATTTACTGCGTTCTAATTATTAATTTCCATTGTATTCATTTCCATTACAAGCTGCGTGCGTTCTTAAGTGCGAGACACGGCCGCCCACCGGAGGATTTTGTGTTAGGGGCGGGTTATTGTTCTCCTTCACTCTGTAACACCGAACATGAACGCGCACTGTTAGATTTCGATGAATAAAGGCCTCTTGCCCCGCGTTCTTCATGGGTGTCAGGCTTCATGGCCAGCGGAAAGGTGACAAAGTGTCTGCAGTCTGTTTATTACTGGGCAATATATAATATTCTGAGAAGATGTCTGAACCAGAGAGCACAGGTGAAGGCTCAGGTGCAGCTAGAGAGCAGTCCGCTGCAGAGGAATAGGTAGTAGTTAGTTGTTACTGTTATTTGTTAATAAAGAACACTACGTTGTACTTATTTCTGATGCGGCCGCCGGGGGATTTTGTGTTTTTTTATTTTGGGGGGGGGTTGGGCTGCGGTTAACCGCGACACCGCGCCCCCTGGTGGTTCATCACCGCGGTTATGAAAAATCCGGCACCGTCACAGCTCTACAATTGAGTTTTTAACTACTACTTTGGTTTTTAGTGTGGTTGCGATGGAGACACGGCAGTATGTGGTTGGAGATGTCATCACCATGCGCCTGATGAGAAGAGAAAAGGGGGCTCTGGTGGCCATGCCAAGCTCCCAGTGGGTAAAGGTTGAGGAACCTGTTCGCTTTGAAGGTATGGATCTTTAATTTATAGATCTTTAATCTAATTTGCTTTTTAACCCTTTAAATTGGGTAAAAGAGCAGTAAAAGAAAAAAAGTCAAGTTTAATGTATTCAAAGTTGTGGATTGTGTGTTTTGTAGATGCTTGTTTGAGCCCATATTCCAAGCTGCTTCTCACATCCCCGGTGCAAGTTTTGAGCCTTGTCACAGAGGAGAAGGCGATCCTGCAGGCTCAGCTGACCCAGGAAGAGGAAGTTCAAGGCTGCTTCATTCAGAATGCTCTTTGTCTTTTGCAGGTAGACAAACACATCCCACCAAACTGTTCAGATGTTGGGATATTACATAATCTTAATAAATGTTATACGGAAGCCAAAAACCCTACTTTTTTGTTTTTCTCTGTTTTCTCTTGATAACGAGATGATCTCGTTATCACGAGAAAAGAAGTGTTTTATCATTATTAAAGCCCAAGTCCCGACTGAGACACAGTCATTCTTTCCTGCCCCTACATGCATCATTAGCCGCGGTTACATGGACAAAAGTAATTGGAATGAACGCCTTTTCAGAAGAAAAATGCGTCGTGCAAGCATGTAGACTCATTCAGTTTAACATATCTTTCTGATCGAGATAGATGGGTTATGCCGATTGTTGATCCGATCATGTTGCATGTAAACAGTTCATTCTGATCGTGGGTCGTTACTGCTCTGGCTTTGCATCATGCATAGACGGTGTGGTGTTCCAGAGGAGGCTTTGGAGCGCAAACAGGACCGGCCGGCTGCTCCGCGCATAAAAACCATGTCTCTGAGCATTGCAGCGTAAACGTTTGTTATATCCGGAAATAGTTTTTCTGGGAGCTTGTACGCAGTTCAATTCTAATCCGATCTGTGATCCGATCGAAGACATTTTGCACATGTAAACGCAGCTATTCTGTAACCGTTTAGATGGCCTGATCCCTTCATCTGATCACTGATGAAATTGACAGCAACCGCAGGGTCACTGAACAGCAGCCGCCTGCCCAGCTGTATCCGCACTAAACTTTTCCTTAAGTGACAATGACTGATTTGGACTGTTTATATGACCATCAGCTAACTCTCTGCTGACCTTAATTAAAGTGATCAATTAGAAATCCATCGGCTCCTCTGGTGTTCAAAATTTTCTCTGACATAATGGTTTGTTTTGCAGCGGATTGTAGAAAAAAAGGATTGTATTTAGCTGCGTCGGGCTGGGTGGCTGTTTGGGTACTGCTAATGTCCAGAGCTCAGTGAACGCACCACACAGAGACGTTTGTGGGCCCTGGGTTCTGTCATTCAACTTGTTGTTTGTGGTTTTAGGATAATAAATGGAAGGGTGCCTGGTCCATGAGACAGCATTCAGGAATCAGAGGAGCGCAGCTCAACTTATGAATAAATAAAATAACCAGCATAAAACCCTTTTGAAGAGCGTTTCTTTTGCTGCTGTTGAGAGTTGTTGGTGAAAGCTGTACAGTGTTGGTTACAGCCTACAGTAACCATAAAATAAAGGGACATAAAACAGAAACGTCTCTGCATCTCAGTGTGAGGAGAGACGGACACTATACTATATTCTTCGTTATCACAAGAAAATGAATTTTGTTTAACGAGATAGATGTTGTTTTTACAAGAAAACTCTCCCAAAAAAAAGTTGGGTTGGCCGTTTTTGGCTTCTGTAATGTTAAACAAAGCAGAAGTGATTCAGTTACATTTTTTACATTCACAATTTTAGTAGAAAAAACGTTGCACTAATTAATATCAAAATAAAAAGTGTGTATTTTTGCATGATAGGAGGAGGAAGAAAAGCTTCTGAAACAGCAAATGGATTGCGTCAACACCCCTGTCTTGTCCTCTCTGACTCTGAAAGAACCTCCCTCCCTTATTGAAAAAGTGGTTACTATCATTGGCAGTGCTAAGGTATACACATTTTATCGTTTCACTTTTACACAATATTAACATATTTTTCAGTCTTCATGCACGTTTATCCGTAAAAAAAAACATCTTGATTTATATGGAGCAATTTGTTCCCTGCAGCCTGTACTGCAGTACTCTTCAGCATTTGACGATGAAGTGGAAGAGCTTACAGAAGAGACGCCTGCAGAACTGCCAAACTTTCCAGAACACAATCTGGAGAACGAGCTGGAAAACCCTCCTGAGAGTGGGCTGGGTGCTGCCTGTGAGCCTCAGCTTGATGTGGTGATCCCAGCCAATCAGGGAGAGTCTGTTCACCCTTCAACCGGTGTGGTGCATGGACCTTACTACTACTTCTACCAAGGTATTTTTTTTCTTACCCCCTTTTTTCTTTTTTAAACTTTTGTGCTTTCATTTTGACCACAATAATGATTATGATGATAATTTCAGATTACACGCATAATCCCGTTTTTTTATGTTTAAACTAAAAGTATATCCTTGTGTAGCTACAAACTTAATCTACAAAACAGTTCAGCTGGCTCCTGTTTACATAACAAGGTACTGATTTTAGGTAAAACTAGGTTGAACTCCTGGATTACCAGACTGTTTTTAGGTTGTGGTGTCATTTAGAGTAGCAGTTGTATGTCTTATATTAATAATTCTAAATGTCCTGCAAGTTTTTTAAACTTTTCTAAAAGAAATTTTCCCTTTCTGTGTTTTTTCCTTCAGCTGAGGACTGCCAGCAGATGTTCCTTCATCCTCTGAATGTTCGCTGTCTTTTACGTGAATATGGCAGCTTGGAGGCCTGTCCTGACTCCATCACTGCCACTGTAGTGGAGATAGTTGGACACACAGTCACTGAGGTATGAAAAAAAAAAAGAAAAAAAAAGACCTCAGTCCATGTATCTTTGTGCTTTTAGTCTTTTTTTATTGATTTGTCCACTATTTGTTGCAGGATATTCGTCGTCGGCATCGCTATCTGGCTCATCTGCCTCTCACATGTGAATTTAGCATTTGTGAGTTAGTTCTTGAGCCGCCAGTTGTTTCCAAAGAGACCCTGGATACATTTGCAGGTTGGAACATGCCAAATTCAGTTTCAGAGATGATTTTGTTGTTTTTTTTTCTCTCTCTCGAAAGTCACTATTTAAAATTAACAACTTTTAGATGACTTGGAGAAAAGAAGGCGCATGAGGCAGAAGAAAGTGAGAGATGAGAAACGCAGGGAGAAAAGAATTGAAATTGAGGAGAACAAAAAGCAGGGTAAATGTAAGTGCAGCCCCTGACAAGTGACTACTAAAAATGTTGTATCCTTTCTCCATTTTTTATTTTAAACGTACAATTGTTGATGTTCCTGAGTGTCTTTACTGTTCCAGATCCAGAGGTGCACATTGGACTGGAGAACTTCCATCATTTCCCAGCATTTGGCTCTCCTCCTCACAACTTTAGTCCTCCGATTCAGTCTGATCTAATTTTTTCCCCTCCATCCCCCCTCAGCAGCAGTCCCTCCTCTGGTAAGAAATTTCATTTTATCTGTTATTTGCTGATCTGTCTAAGATATCTGGAAATGACCAAAGACTATTTATTAGTAACGTCTTTGAGCCAGAATTGCCCAGTCCTCATGGGTCAGTGTACCGCTTAACTTGTGATTACCTGAATCCGGTGTGTTCCAATAATAGAAGCTACAATGACAGAATGGATAAAAAGGAAGCAGGTACTGGCCCCCGAGGACTGAGATTTAACCACTCTCATCCAAAGTTAATGTAAGTAGAACTTCTAATAAAAATGTCCTTATTTTTAGATGGTGTGAGACTCCTGACTCCGCAGACAGTGGGCAGCCTGGAGGAGGATTCTCACTGCATGTCTTTTGCACAGGTGAGCATAGTGATGCCATTACTAAAGGCCTCTGGTGTCTTTAAGAGGAAACCCTGAGATAACACCACATGATGTGAATTTCTGTCTTTCAAAGATGCTAAGAGATGGAAAAGCCAGAGTTGATGTTGGACCCAAAATCACTCAAAAGAAAGGTAACCTAAATAGGAAACTGTTGTTCTCAATAGTTGTATTGCTTAAAGTTGTTGTCCATTTTAAATTAACATGCAAGATTTATCAAATGGTATTGATGCATTTCACTAATGTCTGAGAATAATGATTCCTACTTTGTTTTCTGGATACACTGTTTTTCACAAAGTAAAATGTATGTAAAATAGATCTCTTGTAAAAAGTACCTGTTTAGATGTGAATGTTTTTGTAAACTCAGCAACCCCATGTACATGGAGCACCGCAAACCGCATTAATGAACATTACTCAAAATATGACCTTAATTGAAAAAAATTCAGAAAATCCCCACAGACAAACAAAGAAAGCATTACTTGTGTCTCTGTTGTTCATATTTAACCCTTTTCCAAAACAATAACAATGTAATGGAAACCTCTGATTATTCATATGCCCTATATTTGAAGAGTTTTCTAGTAATTTAATGTTTTTATACATTTTTAAAGTTGTACCCTGATTGCTCAAAACCTCTTTCTTAGAGTATCCTCATTACTTAGGGGAATTATAATGGAGTCTTTGAGAAGAGTTTAAAGAATGTCACTTTTTTTGGTAAAAATTATTTAACACATGTGTGTTTATTTTTTTTATTTTTTACAAAAGAATCAGAAACACCCCAAATGTTTCCAGAATTTCACACAATTATACATCTGTTGCAGATAAGCTGCTCGCCCCCCCAGCAGCCGACAGTGATGGCGAGAGCGACGGATCAGAGCGTGTTCCTGTTCCCAGCTTTCAGAATTCCTTCAGTCAGGCTTTTGAGAAGGCTCTTCTGGAGTTGGACAACGGAACAGCTTCACCACCTCAAATGGTGGTCGAACCCGGTCTGTGAATTTAACATTAGCAAAGTCTTGTTAATTCAGGTTTGTTGCTTCTGCTCATTTGACGGTTTTGGTTTCTTCTTTATTTTAGATGAAAAAGGTGGAAAGAAGAAGAAGAAAAAGCATAAACTGCTTTTCAGCACTTCCATCGTTCACACAAAATAGGCAACACTGAAGTTCATCCATTCATATTGTTCACAGAGGGTGTTCCTTTGTTCATTTAGTTCCCTGGTAATTTTTCTTGAAAAAGGGGGCTGGTTTGTAGCTAGCATTTTTGCTGCTGTAGCGGGTTTTTTTTCTTTTCAGTTTATGGGTATTTCAACCCATTGGTGTTCTTAAGAGTAATTTTGGTCTAAGCTTGTGTGTCATTCTCATGTCCTGCTGAAGGCCTTAAGGTAATAAGTAGTTCACAAATGAAAAGAAGCTGCTGGCGCTAACAGTTTATGTGCTTCAAACGTCAGAATAATTCGGATGTGACCATTTTCTCAGACTAACCCCCAGCACTGCACCTACATGATGTAACCTATGGGATACTTTCAGACAAAGTACATTAAAAGATTTAAGGGTGCTTTTTACTCAAGTAGCAGTCAGCCAGCTGCAGGAACATTGCACCTCTTAAATCTCTGCAACATTTAACCCTCCACAGTATGTTTGAAACCTAACATTGCTACACAAGCAAAAACATATTTTCATGTTTAAAGATCATAGATAACAACTTGGGTTTGCTCTTCTATAAGCCATCTTTAAAGTAATGCAAATGTTATCGCTGCAGTATTTAGCAACAAATGCTTTCCTACAATAAAGGTAAAGCGATTTCATCGTCATCCATATTCTGCTTGTTTAGAATATAAACTCACTTTATTTTTTAGTTGTTTCACCATTCGCTTAATTCTTTCCTTTACTTTTTTTCTCCGCTAATTTTTTTTTCAGTGTTGAAAACTGGTGATGGAGGTTTTCTGAGATTAAACTATTGTTAAACCTGAATGGAGATAACAGATGTGTGGGAGTTCTTTTTGTTTTTGAGCAGGTTAATAGACTAGTAAGGGAACTAGTCTTTTGTATTAAATAAAGACTTCTGCACAATCAGTGAATGGTGTGTTTGTTTCCTTTAACAAATTACCAGTGTTTAATACAGTACTTATTTTTTCCACTTGTGGCTAGTATCAGTAAGGAGCATTTTTTTTCTTTAATGACTTACTGTAGTTATATTTCAATCATCTGATCAGATGATTGTCTTCTTTAGAAAAAAAAAATCTACAAATTGGCTTTTATTTTGACAGCAATGGCGTAACAACCGGAACCTTCATGCTCCTAAACCAGTCGGACTGCATCTCCTGCCCACAGCTGTCTAGTAGTCGGTCTTGTCAACAACAGTGCAACCTGAGTCGGGATAGCCAGTCATTTGGCTAGCTTAGTAAACTAGCTTATTCAGCCCCTGCGTTGGTCTCAGCATAAATTAACTGTGACGTCTCTTGATTCTTTTTTGGATGTGTCTGGATTTTCCACAATTTTCTCGGAGACCAGAAGAGAAATCTTAGTTACACCGTTCGGTAAGTGTCTGCCTCACTAACGATCGTAAATGCAGTCCGTGTTCCATTTTGTGACTTCAGCATCTTGAGTTGTTAGCTTATGGTTGCTAGCGAACAAGTTGTGGCATTTAGAACTTCTGACTTGAAATATCTGACATTAGTGTAGTAAACTTTCCTAACTTCAAAGTTTCACTTTATGAGTCTTACCTTTTTTCTGCACTTGTGCAACGCATCGATGCTTCTTATCTTTGTCTCATAAAACAGGTTATGTACTGTTCACAATGAGAGGTGGAAAGAAGAAACAGGGGGGGGGGGGGTTCTTAAACGCTTTTCCCCGTAAATCGCCATATTATCTTGATATAATTTTGTTTAGGCAAATGCGTCGCCGTTAAGTTTAAGTCGCTTCAGCTTGTTCCAAAGTTCTTAAAAGTTGGCTTTTGTGAGTAAACACCGTACTGTATACGTTTGTGCTCAAATGGTAGTCTGCAGGTGTTTATCGAATGTTTTATACCAAACTAGTTGCTTTTGAACCCTGTCACTGTTGGTAAAGTGTTGTAAACACACCTAAACTTTAAGTTATCTGCGTTTTGACGACAGCTGCGTGTTCATTGTACAGCTTTATTTCATAACAAAGCTCTCTCAGTGAACTCCGGGTTGTTGGACGAGTTGGTTTGAACCTTGTTGTCCCATGTAAGGAAACTTCCTCTGTGGAACTGGATAGACCAGGTTATTGGCTTGTCTACTGTGAAAACACAACTTATTTTATCCCAGCTCACCACACATGGAGTTCTGGAAAAAATTTAACCAAAACAGAGCGGAATTTGTATAATCTTAACCCCTGCCAAATGTATTTAATTTATTTTTTTACGATTGACAGGAATAACTTAGATTTTTATCAGGGCATTACGTGAAGTTGGTGTGTTTCTGAACATTCAAAGTAGAAACTTCCTCAGTCCAGGCTGTTGTTTTGCTTGACCCACCATCACTGAATATTTTGCATTCCATCAAGGCAAAACTGTTTCCTGGCAACTTGGAAAGAAAAGTTTTTCAGCTTTTGCAGTGTTTTTTCCCCCAGAAAATCTTATCACATTATTTTTTAGTAACGGTTCAATTTTTTTGACCACCTCAGATTGAGTTTATCCAAATACATTAATAAAGGATTGGTGTCATGAGATGTGAAGTGTAATCGAGGTCATAATGCAAATATATGTACTGGAAAGGTTGCAGAGCTGCATTAATGAATTTCCTGGAGCATTGCACAAAATGCATCTGCTCAAATGTATGGGTGTGACTGTTTGCTTAGCCTTTGCTTGGTGCATCATCTATCAGTTTATAGGAAAGCAGGCAGTAAAATAGAATTTGAGTTTTGCTGTGATTTTTTTTTTCTCTCTCTGATTCATTGTCTCTGAAAAGCTTGTGTGCTTTGACTCAACGTGTGTTTCCTTTAGGTTTCTTCAACGTGTTGCTTCTTTGTGCTATGACATAGTGGCTCTTCAGCAGACAGTTGTCATCTGGATAGGTATGTAAAACTGGGATTTTATTTATTCAGATGTTGATAAAAAAGTAACAGCAACATGTGGAAGGCATGATCAAATGTGAAACCTTAACGGGCCAGTATTGTTTCCTAGGTTTTTCATGTTTTTTACAATTTAAAAAAAGATTTTACTGTCAAAATCCACGTTGTAAGCAAGTCTGGCAAATTGACGTTTTTTTTTTTTTTTTTAGAGATAACCATATCTTCTTAGTAAATGGGAAGACGGTTTTACCAACAAATTAAAATAGTTGTGGAGCTCAATCGTTGAATGTCTTTAAACATAAGCAGGTATGTATTTATGGAAGAGTTCTTTTCAATGATTAATCCCTGGAGTGAAAACAAGGAAGGAACACAATGGCACTTTTTAGAACTGTACTTTCTGCAAAATGTAGGTACATTTAAAAAAATGTAATACAAACAAAAACTAGATTTATTAGTTAATTTAGTTTAAAAATTCAAATCCTACATTATTTGGGTTCATTACTCAAAAGCTGATTTATTTCAAGTATTTACTCCAACATACTTTTTACAATAATAATTTGAAACTTAATTTTGTATTGCAGGAAATTTCCATAAAGGCCTATGTTTTATACTCATGGTGTCACATGTGATCAGAAAATAACTTTAAAACTTTAAGTGTCAGTATGCATCAACAGGCCATATAATCCCCGAAGATTTTTTCAAACAGTTGTCCGCAAGATGTTCATTAATATCAAAAAGGGTAAGATACACAGTGTCGTACACAAAGCTCAGAGTGTACAGTAAATCAGAGTTGGATTGAAGGAAAAATATAAAAAAAAAGGCAAAACAAGCAATAGAGAAAACTCCAGCTTTAAGAGGAACAACATTCACTTGATAATGGATTCAAAGGAAATGGACATGGTCACTGAGGCAGCAGACCACCAGGAGATCTATAAAATGTCCTTTGCATTGCAGAAGTACCTCCTCTTTGCTTGCAGATGTTTTCACTCACATCTGCGCTTTGCGAGAGACCAACAGACAGACTTCACTCCAAACAACGGTAGCACAAGACTGCAGAGAGCTGGGGAAATAAAATCTTGATTTTTCCCCAAAATAAATCATCTAAAATGACAAATGTGAATTAATCGATGAAATTGCTAAATCACCCAGCCCTAGTTTTAAGTATTGAGCAACACAGTTTCACCCACTCTTAACATCAGCACAAAAGCCATTCAATTCAATTCAATTTTATTTGTATAGCCCAAAATCACAACAACAGTCGTCTCGATGGGCTTCGAAGTAAAACATGAACTCAGAAGGATCATGAATGCAAAGAGTTCAATAGGAAAATACTAAAATGAACTAACAAACTGACTAAGCTATACTGGCATCCCTGCCCTTAGACCCCCCTTCGCGGTAAGGAAAAACTCCCAAAAAAAACGGATTCCGGAAAAAACGAAGAAACCTCAGGGGTGCCCACATGAAGGAGGGATCCTCCCCCAGGACGGACAGGCGATGTACCAGAACTCTTAGAGAAGAATTAACTTATCTAAATCTATAACTACATATTTAAAGTCCAACAGACGAGCTTCATCCAGTCGTGGTTGTGGGGACAGTCAAAGGCGCGAGTCAAGCTGGAGACAGGAACCACAGCCAGCAGCAGGAGCAGAGACGAGGTACTCGGTCAGGTACAGAGCAGAGACGAGCCAGAGATGAGCCAGAGACAGGAACCACAGCCAGGTGTAGGAGCGGGAGCAAAGGCGAGGTACACGGTCAGGAACAGGAGCACGGATGAGCCAACTGGAGTCTGGAAGCACTCCCACTCCCCAGGAGGGGAGAGGAAAAGAGGGACAATACATGAATCGCACTGTACCAGACAGAGGCATGAAGAACTAAATGATAAATTATGATCAGGAATGGAGGAGAGGAAGGGTAGAAGTAGAAAAGAAAAGAAGACAGAACCCCAGTGCACCATAGTTACCCCAGCTTCAACTTCTAGCAGCCTTTTAAAAGAAATAGTTAAGTTTAATTTAAACAACTTAACATTAAGTTAAATAGTCTCTGAATACTAACTAGTCTGACAATAAGCCTGTCCAAAGAGGAATGTTTTCAGTCTAACTTTGAATGTAGAAACTGAGTCGGCCTCTCTTACATGAGCTGGGAGTTTATTCCATAAGACAGGGGCTTGGTGGCTAAACGCTCTACCTCCAACCGTACTTTTACTAATTCTAGGAACCACAAGCAGTCCTGCATTTTGCGAGCGAAGTGTTCTCATTGGATGGTAAGGGACTATGAGGTCCTTAATATAGGACGGGGCCATTCCATGTAAGGCCTTATAGGTTAACAGGAGGATCTTGAACTTGATTCTGGAATCAACTGGGAGCCAATGGAGTGAAACTAACACAGGAGTGATGTGATCTCTTCTGCTAGTTCCAGCTAACAATCGAGCTGCTGCGTTCTGAACAAGCTGGAGACTTCTTAAGGAACTCTTAGGACACGCTGCTAACAAGGAGTTACAGTAATCCAGCCTCGACGTAACAAATGCATGGATGAGTTTTTCAGCATCACTCTTAGAAAGTATATTTCTGATCTTAGCAATATTCCGCAGATGAAAAAAGGCAGTTCTACACGCCTGAGATATGTGAGCCTTAAATGATAAATCCTGGTCAAATAAAACCCCAAGGTTTCTAACTGTGGAATTGGGGGCTATACTTATGCCATCCAGGGAGACTATCTGAGCAGACAGAGCATCTCTGAGGTTTTTAGGTCCAAGTATAATGACCTCAGTTTTTTCTGGGTTCAAGAGGAGGTAATTAATTGTCATCCAGGTCTTGATGTCACTGATGCAGGCGTTCAGTTTCTCTATCTGGTCATTCTGGTCAGGCTTCATGGATAAATACAACTGCGTATCGTCGGCATAGCAATGAAAATTAATGCTGTGTTTCCTGATTATGTTTCCTAGGGGTAGCATATAAAGCGTAAACAGGATCGGTCCCAAGACTGAGCCCTGTGGGACTCCATAGTTGACTCGAGTGCACTGAGAGGAATGGCCATTTACATTAACGAACTGATACCTATCGGACAGATAGGATTTAAACCACTGGAGAGCAGATCCTCTGATCCCTATGTCCTGCTCTAGTCTATGGAGTAAAATACTGTGGTCGATAGTGTCAAAGGCTGCACTGAGGTCCAACAGGACAAGAATAGAAAGTAGACCCTTTTCTGAGGCCAATAACAAGTCATTAGAGACTCTAACTAGTGCAGTTTCCGTACTGTGGTGGGGTCTAACTGTAGTCTGACTGTAGTCTCCTTTTGTTTCTCTTAGACATTTATAGATGTCATTGTAAATAAATCACTCCATTGTAAATTATTCTCGCAGTCTAAATACATCACCTATTAGTGGCTTTCCAGGAGTTTGTGGTAAATGGACTTGATCCAAAGCGTTTAATACATGAGACTTATGAAAAAGTTGATTCTATTATTAGATATGAAGAGGTTGGTGACCTGTTTAAACATGATCTGTTGGCATGTAAGAATTTATTCAGTATATTAACATTTACACTTTATATATGGTAAAAAATACATGTGATTTCTTGTTTCCAAGTCACATTGATCTTTTAGCACAGCGGTCAGGCTTTAATGGAAAATGACAAGTTTAGCTTTTTAAACAGTCTTTGTTTCCTTTTAAGTTTATTACACCCACCATTGAGAAACATTACAGCACTGGATCACTGGGTTCTTCTTTTACACAGGAAACTGCACCCACTGGATAGGCTGAGTGACAGTTGGTCTTTTGTTTTACCATTAAAGTTCAATTTAGTTACAAAAACCTATTAGAAGACCCTTATATATTATGATTGAGCTAAGGTAGGAGGGACTCCCTGAACAAAGTCTGAAAAGGTTTCACATAGTAACAATATTTGCCTTTTGTTATCGAGCTATGATAAAAAATAACTTTTAAATTCTCCCTTTTTATTAAGCTCTTCTGCTTTTTGTTCCTTTAAAGGGATGGCTGCTCAAGTGGATGTTCAACCTGGAGAGTTGGGGTTAACGGTGGCAGCAGCAGGACTTCATCTGAGTCCACTTTCTGATTCCAGCAATAAGAGTTACATTGAGATCCCATCTGTTGACAAATCTAAAGTCATTACATCTGAACCAAGGAAACCTGTCTCAACTCAAAAGGCTAGACTTACTCCCAAACCATTTGTTGTAGAGAGAAACCTGACTATTAAGCCCATACTTGCCCCTAAGCCCCAAAGCAAACCTAGACCAGAGTCCACCCGAATGGCTGGGCACAAACCAGAACTGCCAAGCACTCCAAAACCAAACACAAAACCTTTGTTAGCCAACTCCACTCAGCCGGCTCCTACCTTCTATAAAACATCAAACACGTTAAATTCTGTGCAGACAACAAAGCCAGTTGCCCAGCCATTTAAATCAGCCTCTCCATTTGATCCAGATGATCAGGATAAGCCGACTTCTTCTTCATCAGCCAAGAGACAAAAACCTGTTGTGTCAAGCTTTGTCTATTCCAAGAGTTTTGCAGTACCTTCAGCAGCAGAGTGGTGTGGCACTACTGCAAAGGAGAAAGAGACCAATGTGAAGTCAAAAAATAAAGTTGGAGCTTCAATTACAAGAGCCAAGTCAATGGGGTTTCTTGATGAAGTAGGGTTTGATAAAGAAGAAAAAGATGAAGCTGAGCATGAAGTATCAGTACCACTGCGACCCAAAAGCTCCAGGCCCAGACCTGTATCCGCTATCTTTCCAGATAGTTTAAATAAGGTAGAGAAACCTGTTCCTGCTCCTCGGAGGGCTGGGAGGAGACCCCTGTCTGCTGATCTCACATCCAAGTTTGAGTCAATTGGTCTGTCACTCCACCGTAAAAGTAATAATGTGAATACTCAAGAAAATGCTCCAGCAGAGAAGGTACTGCCCAAAAAAATAGAAGATGCCCTAAAGAGTGAAAAGAAGACTGAAGAAAACGTGGTGAAAGAGACTGAAGAGGAAAATCAGAGGCCTAACATCAAGTCCTGCATCAGTCACCCTTTCGATTCTTCATCTTTGTCTGTGGCAGGGTTCACAGGCCAGGGGTTGGATCCTCAATCTCCAGTGCAGTCGAATCCTGAGACTGAGACATCTGTTGGTGTTAAACAGCTGATTAAACAGCTGACTGAGGATCCAACTCAGAGGCCAGCCATGAAGCCAACACCAAAACCTCGCCCTTTGTCCATTGACCTTACCAAAAGGTGAGAACCTCACTTTGACCTCTTTTGTTTGTCTGTGTTTCGTGTCTCTGTTCATGAGTTCCATTTGTCATGCATGCTCTTTGTCATGTGATGTATGTTCATCAGGTTTTCATCCGAGAAATCGCCAGACTTAAATACTGTCACTGATGCAGCAGACCGCCATGAGATCAGTGAAGTTTCTCAAAGAGAGGTAAGAGAAGGAAAAGTTCTGTAGGACTAGGTTCTAGATGGGTTCACTCTACTTTTAGTTTGCAGAATTAATAACAGAGGACATGATTTTACATCTCAAGGGGCTTGGAGCAGTTTTCAGCCAAACCTGTAATCATAGGAGCATTCCAGTGTGCGTGCGTGCGTGCGCGTGCGTGTGCGCGTGAGGTCAATAAGTATTTGATCACCCTGTGATTTAGCAAGTTCTCCCACTTAGAAAACATGGAGGGGTCTAAAATTGTCATCATAGGTGCATTTCCACAGTGAGAGACAGAATTTGAAGAAACATTCAGAAATCACTTTGTATGATTTTTTCTTTACAATTTATTTGTATATTACTGTGACAAATAAGTATGTGATCACTTGATTATCAGATATATTTCCGTCCCGCAAAGACCTGCTGTTCTGCTTTTAAATAGTCCAACTCCACTCTGCTCACATGATAGGACGACTGCACTGTATTAAGGAGAGGATGAACGGGGCTCTGTATTGTGAAAAACCTCCTTACCTCAGTCAGAGCGTTGAAGATGGGTCGTGGCTGGGTCTGTCAGCATGACAATGACCCGAAGCACACAGCCAAGTAAACCAAGGAGTGGCTTCGTAAGAGGCATATCAAGGTTCTGGGGTGGCCTAGCCAGTCTCCAGACCTAAATCCAATAGAGAATCGTTGGAGGGAGCTGAAACTCCGTATTGCTCAGCGACAGCCCCGAACCCTGACAGATCTAGAGAAGATCTGTATGGAGGAGTAAGCCAAAATCCCTGCTGCAGTGTGTAGAAACCTAGTGAAGAACTACAGGAACCGTTTGACCTCTGTAATTGTTAACCAAGGCTTCTGTACCAAATATTAAAGTTGTTTAACTCAAGTGATCAAATACTTATTTGTCACAGTAATATACAAATAAATTGTTTTAAAAAGCTGAATGTTTCGTCAGATTCTGTCTCTCACTGTGGAAATGCACCTATGATGAAAATTTTAGCCCCTTCCATGTTTTCTAAGTGGGAGAACTTGCTAAATCACAGGGTGATCAAATACTTATTGACCTCACTGTATATATATATATATATTTTTTTTAAACGCCCCTCTCACCCTTCCGTGGGTGGTTTCTCACCCAAACTCGGGTCCTTTACCAGAGGCCTGGTAGCTTGAGGGTCCTGCGCAGTATCTTAGCTGTTCCTAGCACTGTGCTTTTCTGGACTGAGAGGTCTGAGGTCTTTCCAGGGATCTGTTGTAGCCACTCCTCCAGCTTGGGGGTTACTGCCCTGAGTGCTCCAATTACCAGGGGCACCACTGTCACCTTCACTTTCCATGTTTTGTCCAGTTCTTCTCTGAGTCCCTGGTATTTCTCCATGCTCCTTATTCCTGATGTTCCCATCGCTTGGCACTGCCACATCCACCACAACGGCTTTCTTCTGTTCTTTGTCTGGTTGGTTCGCTATTACCATCCTACCAGTCTGGATGTCCCACAGGATCTTTACTCTCTCATTCTCGACCACTTTTGGAGGTGTTTCCCTTTTTGACTTTTGGAGTTCTAGTTCATATTCTGCACACATGTTCCTGTATATTATTCCAGCCACTTGATTGTGGCGCTCCATGTATGCTTTCCCTGCCAGCATCTTACACCCTGCAGATATGTGCAGGATTGTTTCAGGTGTCTCTTTGCACAGCCTACACCTTGGGTCTTGTCTGGTGGGGTAGATCTGAGCCTCTATCGCTCTTGTGCTCAGGGCTTGTTCCTGAGCTGCCAGGATGAGTGCTTCAGTGCCGTCCTGTAGGCCAGCCCTTTCTAGCCATTGGTAGGACTTCTTGATGTCAGCCACTTCAGTTATTGTCCAGTGGTACATCCCATGCAGGGGATTGTCCTCCCATGAGGATCTGTCCTCCAGCACTTCATCCTCTGCTCTCCATTGCCTGAGACATTCACTGAGCACACTGTCAGTTGGGGCCTTGAGCTTGATGTATTCATGCATCTTGGATGTTTTATCCAGGATAGTGACTTCCACGCTCACTAGTCCTCGGGCTCCTTCCTTTTGGTAGCATACAGTCTCAGGGTGCTGGATTTGGGATGGAACCCTCCATGTATGGTGAGGTGCTTTCATGTCTTAACACCCGTGGACTGTGTGTCTTCCTTTGGCCATCTTATTATTCCTGCAGGGTATCTGATAACTGGCAGTGTGTAGCTGTTTATTGCCTGGGTCTTGTTCTTGCCATTGAGCTGGTATACTCTGGGTGAAATATAAGAATGTTTAAACACTTCTTATTAGTTAAGTTCAAGTTGATTTTTTTCCCATTTATGTTAACAAATGTGCTTTCTTTATTTAAGATAAAGGGTTTTTGTGTCAACGATATTACTTAAAAATTTGGCTATTGTAACAACAAACACAAAAGTGCATTAGACGCACAAAGCGACCTGGGAAACCCAAGATGGTTACAATGACTTGTCCCAGGTGGCTTAGGGTTATGAAACACCAAAAACAGATTGTGGGAAAGAGGTCACTTCAGAAAACCTTCGATAACTTCTTCAACACCACACCTACTGTCATGACATCAGTGCACATCAAGAAGGTACTAGTAATGCTCACAAAATCCTTTAAAGACCCACTCTGATAAAAGTTGTCTTTTTTGGGTTTTTAAAATGTTCTTGTGGCATTTTTCTGACGATGCAGGACATATTTAACAAACAAAAATAAGCTAAAAAAATGCCATTTCTAAATCTTTTTTTATTTAAATTTTTGTGAATTAGGAGCAGATGAAAATTGATGTTTGAAAAAGGGCGTATTTGTGACAATGCACTGGGTGGGCCACAAACTCCCTGCTCCAAGCTCTCAGCAATGGGGATGAGAAGGGGGCGGGGTAGCTCCACTCCAGCATTCCTGTGTCTTTTTTTCATAATATACCCATATTTTCTTTTTTTGGTTTATTTTCTTATTTTGCAAAGTGTCCTGCTTTCTAAAGACTTATTCATGTTGAAATCATGCATGTCAGAAGCAAATTATAGGTCAAAGCATAATTTAATCAGTAAAGAGTTCAAAGGGCTTGTTCTCATTTCTGCAGGATGAAGAGTTGGCTAACACTCCCAACGAAAACAACATTCTTTATAATTTGAAAGAATCTGAAGAGCAGTTCAAGGATGACAGCACATCATCTGTAAAAGAGACAAGCAACACCTCCCAGAATGGTGGTCCTGCTGGTGAATTACACACTTTGCGAGCATTTGTGTTTGATATAGAGAGGCACATTGTGACAATGTCCGAGGAGAAGAAATCTGCAAGCATGGCAAAGAATTTTTCCAGGAATCCTTCATTCAAGAGAGAAACTATGGATGGAGCACTGCCCCCCTTTACTTTCAAAGAACCTGCATCCCCATCCAGTCCTCTTCGTGTGGTGCCTGCTTTTGACACAGTCCAGGCGATTGAAGAGAAAAGGGCAGTTAGTGAGAGCGTCCCATCAGCTCAGTGGGAAGATAAGGCCATGACACTCCGCTCCAGACGTTCGGACACGAGCAGACCGGGGGTCGAATGGATGGATCAGCCGCAAATACAGCCCCCTGTAGAAGTGATGCCAGTGCCGCGGTTTTTGAGAGTAGGAGCTTTACCAAAGTGGACAATGGCTGATCTCAACCAAGACCTGAGTTTGGAGAAAGGGACAGAAAAGGGATTTCAAAGGGATTCGCCAGTGGATAAAGAAGGTGATAGACAGAGATGGGCAGAAGAGGAAGAAGGTGCTGCTGCACATAATTATTTAACAAGGGAGAAAGAAGAACAGCTGAAACCAAGGGCAACTTACTTTGCTTTGACTGGGCAAATGCAGGAGCCTAGTTCTCCCAAAGATGCAGGAACAAGCTTTGGAGAAATGACTATGCCTTCTGATTATTTCCCCGTAAGGTCAGCTCTGGGGGGCTCACAAGGTAAAATTCTTTCCGTCAAGAGGAATGTGTCTTTAGAGGAAGCCTTAGAGAGGAGTGCTTCTTCTCTGCAACAGCTTGAAGCAATGATGAGAAGGCAGTTGTCTCCCATGGACACCACATCACACACAGACAAACAGACCAAAGAAAAAATAATAGAAGTTGTGGAAAAAACAGAGCAACAAATCGAGAAAGAAAACCAAGAAACAGAAATACAAAATCTACAAGAACGTGTGAGGGAACAGGCAGAAGAGGCGCAAAGACAACTGGAGGAGGAGAAGAAAATAAGTTTGGAGAGAATTATAGAACTAGAAAGACGAGAGCTTTTAGAGATTAAAAAACCCAGGCTAAAAGAGAAGGAAAGATCACAGCTTCATGAGCTAGAGAGACCGAAACAAAACGAGAACATCAAAGAGGCAGAAAAACTAAAGATGACGGATCAACAAATGGTAAAAGAGCCTGAAAAACAAAGGGAAACTGAGAGGGAAAGGCAGAAACAGAAGCAGCAGGAAAGGAAAAATGAGATTCAGCAAGAGCAAGAAAGACGAGAAATGTTGCTGGGAAAGGAGAGACAGAGGAAAAGGGATGAAGAGAGGCAAAGAGAGTTGGACAAGGAGCAACAGCTCCTTGAAATGCAAAAGCAGAAACAGAAAATGGAAGAAACAGAGAAAAAAGAGCTGGAGAGGCAACAGTTAGAACTGCAGAAAGAGAAGGAGAAGCAGTGGCTTGTTGAAGAGGCAGAAAAAATCAAACTGGTGGCATTGGAAAAAGAATGGATGAGTTTTAAAGAGCTAGAAAAAGAGAGGGCAGGGCAAAAAGAACTAGAGCATCAGAGAGAAGTTGAAAGAGAAACGCAAAAAGAGATGCAGAGAAAGAGGTGGCTGGAAATTGAAAAGCTAAGGCTGAGGGATGAAAAAGAACGACAGTGGCATTTGGAGAAAGAAAAAGAAGAGCTGGAAATTGAAAGAGCAAGGCAAAAAGAACTAGAGCAAGAAAGGGCGCTGGCAAAGGAGAGACAGAAGAAAAGGGATGAAGAGAGGCAAAGAGAGTTGGACAAGGAGCAGCAACACCTTGAAATACAAAAGCAGAAACAGAAAATGGAAGAAACAGAGAAAAAAGAGCTGGAGATGCAACAGTTAGAACTGCAGAAAGAGAGGGAGAAGCAGTGGCTTGTTGAAGAGGCAGAAAAAATCAAACTGGTGGCATTGGAAAAAGAATGGATGAGATTTAAAGAGCTGGAAAAAGAGAGGGCAAGGCAAAAAGAACTAGAGCATCAGAGAGAAGTTGAAAGGGAAAATCAAAAAGAGATGCAGAGAAAGAGGTGGCTGGAAATTGAAAAGCTAAGGGAGAGGGATGAAAAAGAACGACAGTGGCATTTGGAGAAAGAAAAAGAAGAGCTGGAAAGACTGAGAGAAATTGAAAGGGAAAAATTACAGGAGCAGAAGAGAGAACAGGCAAAAGAGAGGCAAAGGGATGAAGAAAGGCAAAGAGAGTTGGACAGGGAAAGGCTGCAACTGGAAATGCAACAGGAAAAACACAAAAAAGAGGAAGAAAAAAGGGAGCTGGAAAGGCAACAGCTTGAACTGCAAAAACAAAAGCAAAGAGAGTTGGAGAGGCAGCTGCTTGCTGAAGAGGCTGAGCAATTAAGAAAAGTTGCACAAGAACAAGAACTTTTAAAACTAAAAGAGTTTGAAAAAAGGCAAAAACAGTTGGACAGGGAAAGGCTGCTACTGGAAATGCAACAGAAAAAACACAAAAAAGAGGAAGAAAAAAGGGAGCTGGAAAGGCAACAGCTGGAACTGCAAAAACAAAAGCAAAAAGAGTTGGAGAGGCAGCTGCTTGCTGAAGAGGCTGAACAATTAAGACAAGTTGCACTAGAACAAGAACTTTTAAAACTAAAAGAGCTTGAAAAAGAACGGGAAAAACAAAGGGAAATTGAGCTTCAGAAAGAGGTGACAAGACAAAAGCTGAGAAAGCGGGAGAATCAGCTAGATTTAGATGAGCACGAATTTGAAAGCCAAAAGTTGAGCAAACGAGAATTAAAAGAGAAGATGGAAAAAGAAGAAGCTGAAAAAATAAGACAAGTTGCCAAACAGCAAGAGGTGGAAAGACGGCGACTCAGAGAAAAGCAGCGGAAGGATGAGGAGCGACTAAAATTGGAATCATCAGCCATGAGGCCGAAGGTGCTGGATTTGGACTCGGTGCTCAGAGATGAGTTGTTGCATAAAGCCTCTTCCCATCACAGGGGCCCCTCCATGCGCTGGAGGGAGCCACAGAAGCCTGCTATTCTCGACATAGACTCTCCTAAACCTGAAGCACAACCCTCCCCAAACAAAGACTTGTTTCCAGTGTCTGATATCCAGGAACTTGATGCTGCAATCGGGTCCAAGTCAAATTCTGTGCCCGAAAGAGATTTAATCTGGAAAGTACCACCGCAGGCTACCGCTGTATGGACAATGTCTCCTCAGGATCCATGGGAGCTACAGCCTGTAGAGGTGACAGTGGACAAACCTGTGGTTGAACTCAGAAAGTCAATATACGCCATGAGCCCCACACAGGCGTTCTGCAAACAAGACGAACAACACCAAAATCAACAAAATGACTGGCCTGCTTTTCTGAATGAGCGTTTTCACACCAGCCCTCTTTCCGGGGCAGAAGAAAAAATTAGGAATTCTCTTGGAGCCTTTTCTGCCACCCCTCAGGGAGAAGAGATTTGGATTCCTAGAGAATCACAAAGCAGAAGCCCCAGGAGATCGCAGGGATCTCAGGTGAGGAAAACAAGTGACACACATTACTAAGGAAATGCATCTCTTTCAAATGTCAAATGCGGAGAACAAATTTCACACACTTAGGTGCTAATGGGACTTTAACTTTGACTTTAGTTTTCACGGTTAACTGTTCTTATAATTATATAATTTAGTTATTTATTTTTAAAACACCTGCCCCAAATAGACGCAAGGCCAATATTATGAATAAAAGTAGACCAAAACATTGTAAACTCTAAAGAAATATAATAAAAAAACATACAATAAAACAAAAAGGTCCAGTCAAATAAAAACCTCTTTATTAAAGCTTTGAGTGTCTTTTGACTGTAATAAAATGAATCAGCAATTTCTACAGTCATCCATAAAATACAGGTTAGCCCAAAATTCAAAACATGTGTATGGACCTTGAAGATTTCAATGTCCAGGTTCATTGAAGGCTAAATGATTGCAGTAGATAAGACTGAGGAGGAAAAAAAATAAAAGCACTTACAAACACAAATTAATAATTAATTTAGCTTAAATTTATATGAAATTTTCTTTTTTTATAAATTACTTGTTTGTTTGTATAAAATAAAATATTGACCATCTGCTTTTTTTGGCAGTCCAGACTATAGCTGTTCAGGCACACCTGAACAGGGTTGTGCCTAAACCTCAACCACTGGCAGCCAGACCCAGAGAATCCCATCTCTTTCTGAAGTTGATTTTTTTTTCCAAATTTTTATCATCTGAAGTATAAAGAGCAGGTGATTATTCATTAAAAAAAAGAACTTATTGAGACCACCAAAGCCAACATAAGATCATTTGAGACCTCAAGTAAAGCAGTCTTTGGAGAATGCTTTTTATAAATCTGTGTTTGATGTTTTACATATTATACATCTATTTTCTTTTTGAAAGGAGCTGAATAGGATGCGTTCCAGAAGTATGTCGCGAAAATCTGCACGCTCAAACAGCTCAGTGGAGGAAACTCTCTCCAGGATGAGAAGTCGCAGTGCTAACAGAGAGCACGAAAGCCATAGCTGGGTAAGTAAAGCGAAGAGAGATGAATAACAAACTGCTGCTCCTGCTGATGTTAGAAACATTTAAATTCAGAGTGTATACCCCAATATCACCGGGCTATGTAAATTTATCACATGAATAAGAATACAAAGGTGCCATTTTGAGTTTGAGATGCATCTACAAATGTAAAAACTTCATCCATGACTTTATTCCAATACTTAACAATGATTTTCCCTTTTTAAATATTACTTTTACCAATTTACAGTAAACATCGTTTTACAGTAAACATCGTTTTACATAAAAAAATAAAGGGATAAAGTAATTTAGACAATTTATTATTCAAACATTGAAATCTTCTATTTAAGAATTTTTCTTCAGAAAGCACCAAACGCCTCTTTACTCTATATGATAACAGTCAATATTTTATGCGGCCACCGGAGTCTTTCCGTAACTTAGAAAGTGCGAGAGGCACTCACACTGCTTCTATTCCGGTCCAGCCTCTCTGGCGCTCCGAATCCATTTGTTGGCTCTAAATTTTGGCCAGACGCCGGAGCGAACAGAGGCATTTTTTGTGGAGTTGGGGGTAATTAAACAACCTCATCCGGAAATCATGCGAGCGAGTGTGAGGTGCATCCAGTTCATTTTTTCAAACTAAAACATATTTTCTGCTGTATTTGCTGTTTTCACCTTGGTATAAACATTACTTCATTTCCGCTGACCCCGGATTACAAATTTTGTGGTAGCGTATCAAATCGGTCATTTCACACTATGGACGATCAGAGGCTGATCACAGAGGTCCAAAACCAACCCAACTGCATGTTTTTTTTATAAGGATAGCAACGAAAAGGACAGAGCCTGGGCTGCAGCAGGACTGCAGCAATCCGTAGCCAGTAAAAGTCATCTACAGTAACTAGACCAGAGCCGGACCCGATGCAGTGTGAGGCCAGGGTCAGGGTGTATTCAGACTGGACACATTTGGTTCGCTTAAAGTGAACCAGTGTTCGTTTCCTCCGGAGTCCAGAACCAATTTTCAGTTTGAAACACCCAAGTGGACCCTGGTCCAGGACCACAAACCGCTCTCTGAGCCAACTCTCGAGATGGTCTCTATTCGTTTCCAATGGGACTGATGGGACCAATGGGACTTTCGGTTCACTCTGAGATTCTAAATTGTAGGGGTGGTACAGTGGAAGGGCGGTCGACCTCCGATCAGTAGATTGCGGGCTCAATTCCTGCCTTGCCAGCCCATGTGTCGAAGAGTCCTTGGGCAAGACACTGAAGCTGTTAAAATCACCACCTTGCCTCTTGTGGAAGGTTGTTGCCAGTGTGGGTGGATGAGTCTGTGACTGAAAAGCGCTTTGGGTAGAAAAGCGCTATATAAGTACGCACCATTTACCATTTTCCATAAAGTCTGAATATAATCTGTTCCCGGAGCGGAACAACTGGACCAAAACGGCCATCGTTTAAAGGAGTAAGACAAATAAGGATTAATAATAAAAAGAAAAGTAATATAAGGTAAATATAGGAATAGATAAACAAAACTAAATTAAAATGACTAAATAAAAATGCAACAGTAGTTCCGGTGTGACAGTTTCTGTGGTTTTGTTCCGTGTTCTTGAGTGGTCAGGAGTTCATTAGAGTGACGGCTCAGGGAAAGAAGCTGTCTTTGTGGGGAGTAGGCATAGAGTAGGCATAGTCCTAAAGCGCCGTCCTGATGGGAGGAGGCTGAAAAGGCAGTGTCCGGGATGAGAGGAGTTTTTTGTGATTCTGCCTGTCCGCTTCCTGACCCTGGATCAGTACAGGTCCTGAATGGAGGGAAGGCTGGAACCAATAATCCTCTCAGTGGATCTGATGGTTCTCTGCAATATGTTCCTGTTGTGTGTAGTTGCTGAACCAAACCAGACCGTGATGGATGTGGTCAGGACAGATTGGATTATTGCAGTGTAGCAGATGGTCAGCAGCTTCTGAGGCAGGTTGAACTTCTTGAGTTGTTGCAGGAAGTGCAACCTCTGCTGAGCCTTTTTCCGAAGTAAGTGAGAGGTCCACTTAAGGTCCCGTGAGATGGTTGACCCAAGGATCCTGTTTGAGTCTGTTGGGGGGAGAGTGCTGTTGAGATTTGTGAGTTGTGGGGTGGGAGGGTGGGGGTCCTCCTGAAGTCTACTGTCATCTCCACCGTTTTAAGTGGGTTCTACTCCAAGTGGTTCTGGCTAGCCGCTCCACTTCTCCTCTGTATGCAGTCTCGTCACCGTCCCAGATGAGCCCAATGACTGTGGTGTCGTCTGCAAACTTCAAGAGTTTCACAGAGGGGGCAAATCAGGAGTTTTGCTCCTGATTTGCAGTCAGTAGAGGGAGAAGAGCAGAGGGGAGAGAACACACCCCTGGGTGCCGCCAGTGTTTAAGTTCCGGGTCCTGGATGTGAAGTGTCCCAGTCTCACCTGCTGCCTCCTGTCAGTGAGGAAACTGGTGATTCACTGAAAAGTGGGGAGAGTCACAGTGAGCTGGGACAGTTTGTGGTGGAAGAGCTCTGAGACGATGGTTATTTAATGCAGAGCTAAAGTTCACCAAACTTGTTTAGGCTTAAAGTCAGGGTAGATTAAACATGCTTCCTGGAATACCCCTCTGCTTGATGCCAGTCTGAATGCAGAGCAAACACAAGGTTCAGGTCTCGATGCGGAACAAATTAAGTGGATAACAAATGATTTTTCCAGTCTGAATACACCCTTAAACTAGCTTCTTTTATCAAGCAGTATAACTTTTGAAGGCTTTACTTAACCAAATATCACAACATTTATAGTTAAACGGTTCATCTTTGCAGTGAAGAGCCAAATAGTTGATTTATTATTTATAGAATGAATTAGCACAGCCCTTTAAAGTATTTTTATTTTAGTCTCTCTATTCTGAAGAACAATGAAGCTAAATAAAGGCTAGTTTCTGTTTAGCCTCAGTAAAGACTTTCAGGGGCTGATTACTTTATTTTCACCTGTTTTACATCTTAGACTTTAGACAAAAGTTATAAAACTCCTCCTCAAGTTAGAAATACTCCGGATTAGATAAGAAAACTATTAAGTATTTGTTTCTTTACTTTGACCCCTGATTTTTAACAGAAGATTTATGTTTCTTCTGTACCTGTTATACCTGCTTTTACTTTAAACCTGTTGCTGGCAGTTATTTTTCTTAGGTTTCTATATGAGATAAAACAAATGCAACTCCAGATCTACTATTCATTAGTTCTGTTTACACACCTGCATTTAGGTCAAGCATGGTCTTTTGATCATTTGTACTGGGTAAGGTTTACTCTGCTCTTAGTCATTGATACAGTAATTGTGAGCTGGCTTTGGAAGCAGGGATTCTGCTGTGCTGTGTAAAGGCAGAGCTGCTATTGGAGTTCGGGTCAGTACACGAGCAACAGCTTCATCTAGAGGCGAAGTCCGGATTCATGAGCACCACCAGTACTTCTACGATCTAGGACAGTGCTTCTCTTTTCTGGTCCTCAAGATCTATCACTAGGGCTGGGTTGATATAATCAATTAATCAATCAGAATTAATCCAAGATGAATGAATCAATAATCGATTCATAAAAGTAGAGATGGATCTTTTATGCCGTTCATTTTCAGGTGACCTACCACATACCCAAAGTCCACTAACTTGATGCGTACGTATAATAGAATTTTCCATAGAACGGCTAATGCTAACACTTGTTCGACCTAAACAAACATTGCTGACTTGATGAACAGCTTTACAAACTCACAGGCATGAATTTTCCAAACTCTTCCAAGAGTTTTTTCCCCCCAAAGTAACCATTTGTGTTCTAAAACACATTTTTTTTAATAAAATCTCCTGGAATAAAGTGTTATGCTATAGGGTGAGCTCCCCATAATGGCTAAACTGAAATGCTCTCAGAGGCAAAACAATGATCTGCACGTTTTTGTTGGAGCTTCTCCTTTTTATAGTTTTACCAGTGGCGGACCGTGCATTACAGACCCAGGCCTTCAGTCGTGCTACGTCTGAATCATTCAACCCCTCATTAACCATTTTATGATGCAGAAACTAGCTTTGCATTGCATATTGAAAATTCCTGTAGCCACAATAAATGCCTCTAAATAAACTGAATAAACAAAACGGTAAACAAATCTCATTTTGCAACTACAGCCAGCAAAGAACATTAAAAATAACCACATAAATTTGGAATATTATTTATTATGATATTTATTATTTCATTCATCAAAAAATCTGATTATTTGAAGACAAAATCCATCCTCCTCTCTTTCCTCAAAAACAGTTGATCACCCTGTCATGTAGATTATTGTGCTTCAGTTCCATCAAGAAGTCCTTTTCTATACCATCAAGGCCAGTGCTGAGAGTCAAGTCTGTCCAGCTGTGTTTCTGCGTAGGTTTACTTCGCTTTAGGGCCGAAAATTTCCGCTCAACGGATGCAGTGGACACGAGGATGGTCAGCACCAAACACACAACTCTGTCCTGCTGCTCATGCTCTCACTCAGATTTTTCTGATGAAGGAAGTCAAGGAGATCAGTGGAAGATTTTCCTGCAAAATCATCCATGCGTACATTACAGTTAGCTCTGTTTTAACTGAGAGGAATCAAAAAGTGCTCTGTGTCAAACTGGGCAAGGCTGCCTGTGGGAAGTGTTTCCTGTATTCCCGAAACGTCTGTCAAATCAGTAGGTCTGAATACTGTCACGTTGCCTAAGCCTGCTAGATGGCCCTGCTGACACCAACTCAAAATCTGATTGGTTGTAAGAAATTAATCTCTGACATTGATTTTGCATTAGAAGGCCTTCAGAACTCATGGTGAAGGCCTCTTTGGCTCTGACCCTGCCTGGCAACAAAGGACAGCTGAAATGGGATTGATTAAATCCTCCAATATGAAAATACGTCTGTCTATAAGCAGCATAACCCTCATAAACACAATAAAAGGGAATGGACAGACCATTTGGAATGATTTAATGAGTATGCATGGACAAAATATAATTAAAACATTTTTTTTAAATCAACTTTATTGCACATTATGCAATTTTACAAGGATGTACTTTTGGGTATGCAATAAAAAACACAACTGCAAATATCAAATACACATCTGTAACAAACAGAAGAACAAGAATATAATTAACACATGATTCAGATATTTTTTAGGCCTTCAGAGAACGCCTTGAAGGCCCTGACCGCCCACCACTGAGATTTACAGTATGTGAACTGCTTCAAATTAATATAAATCTGTCCACACCATATATAGATTATTAATGTATTTTTATATAATCTAAATTCATAAACCATGTAAATTCCAAATCAAATTGAATGAATCCCAATAATCGAAAAATCAAATCGATCTACGCTCCAGTCGCAATCAAATCGAATCTGGAAATTAATGATGATACCCAGCCCTACATATTTACACTACCGGTACATATAATGTATTAGATATTTGTCTGGAAATAAAATAGATCGGAATTGTATATTCAGACATGAAAAATCTTTTGGTCTGGACCGAGTCAGCATAATTTCGTCTGGATCGAGTCCTGAACCTCGTGTTTCGTCTGTATTCTCACTACCATCTAGAGCACAGTTTTTCAACTAGTGTGCCGTGGGAGATGGTCAGGTGTGCTGTGGGAAATTGCCCTCATTAACTGATCTAAAAACATTTACCCTCTCCAGGATATCAGCTCTTTGTTCATCCAAACAGGCCCTGATTAAACACTGAGTAGTTAAGAATATAAAAGATCATAAAATACTTTTTTCTTTGTGTTTATTTGATTCTATTACCGACATTTTGATAGGAATGGCGGTACCGCGATTTAGCTGCAGCTATAACTGTTTTCTGAAAAGTCCCGCACCTTTAACTGTCTCCACCAATCATTCTTGAAGGCTTAATCATACGTCGTCAGTCTGACCAATCAGAAGTGGTTAAAGTCTTCACTTCCTTGTTCCGATTCTGCTCATAAAGTCGCTCAGTTCCAACAAAAATACCTGCTTAAGCTCGTCTTTAGCGGTGTAGCTTTCCACAGAATCCGGTATCAGACCGTGGAAAAAGTGAACAAAATAATGAAGCTCAGACGCTAGTCTTTCTGCGTTCTGCGGCTGTTTGCACTACATCTCCCATGATGCATTGTGTTAAAGTGACAACGTCTCAGCGCACAATGAGCCTTTTTTTTGTTAAACGTCTTGAAACCACAATGAACACACATCAAACAGTTTTTAAATCTTTTAACTTAACTTTTATTATATCTTTTAGAAAAAACAGCTGCAGCTTCCAGCTTTTTCTGCTACAATTATCACAAAAATGCATGTGAGATTGCGAAGGGGCTGTAGATCGATACAGACTGAGTTTCTCCTTTTTTTTTATTTTTGGATGCTGGTGTGCCGCGGGATTTTTGTCAAGGTTAAAGTGTACCGTGGCTCAAAAAAGGTTTAAAAACACTTATCTAGAGGACTTTCTGTCCCTGACTAAGGCTTGTAAACAAACCATGAGACTAAAGATCTCTTTGGTCATGGGCCAGAATGTATGAGGGCGGAGTAAAGCAACAAGAGGCAGAGGTTGTGGAAGTCCTGCACTTTGTAATTGTTGGAATAGTTTTCTTATTCAAACATTATATGTTGCTGACCAGTTTTTAACGCCTCTATCAACGTCAGCTACAACACTTTTTACTTTCTTTCTTTTTTTTCTTTTTTGGTATGGTGTAAGCATGCTGCAAGGTTGTTACTGGCAAGAAGATGACTGATGTACGCTGATAAGTGTTTATCACATATACATAGTCAGGAAAGCAGCGAGAAACATAATGTATCACAATAAAAGTTGTTTTGATCAGCCTGCATTCATCTGACCAAATTTCAATGAGTTGCTGTGTCTCATTGTTGTGATTTTATGGCATTGTTTTTAAGAGAATTCTATTAAGGAACTACAAGGTAGCTTTTTTCAGGATGAAATGAGACAGTGAAGCATGTAAGAAGCGCTTTCAGCTGTAAAAGAAACGTCCTATCAAGTAAGCAGTTGGACCCTTTTTTCTGTTTGATAACACCACAATCTTTGCTTTATGACCGCCTATGGTGGCCGTTTTGATTCAGTTCTTCCGCTCCGGGCATTGACCATATTCAGACTGAGAAATTTCAAAGCCATCCCAAACTCAGTCCGATTGTAAATGAATCTAGACCACCTTGGAAGATGGGTCAGAGAGCAATTCATGGTCCTGGACCAGGGTCCGCTTGGGTGTATCCAGACTGAAAATTTGTTTCGGATTATTGGGGGAAATGAACTCTGGTTCACTTTAAGCAAACCAAATGTGTCCAGTCTGAAAACACCCAGATGCTTTAAATATTTCAGACGTATTTTCAAGAAAACAAATAAAATAAATAAAAACATATAGTTTGCATCTTCTGTCTTATTATTGTTGTCGCACAATCTTCTGTGACTGATGCAACTCTAGCAATAATGGCCAGCCATATTGTCTAGTTCAGAATAAGGGTGCTGGAAAAACAGGTATGCTTCACTTTGAAACTTCCCCTCTGACTTTATCTTTGAGCTATCATGTGTTTATATTAAAGTCTGTGCTGGTTAAGTGTTTTCCTTCTCACCTATTTTGCACTTAATAACATATGTTATTGAGAGCATCAAAGACAACAGTAGTTTTTTTAATGAGGAAGCAGCTGACTAAGCCTTCTGAAAAGCTCAAGTAAATACCAGAATGAGACCTAAAATCCCTGATTAGTTGCAGAGCAGATGCCCTGAATGTAAAAAAAAAGATTAAAGCAGATGAAGAAACCCCCAACTTTCAGGCCAAGATTAGGCAGCTAAAGAAAAATGCTTGGAGTACAGAGTCAATTAAATCAGCTGCCTCAGTCTCAATAATATACGTAAACAACTGAAGCACATATATATATATATATATATATATATATAAATATTAAAAATATTTTTGTGCTGTCTAAGTTGTCTAATCATCCTAACTCACAGATATTCACAATTATTAAAGGATCCACAATTATTAAAGAGTCTTTTGCTTGGTGGTCGTTGACTTTGTTTTTAAGTCACTAAAAGTTGGCAGTTTTGAAGCACATTTTTGACCTTGTTTTAGCCCGTTTCCACTCATTTGCTCATAGGCTAATGCAGCATCTTATTCAGGCATTCAATTTAACAAAAACCTGTGAGTTCATGTCAGGAAGGGCTGCTCTGTTGTTTGCATAAGCTGAGCTGAGTGGAAGTAGATCAAACATTTGCTTGCCTTTGGGGATTCTTGGTTTTAGTCAAACTAGTTTAGTATGCGGTTAAATCTACTTTTTTATTATTTTGCTTTGCTCCCTGACTCTCTTTTTATTGATTGGTGTCAAATCTGTTTGTAGATTGGGGTTTTCCTCATTTATTTTTGAGAGTACTACAGTTTGTTTAAAACGTCAGATTTTTGTTAAGTTTCTCATTGTACCTGCTGCTTCTGAACTGGGCTGGATCAGGAAAGCACTGCAAAAAATTCATCACCCATCTCCTCTTTCTCCCCCTCCCTTTGCCTCTCTGAATCAGGGACCTCCCATTCTCCATCTCACTCTCCCTGAATCTGTTCCCTCCCTCTCTCCACCCAGTTTCTCCTTGACAGTGAGTCCTATAAAGCAGACTACAAATAGCAACTGCTGACGCATTTTCTCATACCCGCTGTTGCCTGCAAAAAAGTTAAACGGAGGCAATTTGCTCTTCTTTTCCTGCATGTGTTTTTTTCCCCTTCACACTATACGATCTCTTTTTGTCTTTTGCTGCTGTCTGTTTTTCCTCAATGGAGTACTTAAGACTTTAGCATCTCTTCGTTTTTACCACCAGGTGTGAAATCCTTCTGCAGCTCTGAACACTGCACCACCAGGAGGTAGCCTTGTCAGATGGATGGATTATTTAACTCCAAACCTGAGCCTTATTTTTGGATGTGAATGTGTCAGTGTCAGCTCTGGGACAATACTACCTGTGCTGGGATTTTGGTTGTAGGTCAGGGCAGAAGTTCACAGTTGATTAACTCAAAGGGATTTGTCTAAACATTACAAATGAGTTTTTTTTTTAAGTAAACGTCCTTCCAAACATAGAAATGTTGTTTTTTCCTTTTAGTTCAGAAGTGATTAAAGGCTTTAAAAATATAGAAAACCTTTTAGCAGTTTGACTGAGTCTTGTTCTTTATGTGTTCTGGCCTTTTGTAACCTCTGGGTTGCTGTTTGTATGTTGTAGCAGAGGTATCATAGCAGGCATATCTTGTAAGCATTGAAATAGACATTAGAAAGCCTCCATGTTCAGCTGGGACAGACTGAGTGGAGCCTTAGCTCTGATGTGTTGAAACAAGAATCCAAGTGGCTCCGGCGGGACTGCCCTTATGAGTGAAACTGGGAGTGTCCCGGTCTCTGGATGACTTGTGATATCTGTGCTGAATCACGACCTGGGGGTGGATGAGCTCTGTCATTGCTCCCTCCGTCACCTTCCTCGTTGCTGCAGCACTGACCCAGCGTCAGTAAAGACTTGAGACTCCATCCCTGGACTGCTGTCTCTCCCACATATGTAGCCTCTAATGTTCCTCCGCTACTGTGATAGCAAGAGTCCAAGCTCAGATTGAAGCCTCTCTTCAGCCAGCAGAGCATCGTGATGGAGTACCTCGGATATAAGCTGTCAGTGGCTCACTCTCACGTGTCAGAGTGGGTCGGAAATGTCCGTCGCTCCCTTCACGGGTCGTTTAACTTACTGTCCATCTCGGTGGAGAGGGGAGGAAGAGAAGACAATGAAGTGGAAGGCTTTAAGAGGACTAACTCCTTACGCTCCCTAGCATCCCGCAGCAGGGAGTCCATGCGCAGGTTTTCTTTGCGCAGCCAGCAGCGTTTGTCCTTACGTAGACGTGCGGCGCCCAACACCCCCAGTGATGTAAGATGCTATTCACATTTAGCAGGTGTAACCTGCATTTAGCAGCATATTTATGGTACAGACAGACACATATTTTTAAAGCTTCTTTATGATGCATAAGTTGCATGTTTAGAAGTCTGAACATCTGCCAGACTCAAATAAAGTTTAAGTTATTTTGTAGTAATGTCCATGTGTTGGTGGTAATAGCTGCTGTTTTATTAGGCATGTGGCCCAGAGCATGCTGCTTCTTCTGTCTTTACATGCTTCCATCATATTTCTCTCTTACTTTACTGTTACTCCAGAATGTGTAACTGATATGTTACTCCATGGAGTCTATGAAGTCTGACAATCATTTCAAACTTTAGTTTTTCTGTTGAGATACATATACACTGGGAACACTTGATACGAATTCAGGAAGAACATCAAGTTTAGCCCATTGTGTTCACATTAGACAAGCAGGGAGAGGATTTTTGCTGCTGTTTACTAGTGCATGTCTACCACCTACAGTTGGAAGAGGCTCGGTGCAAAATGTCTAAGCGGTTTATGTCTTGCGATTTGGGCACAATATGGAAACAGTTCGGTTCATTGCTAGCGTCCTTTTAATGGCAGATATAGGTTACCATCACTTTAGAAGATTGGCCTTGGTTTATGTTTATTTGAAAAACAAACGCAGACGTTGTCCGGCTTGTCACAGTGTCTGGGTTCTCAAGATACGGTAAACCAAATCCCTACATCACTACCAAACCCGAGTCTCTGAGTTTTTCAAAGTTTGACCTGGTTTAACTTGTAGTGCGTGTTCAATGGTCTCTTATACATAAGAGAGCCCCAAAACATTGTAAAAATTTGCTTATCTATGTGTAAACATGAGGCTTTTAAAGACAGAATCCCAAAATGCAAGTTTCTGCAATTGATTTTTCATTGGAAGTGGCTGCTTGAACAAGGACAGTCCAGAACATTCTAGTTGTTTTTTTGTTTTCATACAAGTGTCAAACATTTCCTGGTTTTAGGTCACTTTGAAGGTTGTAGACATACATTTGCTTAAAAAATAGGAAAATAGCTCCTAATTTTTTCCACTACTTATAACTCTTAAATTGCGTTTCTATAGATTTTTCAAAATCCTTGCTAGTCATGCTTCAGGAATAATGCACACGTCATTCTGATTAAGGATCAATTTGTGGTTATTGATTTGTAACAAATAAAATGAAAATGTCTAAGCATTTTTCTGTGACAGAGATGGCACCTGCTAGGATTGGTCCCTCTACAGTATCCTGTGTCATTTTGTTTACTTGTGTCATTAGAAATTGGTGAAGTGTGATGATTATTGAAATATGATCTATATTCAGCTTCGTTTTGCCTTTATTATGACCTTTAGTCTTTTTGATGGTCATACAAACTGTAGAAGTCTCTTATAGGAATTTATACATTGCAGAGAAACTGCTTTGCACAAATACCTGTTTCTTCAAGTGCAGCACACCTCATGAGTCAAATATTTTATTAGTGAGAGGTGTTGTCACTGCCTAGGGGTTATGTCTTAGGCAAAGTCCGAATTCCCACCCTAACCCCTAACTACTAAAAAACAATAAAGTGCGGCACTATGTAGTGCCCTGAATTTTAAAAGCAATTTGGACCCCATGCTCACTACTTTTTTTCTTTTTCTTTCAAACGGCGGATATGACGTCATCAATTTCACGTAGTTAAAATCTAATTGATATGAATGTTTTGCGACAATTATTTATGACTCTACTGTCTTCTGAAGATAAATATGTTGATGATTTATTAAAAAATACATTTAAATGCATTTTTTTTCTGGCAAAAATTGTTCCGACACAATGCATTGTGGTCTACATTCGCCAATATAGTGAGCATCAATGTACACTGGTTTTTCGCAGAGACTTCTGGGAACTTTCTAGGGCTTTTGATTTTGGAATTGTAAATTCGGACAGCACTACAAAATGGCAAACACACTATGTAGTGCATAATATAGGGGTTAGGGTGAGAATTCGGACATAGCCATAGTTTAAGATAACGGCTGTTATTCTGTTCTTTTAGAAGCAGCATCAGAGTATAAATGGCGGTAGAGGTCAGTTTGTCAGACACATACCAGTAAGTCTTTATACAGATGAGAGGCTTTGGCATCTTTCATTTACATATTAGTGTCATTAACAGGTATTTCTAAAAATGCTGTTTTATTTATAAACTGTACATTATTTACTCAACTGAAGAAAATTTATTTACACTCTTTTACTTACTGTAACCGTTAGTTACTGTAAATGATGGAAATATTTAAGACAGGGGTCCGCAACCTTTATCACTCAAAGAGCCAATTGGATCAGTTTCCCACAGAAATGAAAGCACAGGGAGCCGCAACACTGGGGTTTTCGAAAAAATCGTTTCACCAAAATATCGCGATAATTCATTTGGCAATACTTGTATTGCTTCCAAATGCTGTCAAGATGTTTATTTAATTATGTACCCTGTACGAGATTACCAATGACTGTTTTTAGAAGAACTTTCCATCCTATAACTCACTCTGGTCGGTGTTCACGCTGCTCTCTTCTTCCTGCCCACTCACACTAACTGTAAAGGCACCACAACAATATGAGAACATGGTAGGTATTTTACAAAACCACAGAGAGCCGTAACACAAGGATGAAAGAGCCGCAGGTTGCTGACCCCTGATCTAAGACATGTATGTGAAGGCACATGTAGCTCTATGATACAAGTGGATTTAAAGGTTATATGTACTGTCAAGCTAAACTAGACTGAGCCCATTCATTCTGATCATGCAGTTAGACTAAAAGGAATAATCTATCAGGAATAAGCATAAATGAACTGAAAACGCATTAATTACTAGAACATGATGAGAAATGGCAGTTAAGACAAACAGCTGCTCTTTCTGCAGTTTAGGCTATATGTTATGATCACTAAAGGCCCGTACACAACCGGGACGAATTTCGCCGGTGATTTTCGCCGACGTTTAACGCCTCGTGACTAAACAAAGGGCACCAATGAGAGTGTGCACACCGACGCGAAAAAACGCCACGCGTCAAAGCGTCAAAAAAAAAAAACGCCTCGGGTTCGTTTTTTTTTTTTCGACGCGTTGCGTCGAAATCTGTTCGACCAATGAGAACGGCGCTTTTGCACACGTGTCTGGAGCTTCTGAAGTTACAGTAAAACACAACTTGGGGGCGCTGAAACACAAAACTGTCTTGCTGAGCACACATACCAGCGAAGAAGATAGACGCCGAGTAGCGTCTACACTGCCACGAAGAAATAATGACGGACATTATAAAATATCCCCGAAGCAATCACCAATTGGAGCAAGTGGTGCTTGAAATATTCATGTTTTCTTTGTTTGATTCTGACAATCGCGTAAATACTTGCTCTCTTCTTCTGAGTGAAAAGCGACTTTAAGAAGCGTAAAGTTGCGCAGCGCCACCTTGTGTACAGGAGTATTTCTGTTTACATTAAGCGCCATCTAACGTCAGGGAATGAAATTGCATGTTCGCTCGGCTCATCGTCAGCGAAAATCGCCTGGGTGTGAACACAAAAAACGTGGCGAAAAACGCTGGCGAATAACGCCTGGCGAATATTCGTCCCGGTGTGTACGGGCCTTAAGGATAGCTGCTTGCATTTGGAAAACACCTCTGCATCAGGTTCTGTTCACCGTGAGAAAAACTTTTAAGACAAGTCAGGATTTGACATTCTTCATCTCTGTTCTGTGTGCAGTGTTTGCTTGTTAACTTTTGTGTTAGCTTTTTGTGTGCTCTGCTGTTCTCTGCATAGCCGAATCTGTATTTCTCACACAGGCTACGTTCACACTGCAGGCTGAAACGACCCAATTCCAATTTTTTTTTTGCCCCTATGCGACCCAATTCCGATCTTTTCATGACAGTCTGAGGCTACGTTCACACTGCAGGCCTTAATGCTCAATTCCGATTTTTTGAAAAAATCCTAATTGTTTGCTAGACCGTTCACATTTCCAAGTAGATCCAAACTTTTGTGATCTACAGTGTGACCGTGAAACGACCCAGAGTTGACCCGCATGCGCAGAAGAGTACTCAACGTCGAATGACGTCACTCGTTGTTTGCGGAAGTAGCTTACGTTAACATGAATGTCAACAACAGTGTTGTCACCAGCGGAGCTCTTTTTTCATTAATAAATTTATTTTCACAAAGAAGCCAGCACAATAACAATCTTCCCATTTTTAAGAAGGCATTGGAGCCGGGATCGTCTGTAACCACTGTTGTGGAATGTATTGGGCCCACGCGCGCGCGTTTGTGTAACGGACAGGAAAAGAGCGCGTGCAGCGGGAGAGAATGGGGGCGGCAGTGTGGGCGCGCATTCATGTTGTGTGTTACGGAGGAAGGACAACGGTAATGAAAGAAGGTTTACCCCAGAATAAGTGCTATGGACTCTATTAACCCATTCCGGAGAATCCTGGAGAATCTAAGGGTCAGAACAGGGAGGAGAAGGAGGATCCGCCTTGGGTCCCCCGCGCTTCTGACCACGGTCGGGAAGGGGATAAAGAAAAAAAAAGTATATAATGTATATATAGATACATCATTTGTTGTTGTTAAAGAAGAGAAACAGTCAGCCTTAAAAGCTCAAACTTGAATGAAAATGCATTGTTGCAGGACTTCTTACAAATAAAAAAATTATTAGAAATAATTTTTAAAATTAATTTCTAAACATCTAGAAGTTTTAGACCTCTTTGACATGCAATTTAAATTATTTAGAAAAACCCAACAACAAGTCAATAATAATAATAATATTAACAAATCAATAGTAAGTCAATACAAACAATAAATAATAATAAAAATAATTATATTATTATTATTCACAATAATAGTAATAGTAATAATAATAATAATAATAGTAATTATAATAATAATAATCAAAAGAAGTCCAAAAGTGAACAACAGATTTACCCTAAAAAGAAAATCTGGCCTCTTATCAAAATCTGTTTCCACAAATGTTTTGAACAGCCAGACTGTATTACTAGTTGGTACCACAGTGATCCATCTGGGTTAACTCTTTTGATAGCCAAGATCCACTTTTTCCTGAAGTCTGAGTCCATTGGAAACCTGACTCAGTCACTGAGTCAGAAATGTATAAATCTGTATAAATAGCCTAGTATGCTGTATACATGTTTAGCAAAATAAAATGTACATTTATATTGACAGCAAAATAAATGTACATCATGCAGCATGTTGATAATAGCCCTGCAGCATCATGCATGTCAACATGTGTTCTATTAATGAAGCCCCTGCAGCCTTAAAAGAAAAAAAAAAAATACTTACCTGTGAAATGTTTTGCCTTCCTCCTTCATGGACAAATTTTTCTGATTTTGGCAGTTGAAACCCGCACAATGAACTGGCATTATGCAAAAAATGTGTTCACATGCATGCACTGCAGCAGTAACTTGACCTCACCAAGATGGCGGTGCTCTCCTCCCATGAGGAACCACGTGATGTCTCCTCTAGTGATATAACTGGGCCCAATACATTCCACAACAGTGGTTACAGACGATCCCGGCTCCAATGCTTTCTTAAAAATGGGAAGATTGTTATTGTGCTGGCTCCTTTGTGAAAATAAATATATTAATGAAAAAAGAGCTCCGCTGTTGACAACACTGTTGTTGACATTCATGTTAACGTAAGCTACTTCCGCAAACAACGAGTGACGTCATTCGACGTAAAGTACTCTTCTGCGCATGCGGGTCAACTCTGGGTCATTTCACGGTCGCACTGTAGATCACAAAAGTTCAGATTTACTTGGAAATGTGAACAGTCTAGCAAACAATTAGGATTTTTTCAAAAAATCGGAATTGAGCATTAACCCCTGCAGTGTGAACGTAGCCACAGACACGGTCCCCATCATACACGCCCCCCAAAGCAACGGTGTCCCACTTCATTAGTTACCGTTTGCGTCCGGACCGAACATAACAGCGGTTTCCAATTACGGTCTGAAGCCTGAGACTGAAAGGTAACATGCTGACAGCAAAATCAGCGTACAAAAAGCACCTTAATAAGTCATGTGATCTCAGTTGGTGGTGTCCTGAATTGACGTCACTGAGGTACGACTCGCATTTACTTGGGAATATCTGATTTGTCTGCTTACATGGCACACGCAAATGCACGTAACCGATTCGTTTCCGATTTATTTCCACATATGAGAGAGGCCTGTATCCGATCTGAGAAAATCGGAATCCATGCGCTTTTGTCCTGCTTACCGATCATATCCGATCTGTGCCACGTGAGAGGAAAAAATCGGAATTGGGTCACTTGAACCATGCAGTGTAAAGGCGGCCATAGAAGCAGTGCGTACGGTGAATGTTTTCACTGATGGGTTATGGGTAATGGGTTACACTTTATTTTTTCCATCCCACCCATCCCAGAGTCGGTCCACAGATATGGACAGATGAGTACAAAATGTGATGACACACTGCAAGTACAATTTACACCTGTTAAGAGACATCACCTTTATTAGAAGGTAACATCAGGTTTGCTCATTTTTTTTAAAAATGCAAACGTATTTAAAGATGATAATGACCCTGAAAGGAACCCGCCGACTGCATTGAAAACCAGGTTTCTGCCACAACCGCTATGCGCATGCAAACACATGTATTATGTGTCCACAGTAGTTGCTCACTCCATTGTAGTCCCTGATGTAACCGCTTTTTTAGGCGCTCCACCAGAGCTTTGCTTTTTAAGCTCACCATCTGCAGACTGCTGTTGTTGGTTAATGTGCAGAAAACAGTGCGTTATCAAGGAGAATTTTCCACACGCTTGTTCCTGCTCCTTCCTTCAATGCCTTCTGTCCTTTGTCCTTCCATTTATCCACCCTTTGTGTTATTTCCCTTTGACACACCCTTCATATCAAGATGATTTTAGCTTTTGCCAACGATATTGAAAGTTTTCTTTATGGTCATTGTTTTTATACGTTTGTGATGAATAATGAATCCTAAAAACCTTAAGAATCATCATAACTTTATAATTTAGAAATGATCAGGTAGCATGAAACAGATTATGTTGGATTATAAACCCTCATTATATCCATCATTCAGTTCCTGCACTGAAGTGCCTTTCTTCAGCATGTTGAAGCAAAGGCCTTGTTGCAGCCTTCGCAGATCAGGTAAAGGTTTGGCTGCTCTAAACAATTACACAGGCCTGGAATTTTTATCAGCAGAAATTTGTTAGACCTGGTTTGGCAGCTGTGTTAGCAACCTACATCAACATGTAGCAGATGGGTGGATGACACGATAAAACGCTCATATTAATTAGATTTTGACTTTGTGATATCGATGACGTCATATCCGCCGTTTAAAAAATATAATAAAAGTAGTGAGCATGGTGTCCGAATTGCTTTTATATTCAAGGCACAACAGACCAAAAGTTTGGACACACCTTCCCATTCATTTGAATCAGAAGGTTTGTCCAAACTGTACTGTATATAGTTTTTTAGTAGCTAGGGGTTAGGGTGGGAGTTGGGACACAACATATGTTTGCAGCCTGAAATGTGGCAAAAGGGGGAAAGGTTCAAGGGGGCCGAATACTTTCGCAAGGCACTGTATCACCAGCTAACGGCTCACTGTCAACCAGAGTCAGGTGTATTAAATGTTACAGATGTCCCCTTGAGCGACTTCTGGTGACAGGATCTTCTACTGTGGTTCTCCCTCCCTATATAGGCCAGGGTTATCAGTTCATGTGCAGGCCATCCCTCCTGAGAGCTGTTTGGTTTTTAGACAGTATATCCTCTACACCAGCCTCATTAAAAGAGGCAAGGTTCAGTAGACTGAAAAAAACGCTCACCCTTCCGCCTCTCTTTGTACCCACTCTACTCATGTCTCTATAAACTCATCCATTACCCTTCTTGCCACCACTGACATCCTGCTGCTCCATCATCATTACTCCCGACACCTCACTAACAACAACCTTCACATCCTCATCTGTAGCCTGTATCTAACCTACACTTGTTCAGGATTTGGAGAATTTTTTTTAGTTCCTTGATTTGTCTCTGTCTTTACTCTAGTATCTTACAAGTTCTCTCCCCGACTGTTTTTTATGGTAAAAGGCCTTTTTAAAGGCCAAAACACAGTCAGGACCATAAATATTTGGACAGAGACACATTTTTTTCTACACTGTACATTACTACAGTGAATTTTAAATAAAACAACTCAGATGCCATTGAAGTGCAGACTTTTAGCTGTTATTCCATGGGTTGAACAAAAAGATTGCATAAAAATGTGAAAAACTAAAGCATTTTTTAAACACAATCCCTTCATTTCATGGGCTCGTAAGTAATTGGACAATTGACTTCCATGCTTTTGCATGGGCAGGTGTGGGCAATTCCCTTGTGATGTCATTATGAGTGGAGCAGATAAAAGGGCTGGAGTTGATAAGAGGACTCGTGCTTGCATTTTGAAGATTTTGCTGTGAACAGACTACATACGGTCAAAGGAGCTCATGCAGGTGAAAGGAGCCATCATTAAGCTGAGAAAACAGAAAAAAACCATGCGAGAAATTGCTGCAGTATTAAAAGTGGCAAAATCAACAGTGTGGTCCATCCTGAGAAAGAAAGAAAGCACTGGTGAACTCTGCATCGCAAAAAAATCATGGACGTCCACGGAAGACAACAGTAGTGGATGATGGCAGAATCATTTCCATGGTGAAGAGGAACCCGTTCACAACAGCCAACCAAGTGAACAACACTCTCCAGGAGGCTGGCGTATCAATATCCAAGTCTACCATAAAAAGAAGACTGCAAGAAAGTAGATACAGAAGGTACACTGCAAGATGCAAGCCACTCATAAGCCTCAAGAATAGGAAAGCTAGATTGGACTTTGCTAAAAAGCATCTAAAAAAGCCAGGTGAGTTCTGGAAAACATTCTTTGGACAGATGAAACCAAAATCAACCTGTACCAGAATGATGGCAAGAGAAAAGTATGGAGAAGGCGTGGAGAAGCTCATGATCCAAAGCACACTACATTATCAGTAACACACTGTCAAGGCAGTGTGATGGCCTGGGCGTGCATGGCTTCTAGTTGCACTGGGACACTAGTGTTTATTGATGACGTGACACAGGACATAAGCAGCTGAATGAATTCTGAGGTGTTCAGAAACATACCATCTGCGCAGATCGAGGTGAATGCAGCCAAACTGATTGGGCGGCATTTCATAATACAGATGGACAACAACCCAAAACATACAGCCAAAGCAACCCAGGAGTTTATTAAAGCAAAGAAGTGGCTTATTCTTGAATGGTCAAGTCAGTCACCTGATCTTAACCTAATCGGGACCTAATGCATTGCACTTGTTGAAGACTAAACTTTAGACAGAAAGGCCCACAAACAAACAGCAACTGAAAGGCGCTGCAGTAAAGGCCTGGCAGAGCATCCAGAATGAGAAAACCCAGCATCTGGTGATGTCCATGAGTTCAAGACTTCAGGCTGTCATTGCCAACAAAGGGTTTTCAACCAAATATTAGTAATGATCATTTTGTTTTCAGTTATTTCATTTGTCCAATTACTTACGAGCCCATGAAATAAAGGGATTGTGTTTAAAAAATGCTTTAGTTTTTCACATTTTTATGCAATCTTTTTGTTCAACCCATGGAAAAAAAACTAAGAGTCTGCACTTCAATGGCATCTGAGATGTTTTATTTAAAATTCACTGTAGTTATGTACAGAAACAAAATTAGACAAATGTGTCTCTGTCCAAATATTTATGGTCCTGACTGTATTATACTAGACATCATTTTATTTTATTCAGTGGATCATAAATTATTCATTGTCTTATAAATCTTCATTGAAGCAGCTTTCAGCATTAGTTAACTTCCTGTTTCTTCTCTCTCCTTGTTGCAGCAAACACAAAGTGGTGAAGAGGAAAGGAAACAGAAACACTCTGAAACGCCAGTTCGTGAGGCTGACAGTCAGTATGTAACCTGGGAGATGGAACTACGATCTGATGACAGGTAAAAACACTTCACTGTATGCAGTAATTGTTGTGTCAATGAGGGATCAAACTTTATTGTGTTAAGTGCTTTTACTGGAATTTTACATCTGCAAAATGTATGATCTCTAAGATTTGAATCGTGTTCCAAATCTGTACAAACCTGGGGTGGGTTTTGTTCTCTTCTGGAATAAAAGAAAGTCAAATCCTATTAAAGTGAATGGTTTTGGACAGCATCTTAAGTATAAATGTATGTATTATTAGTATGAAGAGTAGAATCTTAAAGAAAAGAATAATTTGAAAATCAAAAGCTTGAGCTGACATTTTTCTAAATAAAAGACTCATCAGATGAGACTTCAAATTCTGACTGAATCTGTTTATCATGGAGTCACTGATTTCTTTCAAATCCCATTTTCAGGGCTTGATGTATTTTCTAAACTGTTCTGTTTTACCAAAGTAAATAAACATATAGGAATTTTTTGTTGCATATTTTTTGTGTACTAAAATTGTACCTTTTCCAAGGGAGCTTATAGGCATCTTTGCCCCCTGAGATGTTAGTTATCAGTCTGAAATATTTTTCTTTTCATGATCAGGAATGATGTTTTTCCAAAAGTAAACATTCATTTTTCTGGGCGGCAGTGGCTCAGGCGGTTGAGCAGGTTGTCCAATGATCAAAGGGTCGGCGGTTCGATCCCCGCTCCCCCCAGGCAACTGTTGTTGTGTCCTTGGGCAAGACACTTCACCCTCCTTGCCTCCAGTGTGGCTCCACTGGCGTGTGCATGTGTATGAATGATCCCGGTGATGGTCAGAGGGGTCATAGGCGCGAACTGGCAGCCACGCCTCTGTCAGTCTGCCCAGGGCAGCTGTGGCTACAACAGTAGCTTACCGTCACCAAGAATGAATGAGGAGTGAATGAATAATGGACATAATGTAAGCGCTTTGAGCGTCTGGAAAAGCGCAGATAAATCTAATCCATTATTATTATTATTATCTGATCATGATTCATTGGTGTTTTTGTCTAATACATACAAAATTACAGTTACAGTTTACCTGCACAGATTTGATAAATGGCTCCTGCTTTGCTTTGCAATGTCAAGCTTCCCCTAAAAAGTTCAGACACCGTTACAGCTCCAAATGCTTTTATAATTGGAACAATGAGGTAGGGGAAGAATTCAGATTCAGCCATAGATGTTAATGAATTTAGATCTTTGTGGCTCTAGGACATTTTTGTGCGATCCCTCTCAAAGAGTTTGACTCTGCAATGTAAATGGGGGAGCTGTGGTGCAGAGGTGGACCTCTGATCGAAAGATCACAGGTTTGGTTCCCGCCCTTGCCCGCTCATGTGTTTAAGTGTCCTTGGGCAAAACACTGAACCCCACATTAATGCTGGTGGTTGTTGATTGGCAGACGTAGTTGAGTCAAATGAAAACGCTACAAAAGCGAGCTACGGGGGAGCAACACTGAATACAAAGCACTGCAAACCTTTTACTGATGGGAAATTAATTAAAGACTGCATGATGAAAAAAGTGGAGAACATTTCCTCTGAGAAGAAGCAGGAGTTCGCGAATGTTTGCCTGGCTTGTAAAGCTGTGGTCTGGAGAATTGAAGACTTTTCTTCAGATATTAAGAGACTGTTGGAGCCAAAAGGAGAACAGTTTGTATTTTTCAGTAGCCTTCGATGAAACAGACTTTTCCGACTCATTTTGTTTTAGAGGAGTGAACAATTTCTCTGTGACGTTCCTGCAGATGAAGCTCAGTGAGTGTCGCAGTCGAAACCAACAGCTCCCTCTTGCCAGCTTTTACTGCTAGCTGGATAAAGGGAGCTTTCAACAGATGTGAACATTTGCTAAGGAAATGCTGAGCTTGTTTGGCTCCACATACTTGTGCAAGAAGACATGTTCTTTTATTAACTTAAACAAGAACCGCGTGAGGACAAGAGTAAAGGACTCTCACTTGTGGGACATCTTGCGCATCAAAACCATAGTCTTTGAGCCAGATCTGATTTTTTTGATGCAATTCAGATCTCAGCATCAGCCATTACATTAGAGCAGATAAGTTATTTGTTCAGTCTCCTGTGGTGAATCAATTCTAAAATCAAAGTATTTGTCTGTGTATGATTATAACTAGTGGTTTGTACTAAAAAAGATAGCTGTGTTAAGTTTTCCTATTCAAAAAGTTTAAATGTAGAAGTCCACAGTGAGCATTTAATGGTGAATAAAATGTAACATTTCATATGAACCCAGATTTATTGTCGATCAATTTTGATTTTCAGACAGACTTTTTCTTTAATTTATTTCTAGTCTTCAAATGTGGAATTCATATTCATTTTGGTTTAAATTTATGTGTTTGTGTTCTATGTGACAAAGTGAAAATACCACTGCAAGACTGGATACCTCAGTTCCCTTTGGGTGTAGTACTGTCACATAAAAAGCTCTGGGTTTGCTTCCCAAGGTGGACAAGGTGTCAAGACCCTTCACACTGCTGCCTACCTCCCAGGGTCATACAGGGTTTTGTCAGGAAGGGCTGACAGGGTGGGTTAACAACTGCATTTACCTGTGTGCATCACCAATTTAATGAAATATTTCAAGAATACAGATGGAATGGTCTCACACAGTTTCACCACACCAAATCTGGCCTCAGCTCCCTTTCCGTTCAAACCTTTGGAGGGTCCAACCAAATGGGCTAAAACACGTCCTGCAGTTTGAAATACTACAGGAAACATTTGACCTGTGTAAACAAAGTATACCATGCCAAACATTTACATTTTAACAGTTTTTTTAGGTTCAAATACTTTTTCGCAGCAGTAGCACATTAATAAATCAGTTAAAAAATCATGCAACGTGATTTCCAGATTTTTTTAAAGATTATGTCTCACACTGGACATGCACGAAGATAAAAATGTCAGACCCCTTTAAAATATCATAAAACATTTTTTAAGGCGCTATCAAAAACTGCCCTTGCAAAAATAAATGATATTTTAATTTTTGTATTCTTTGTTGCCTCCTTCTGGTCAAAGTAATCAATTTCAGCACTAATAAGCACAAACAAGAGGGTAGTTTGTATTTAAAAAAAAGAAAAGTGCACATGTTTTACATAAAATATTTAAACTACTTTGTTACAAATTAGGTTTAAAGCTTTTTGCTGCACTGTTGCAGTAACTTGGAAATTCTGACAGTTAAGATTCAGATTCTGAGCTATTTTACTATTTGACCCAAACTGTTTCATGGGTTTAAAAAAATATTTTGTCTTGGCAGCCTGACGTCTATCACTCCTAGTTCAGACAGCTTTCTTAGTCTGTCACAAAGAAAGTCATCTCCACCAACTTCCCTTGGTGATAACGCACTGCTGTCTGACAAAGACACTTTGGATGGCCTTCCTCCCCCCTCTTCATCAGAAAGACAGCCTCTCACATTTCCTGATGTAAGTGTTTTGAGCTGTAGTTCATGTAAAATATGCTTCACTACATTGATAATGGGTTCTTGAATATTTATTTGCTCTACCTTTTTTTGTCTCGACATTCAGGCTCCAACCACTTTGTTAGACAACAGTGCTCTTCGCTCCAAAGCCCAGCTGGGGAAGAAACGGGGACCACGCATGCGGCCCACCAGAGCAGTACGACAGAGCGCTGGACCACCTGCAGCAACCACAGAGGACTGGCTTTATCGGGACTCAACAGGTTTGTCCAACGCTCTGATATTTTAATAATTTTCATCTCGCTGGAAAAAAAAAGGATTCTTAAGTTTCTATTCTAGAAAATATTTTGTACTTTGTGAAAAATCAAGGAAAAGCTAATTTACAGGTTTGCATGAAAATATATAAAAAATAATTTTGCGCTTTGTTAAATAATGTTGCGTAAAACTAAGGTTTTACAGTAATTGGAAGATGCAGGACTCCTGTCTGCACAATCTTTATTTTAACACCTAACATGTTTATAAACATTTAAAGGATTTACATCCATCAAAGCTTTTAATGCTAAAATGCTTAACATCCCAAAAATATATTCAAGAAAAAACTGCAGGATTTACATGTTGAGAAAGTTGATCATGACAAAAATAGATTTTTCAAACTTTTTTTCTTCTGGTCTTTTAAAAAAAGGTTTTTGTTTGTATTTTCCTTCTTTCTTTATCGCTTAAAATTATATGTTAAAAATAATCTAATAAAAATGTGACTTCCTTGTTATTGTATATGATAAATTGGGCATGATATGCAATTCAAGCAATATCTAGAGCTACTTTAAAAAGATTAAGATCAAATATGGTCTGTATAGAACTATGATAAATTAGACCTTAATGTCAGGATTTATCATGTATATATTAATATACAAGAAAATATAGAACCTTTTGGCACACTAAGCATCTTTTATGAAATATAAATTATTTTCGCAGCTCATTTTCCTACCCCGAAGAACCAGCTTTTGCTCCTCTTGGGTGCTGCCCATTTCATGGCATCAACCAAGACATGCTGTCTTGAACATCTGAACTTTTGCTTTTTTGTGTGTGTGTTAGCCTGGGGGCAGTGCTGGCAGCCTTGACACTTCCTGGAAGAGGCTGTTCCCCGCTTTGTGACTGCTTTGGGATTTTTTTGTGTTGAATTAAAATTATAATACACTTAAGAGCTAAAAATAATTTTTGATTTTGCATGATATAATCCCTTTAAACAAACATCCAGGCAGTTTCCGGTTTAGAATCTGTCAAAGTGTATCTTAAGTGAACACACCTTTTAGCTATTTTAAAGCACTGACTTCTTCTCATTATCTGATAAGAGGTTGCAGCTTTTTAACCAAAAAGACTACTCATTTTAGACATTTCTTATCACCTTTTTGTTTTTAGTGTTGCACTGAAAAATTCCCTTTGTTTATGCTTGTTCATCCGGAATAAAGGAATTTCGGTGAGTGAAGTTTTAAACCTGCGAATGAAGACAAAAACTACCTTATGTGTCTCCTTACAACAGAAGCAAAGCCTGAGAGTCAGGAGACTGAGCTGGAATCTGAGAAGCCCACCAGAGGAGTAGATGTTGGCCTCAGTGTTCCTTCACAGCTACAAAGGGTCTCAGTGTTTCCCGTCTTAGACCCTTCAGCGCTAAAGGTGATGCAGCAGTTCTAGGTCCATGTCTTGCTCTATATCTGTTATTTACCATCAGTCCCAATGCTGTAACTGATGACAGACATTCATAGTGTTTTATTCACTAGAAGAGAATGTGCCATAGTTAAAAAATCAAAGAGTTCTGTCTGGATCTGTTTTGTTGTGCCAGAAACACCATTTTACCTCTTCACCCAAGTGTATTCTATTACAATTGCTACCACAAAGGGGCAGAAAGGTCTCTGGGATCTTCAGTTGCCTTTTGCTGGGGTAGGTCCATATCACAAAAAAGACTAATAATATAGGTAGGCTGATGACTGATGTAGTAGAGGTTGACTGCAGACTTGTTTTTACATGGAAGCAAGCAAATCTGCCTTGAATCAATCGCTGAAAAGAAACTGGCAGTTTTAGTTTTTATTTCAAAATTGTCGCTTTATAATTTTAGCTATATAATTTTAGAGTACAGTAGTGTATTCATCAAATAATCAGATGCAAACAAATTCTTAACTAATTTCTAAACGAATTTGAATGAATTGTATTTATCTAACTATTGTTAATTTGGAATCTCTGAAAGTGGACTCATAACTGATGAAGTCCTTTTTTTATTCTAGCCAAATCACTCCAACAGTGTAAGAGAAAAATTATCTGAACAAAAAACACTTTCGATCTTTTTAATAGTATTCTTAGGTAAGGAATCAAAAAGGAAGTTCTGTCTGAGGAGCTGTTCTTTCACATAAGATCCAATGCTTTAGTTTTTCACATTTGTATGCAATCGTTTTGTTCAACCCATGGAATAAAAGCTGAAAGTCTGCACTTCAGTGGCATCTGAGTTGTTTTATTTAAAATTTACTGTTGAAATGTACAGAAACTAAATCAGAAAAATGTGTCTCTGTCCAAATATTTATGGTCCTCTGACTGTATATTATAGTTTTTCTTTGTCAAATAATGGAATCATTTATTTGGCAGATTTTTTTTATCTACCAGTAAAAAGTCAAAAATAGGGGGTTTGGTCACTGGAGTTGTGATTTCAAACGTCAAATCACACGCAGTAAAATCTGTTTCAAGGAAGTTGCCATCAAAAAACGCTCTGCTGAGCGCATTCTAGTTTTTCTCTTTATGAGATGCTCAAGCTAGCGATAGCTCACAAAACGTGCTGCAATGTTCTAGAAAATTTTACAGCTTGCATTTAGTTGAACTTTGTGTTAGAGCCAATTTCCAAAGGTGATTCTAAAATAAAATAGTTTTTGTTAAATATTTTCCACAATTTCTCATTGTTGTTAAAGAAAGTAAAAGCAGTGAGAAAAAATAGATTAAAATCAAAATTTAAATTTGGAATGAAAAAATCTGAGATTTTATTTTTTGGCCATATCGCCCAGCTCTAGTTTGTCCTCACATTTTAAAAAGCAGCCATGAAGGGTGTACAGTACAACACAGTACTATGATGTACAGTAGTCGGTCATTTATTACGATATGTGAAATCCATAGTAGTCTTTATTTTTTACACTTATTATAGATATTTTACTGCTGTCAAACTCCTCACAACACATTTTATCAGTCTTTTCTCAGACAGATTTTGACACTTTTCTCTCTTGTTTAAACTCAGAGTCCAAATCTTAATAGAAAAATAAGTTCAGTATTAAAGAATAAAAACAAAGATCTGGTTGCGATAGAAAATATATGTACATCTGGAAAACTGAACACATTCCGTACAGGAGACACAGCATGGATATTAATTGACGAGATCTGCCAATCAGGACACATTACACAATGAGCTGTAAAAAAAAACATGCAATAAACTATACTGAAAAAAATCTGCGAGATGCTGAAAGGTGAACCATTATATAGCGAAGTACTACCAAACTGAGCTTTTTAAAATTTAAAGAAAAAGATGTACAATTGTTTCTCCATCATGAAACGCTGAAAGTTTACCAACTTTACTAACTTCTTCCTTTTTTGTCTTCAGGCTCAACTGAAGAGGAGGAGTGAGTCAGACAATCAAACTGATGGACCTGCTCCTTCTCCATCCCAGCCGACCCGCTCTCCCAAGTCTCCATTCCTCCCTCAAGCAACCCGCGTGCTTCCACCACTTGGCGGGAAAGAAAATGGGTAAGCCAATAACCCAGTAAATTCAGGGGAATTTTGGGGAGTTGTCATACCTAAAGTTTTCCCACTCCTTGTCCTTCCAGAGAGAAAGAGTCCCCCAAGTGGTTGAAAGAGCTAAAATCCAAGAAGCGTTTTAGTCAATATGAAAATGAAAACAATTAAACTAGTAGGTAAAAAGAAATTCAACTTTGCAGCCCTAATTCTTGATAAACAAGCAAATTTAAAGCAAAGTTATTAATGTTTTACCTTTGACATATGTCCTCTTCATTCTCTCCTAAAGGTTGCCTTAACAGATGAATCTTTGATAATCAGAAGCCTTTGACCCAGAGAGTCGGAAGGTTAGATCCACAGCTGCTGATGTGAATATATATATTATAAATATTCTTTGTTAACTTTTTTTGTTTTTTTTTCTTCCATTCTGGGTCAATAAATGTGTATGGTGCCTTTTTGCCAAGTGGAAAAAGAAAACGAACAAGGAGAATAAACATCTTCATGTTTTTGATGCTTGAACCTGTGAAGCTCTGCTTCATTTGGACAGACTTCACTCAAACATTTGAACAGGGACCAGGAGACATGACAAAATGTGTTGTACGTCATGAGTTTTTTTTTTTTTTGTCAGGCACCTTTTTGGGACGTCTAAGTTGCGGGACCTTTTTACTATACATTTATAATTGAAGCCAACGAAATATGTGCAAGTACTTTGAATCTGCATCCACATGTTGTGGGATAGTGGTGCAAAGTTGTTAACGGAATCCAACCATTTTTTTCCCTTTTTTTTTTGGTTGCTATCTGGTATATTTCATTCATTAATGAACTGTTGGAGAAGAAGCACCTCTAACTTGATTGACACTTTGTATAACTAACGAATGTAACGATGTAATATATTTGGTTTTTCACACACTTAGAAATCATTTTTGCAGTGAAAAATTACACCTAGAGGCTATTTGCTACATGCTGTGTTTGTATTTGTGTGTATATATATATATATATATATATATATATATATATATATACATATGTGTGTGTGTGTATGTATATATGTATGTATATGTATGTCTGATTAGCTTGTAGATAAGAGATGGGACAAACGCACACACTCCAAATCAGCACTAGCACTACTTCACTTCTGTCAAAGACAAAAACGATTGTAGCTGCGAGCGTCCAACGAAAGCCATACGGTTGTAGGCTTCACATATTTCTCACTCAGGTTTTGACAATGTCTTTCCCAAATAAAAAGTGCAATTTTGTCTTTTATTCAAACTCATATGCATGCACAATCTTCCTAGTTTGGTTGAGCTCCAGTGTCTTACTCTCCTCTGGTGGAAGTTTTCCCACAGCACTGATTAATGAGTCCACTTTCCCTTTTTTAATGCTCCAAACAAAAATGAATGTCGGATTTATGGCTCTACCTCCTAATGATGTTTGCCATCAGCCACTCCATACTACACTTCCTGCTAAGCACTTTTTCACTTGATGCACTACAGCTCTGATGTGTACCCTCTCTTTTTGAGCCTCTAATAGATAGATGGTGTTCATTGAGGCTTCGGAGTGACTGTCCAAGGTTTCTAGATGTATACAGATATTTTTCTTTATCCTGGAGTGTGAGGTTTTTTTCATATCCTACTTTGGCCCTTTTTATTTGAAAGTAACCATGTATATTGCACTGTTTTTTTGGCCAGTGTCCTCAAGTGAAACAAATTCTAAATAAAAGTTTACTTGTACTCAGTTTTGAGTCTGTTATGGTTTTCTTTTAAAAAAGTTAAAATACGGGTGTATTTTTCCTTCTCACGTGATTCGATACGCATCTCGATACATTGTCCATGAATCGATGCATAAAAGATTAAACTAACTTTTCATCAATACAATACAGTCCAATTCTTTTAATTTAATTAATTTTATATAAATTTATATTGCCCAATATTTACAACAATAGTCATCTCAATGGGCTTACCTAAATGGATACGATCTAGACATATTTATTATTCATTTGGCATTTAAAAGGTTTTTTTCAGGCACTTCATATTTTAAGCAACAAAAACTATGTCTTTGACATAACAGCTTCATAAAAAGTCATTGTAAAGGTAGGTTCTGCTAAACAGTGAGGTAAAAAAATCAAGAAATTGACTTTAAAGTATTTATATACATTGATTTGAAGGGAAATAAGAATTTAGTCTTCTTCGTGGCACCTTTTTAATGTCATGAAACGAAAAAAATCTCCCTCTCTATTTTGGCTCTTAAAAGAGCCTGTGATCTTTGGGGCAAGGTTGGACATTTGTGATGATGCCACCCCTGGACTTCAGTTGACCCTTCGCTGGAGTTTTGACTCTGGAACAGCTGTTGACTGGAGACGATGTTGCAAACTTTGGCAACTTGTGTTTTTTCTACAATTCAACAAAATTGCTACAATTTTTGCCATAAAAAATACATGGGGAAGGCTCTTCTGCAAATTCAAACTTTCTGCAATCCTAACGTCTGCATTCGTGCTATTCAAAAAACAGTCATTTATTCTGTTTTTTGTGGACATTTTGTTGTCACTAAACAATCTTGCAAATATTTATAGTTATCCAAATAACTGAAGTATTTTATAATATCGAATATAATAGAGGTCAATAATAGGGAGTCCGCTTTTACTTCACTGATTTTGAAATGTATCTCCTCCTACAATTTTTCAGGTAAGATGCCATAAAATTTTCAAATGTAGTGGAGGCTTTGGGCTTTGCAAGAATACTTTTATTTGACATATTTCAATTAGGTTTTGACTCCAGCTGTTTGAAATTAGGCAATTTTTGACCGTTCATTTGGATTATAACATTAGTGTGTATTGTGGCATGTTTGCATACCTAGAGCAGGTGACATAATTGCTACAGTGTAGACTGGTTTTAAGGCAAAATGTGTAAGGGTTAATTGCCGACAAAGTCTGCATTATCAGAAATTAACGCCTGAACCATCTGACTTGAAGCGGAGGATGGTTGCTTCATGGACTTTTAAGAAACATTATAATCCCCAAGCAACTTTTTAGAGATTGCGTTCTCTTTTATTATCCTTTTTCTGCCATTTATAGACAATTTTGCTAACTTCTGAATCTTGCGGTTTTTCTGCCACTTATGGCTTTTCTGCAATGTAACATAACTGCAGCATTACAATGCAATCCTTTCCTGCAGGTTTACACTCATGGTCTTGAATATTTCTGCAAAATTTTGTCAAACATCTTCAGCAATTTTTTCAAGTTTCTTGTTTCAATAAACCTCAGTTTCCTACCCGGAAGTAAAACTACTCAATCTCTCTCGATTTCAGAGGAATGAACATTTTAATACACTTGAAAGCTCAAAAAATTGATTTTGCATGGTATAGACCCTTTTAAAGAAAAAGATTGTAGACCTCCGCAAGACCGTAATGGGCTGCAAAACTATCAGCAAGAATCTTGAGGTTAATGGGACAATTGTTGGTGTAAAATACAAGAATTGCAACACGACCAACAATCCAAACTTGATCTCACCAAGTGTGGTTTCCATGATCATGAGAACAGTGAGAAATGGGCATAAACAACATGGCAGGAGTTAGTTCATCATCTTAAAGCAGCTGGGACCACAGTCACCAAGAAAACCCTTATAAATACTTTATATTGCAGTGGTTTAACATTTTACAGTGCCCTTATATATGAAGGCACGTGTACAGACCTGCCTGAAGTTTGCCGGTGAACACCTTCATGATTTAGAGAGTGATTGGGAGAAGGTACTGTGGTCCTGTGATCCCGAGAACACCATCCCCACCAGGCACAGACAGGGCCCTAGGGGTACTTAAGCATTCAGTTTCACAATGGTTTGGATTTCAATCTTTCGAATCACTCAATCAATTAGCTCACCTTGGCACTAATAGTTTGCATGATTGAATGAAATATTTCACACTAGTTGGTTTGTATGCATAAGTATGCGTGTGTAAACAATTTTTGTATTGTGTACATGTTGACATGTGGACATTATTGCAGCTAACAAGTGTGTTTATAACATTTGAGTGTGTGTGTGGACAGGTCCCGCCCCTTCAAGATTTGTATTACATCTGAACCTTACCATAATGATAAACATCCAGTAGCTTGTTGCTTTATGCTACTTCATGGTTTTACCCCCCTCCTATGATCACCCTCCTATCCCCCTCTCAAACATCCCTCTCTCTTCTTCCCTTCTTTCCTTTTCCGTCCGGTCCAACACAAAACACTTTCAAATACGATTAAAATGAATAAAGTTTGGCCTTGATTACAAAAGGGGTTTATTTCATACATACCTCTGATTTGTCAGAAGATTCATAACCCCTGTTGTCAAGGTAAAATATGTCCAACACAAGAGGCCTTCAGCTCTCATCTGTTTGCCCAGCTGATAAAGCTTGTGTTAGGGGGATAGGATCCAAAAGAGAATTTAGCTGGCTGTGAATCCCAGAACCCCACTTTCTGCACAGGGCTACTTCACCGTGTGGATGGGAAGATGGATGGAGCCTCGTACTGTCAAATCATGTGAGAACCTCCTTCCCTTTGCCAGGAGGCTTAAAATGGGTTGTGCATTGGTCTTCCAATAGGATAAAGACCCAACTCATACAGCCAAGGCAACCAAGGAATGGTAAAGAACAAACATATGAAGGTTATGAGTGGCCCAGTCAGTCTCTGGACTTAAGTCCAATGGAAAACCTACAGAGAGAGCTGAAACTTGGAGTTGCCAAATGCTAGCTACAAAAAGTAAATTTAGAAGTCTTTTGCATAGAAGAGTGGACCAAATTCCTCCTGATATGTGCAAAAACCTGCTTTAACAACTACAAGAAACGTCTTAACTCTGTGCTTGGTAATAAGGATTTTGCCGCAAAGTACTGAGAAGTTTTTAATTTCTTACTTCTCTCAATAAAAATGCAAAGAATTTCAGACAATTCTTTAAAGTAGGCCTGCACAATATACCGCAAATTTATCGTTATCGCAACATCAAGCTGTGAAATATGCATACCGCAAAAGATGGCGAAAATCGCAATAGATGGTTACCTTAAATGTGCTAAAACAAACTCATGGCAGCTTGAAATATTGAACAAATGAAATGAATCCCTTTAGGCATTTAACCAATCAGAAAGACCCATTTACGTTGATGATCAATCAGATGAGCCCTTTTATGTTTCATGTTTGCCTCCTACGTTGACAAGGGTCATTTGGAGTATAATTTTTAAACTGTTGTAGTGAAATGGAAATTATTTTTTTGGTTGTTTTGCTATTTGTTTATATACCGCAAATTATATCGTTATCGCAATATTAATCACCAATATCGCATATCGCGAGTTTTCCTCATATCGTGCAGCCCTACTTTAAAGTCTATCTTGATTTTCCTGGTGATTTTCAATCTCTCACTGTTAAATATGAACTAACGATTAAGATTGGATTGAGATTGGTGGTAGCGGGGTTGGGGGGTGGGGGTGTCCATGCATTTGTGTGTTTGCGCTGAGCAGGCCTGTTTGCTGATTCCTCTTGGCTCTCTTTCCCTGTGCCCGCACACAGAGCTTGCTGGCAGCTAAGCGGACAGGCAGGGCAGAGTGTGCCAACACAGCTGCCTATTGAGAGGCAGTGTGTCGGACACAATGTGAGCGACAGACTTGCTGTATCAACAGCTCCCCATTTTTTGCTGTTGTGGCCAGAAATAAACCATAAATACCCTCCCCGTCCCTGCCCTCTATTGGCTCAAACCCACCAAACACCAAGTGGCACTGAAAAAGAGGGGCACTACCACGTCTTAGCAGGTAAATCCATGTAAATAGATTTTTGATACATCGAGGGTAGGGAGTTTGCAATGGAGCTACACAACGCTTTAATGTGAATACATGAATTTCTGAGATTATTGTTTCTTGTTTTTTGTTTGTGAAATAAATTAGGAATATGGTATAAAATCAGAAGGAAAAAATAAACAAAGAAATTACTTTTTTGTCTGTGTTTATATTGGTGCTATTTGCTGCCAAAAACAGTGGAGAAGGAGAGGATCAGAAGGATGTCTGAGCAACAGAGTGCCCCAGAGCAGCTGGCTGTAGGAAAAAGCCAGGGTGGAGCTGGAGCTACATATAAGGTACTTTATTTGCCTCTTACCACACGTAAAAAACTCCACTCCGCAAAAATTAGGTGCCTCAATATCCAAAGAAAGGGGATATTGAGACTTAAGTAAGCTGTGATTTTAGTGTTTCTCTATGTGCACCTTTGCCCTCCTTTTGTCTTTACTATCACCATATGTGCAGAAATAAACACCTATTTCCATAAAATAAATTATGTCTGTGAAACAGGTGGTGCTTTTTGAGTTTGAAAACTTCCAGGGCTGCAAGGCAGAGATTTTTGCAGAATGTAAAGGCGTGACGGAGAAGGGGCTGGAGAAGGTCGGGTCTCTGATTGTTGAGTCAGGACCGTAAGTTATACAAAAAGCCTAATATTTTTCTTTGCTGAGGTGCAATGAGGATGAAGTAATATCCTCCTCCCAGATGGGTGGGTTATGATCGGCATGGGTTTACTGGGGAGCAGTTTGTTTTGGAGAAGGGCGAGTACCCACGCTGGGACACCTGGACCAACAGTCAAAGCAGCTACTCCCTCTTGTCTCTAAGGCCTCTCAAAGTGGTGAGTGTCCAAATCTGGCTGAAAAGAGCACACAAAAAACTTATTTTGATCTCATGATGTAAGAAATGTAAAGGATTCTGAGGTTTTCTAATGTCTGGTTCTCTTCTTTTAGGATAGCGCAGAACACAAGCTACACTTGTTTGAGAACCCTAAGTTTACTGGGAGAAAGATGGAGATTGTTGATGATGACGTGCCAAGTTTGTGGGGCCATGGTTTTCAGGACCGTGTAGCTAGTGTCAAAGCTCTGAATGGAACGTAAGCGACTTCAGTCATATTATAAATATTTAGATGCTTGTACCCTCACACACACGTGTCACAGTGATAGTTCTCTTTATTTTTCTTTCAGATGGGTTGGCTATATGTACCCTGGCTACAGGGGACAACAGTTCATTTTTGAGCGGGGAGACTTTAAGCACTGGAATGACTGGGAGGCCCCTGCTCCTCAGATTCAATCTGTCCGAAGGGTGCGGGACATGCAGTGGCACAAGACGGGTTGTTTCATCCTTCCAGACCCTGCTCCTGCCCCTGGCCCGGATCCTGATCCCACCCCAGCACCTCCTGTTCTTCCTGCTTCAGCTGGAACCAGCTGAGCAGGATCCTGACATACCTCTAAGCCCCCTGTTGCCCACAGTTTCTGCCCTCTGCCTACCCAACCATGGCAAACACTGCTTGTGCTCTGTGACCATTGCCATGTTTATTTCAGTGGGGAATAAAAGCTGTTTGATCTGGCCTTTTTATTTGGTGGTGTTGTGCTTTCAAAGCGTCAACCTCTGCGATCTGGACGAACTACAGCAAGAGCTACAGATCCTGAGATCTTTGCAGTCTATTTAGCCAACCTCAAGATAACTGCATATCAGTATTGACAATGTTGTCATGCTGTATGTATGCTATGCTATTAAAACACAGTGTACTGTACCCCTCTATACTCGAGAATTTACCATTAAATATCATGTTGACAACACCCGCTCAACACTTCAGAGTGCAAAGAAAACCAAATGCTTTAAACCACAATGATAATAGAACATATCATAAATGTTTCTAATAGTTTTTTTTAACAATTTTACAATTTTTCTAGGTTTGTTCTGAAATGAGAGCAAAATAGTTAACATTTCTAGGTACTCTGATTCAACTCATATAGTTTTAAAGAGGCTGTCTAATCTGATTGGACACAGTATTTTGGAGATAAATCAATAGGATTGAACCACCAGGATTGGATCCTGATCTGAAATTGTTTATTTCAAGCCATATTTGATCCCGAAGATTAAAAATTGTATTTGGTGATCCAATCCTGCCTTTAATCCATATTCAAGGATTGAAGAGTATGTCAAAATTTTGGATTGAATTCTGGATCATTTTGATTCTAAAAATTAGGATTATTCTGATCCCAGTTGAGAACAGGATCTGAGGCTGTTCCTGTGTTGATTTCTCCTTCTAATCTTCTTTCTCTTTCGGCTTTTCCCATCAGGGGTCGCCACAGCGAATCATCCTTTTCCACCTCACTCTATCATGGACATCTTCTACCCTAACATTAGCCAACTTCATGTCCTCTGTTAAGACATCCATATATCTCCTCTTTGGCCGTCCTCTTGCCCTCCTGCCAGGCAGCTCCATCTCCAACATCCTTCTACCAATGTATCCACTATCCCTCCTCTGAACATGTCCAAACCATCTCAGTCTGGCTTCTCTGACTTTGTCGCTAACACAGGCAACATGAGCCGTCCCTCTGATGTACTCGTTCCTTATCCTGTCCAACCTGGTCACTCCTAAGGAGAACCTCAACATCTTCAACTCTGCTACCTCCATATCAGCCTCTTGTCTCTGTCTCACTGCTACCGTCTCTAACCCATAGAGCAGAGCTGGTCTCACCACTGTCTTGTACACCTTTCCTTTGAGTCTTGCTGACACTCTTCTGTCACACAACACTCCTGACACTTTCCTCCACCCGCTCCAACCTGCCTGCACTCGCCTTTTCACCTCTTTTCCACACTCCCCATCACACTGAACTGTTGACCCCAAGTACTTAAACTCCTGCACTTTCTTCACCTCAGCCCCCTGTAACCTAACGCTTCTACCTTGATCCCTCTCGTTCAGACACATGTATTCTGTCTTACTACGACTGACCTTCATGCCTCTTCTTTCCAGAGCAAACCTCCACCTCTCTAGCTGTTCCTCGACCTGCTCTCTACTCTCACTGCAAATTACAATGTCATCCGCAAACATCATTGTCCAGGGAGATTCCTGTCTTACCTCATCTGTCAGCCTGTCCATCAGCATAGCAAACAAAAAGGGACTTAAAGTTGATCCTTGGTGTAGTCCCACCTCCACCTTGAACTCCTCTGTCTGACCTACAGCACATCTCACCACCGTCATACTTCTCTCATACATGTCCTGAACTACTCTGACGTACTTCTCTGCCACTCCAGACGACCTCATACAGTACCACAGCTCCTCCCTCGGCACCCTGTCATACGCCTTCTCTAAATCTACGAACACACAATGCAGCTCCTTCTGACCATCTCTGTACTTTTCCAACAACATTCTCAAAGCAAATATGGCATCAGTGGTGCTCTTACGGGGCATGAAACCGTACTGCTGCTCACAAATCTCCACCTTCTTCCTAAGCCTGGCTTCCACTACTCTTTCCCACATCTTCATTGTGTGGCTCATCAACTTTATTCCTCTATAGTTGCTGCAGTTCTGCGTGTCGCCCTTGTTCTTAAAGATCGGGACCAGAACGCTTCTCCTCCATTCCTCAGGCATCTTCTCACTCTCTAAAATCCTATTGAACAACCTTGTTAGAAATTCCACTGCTGTCTCTCCTAAGCACTTCCATGCCTCCACAGGTACGTCATCAGGACCAACGGCCTTTCCGCTCTTCATCCTTTTCAGAGCCATCCTAACCTCATCCTTTCCAATCTCTGCTACTTCCTGCTCCACAACAAACACATCTTCCTCCCTTCTTTCCCTGTCATTTTCCTCGTTCATCAGCTCCTCAAAATACTCCTTCCATCTTTTCTGTACACTCTCCTGGGTTGTTAGCACCTTTCCATCTCTGTCCTTAATCACCCTTATCTGTTGCACGTCCTTCCCATCTCTGTCTCTCTGTCTGGCTAGCCTGTACAAGTCCTTCTCTCCTTCCTTTGTGTCTAACCTGTCATATAGCTCATCGTAAGCTTTCTGTTTGGCCTTTGCCACCTCTCCCTTCACTCTACGCTGCGCTTCCTTGTACTCCTGTCTACCTTCCTCAGTCCTTTCTACATCCCACTTCCTTTTAGCCAACCTCTTCCTCTGGACGCATTCCTGTACTTCCTCATTCCACCACCAAGTGTCTTTACCGTCTTTCCTCTTTCCAGATGACACACCTAGCACCTTCCTACCTGTTTTCCTGATAATCTCTGCTGTAGTTTCCCAGTCATCTGGAAGCTCATCCTGACCACCCAGGACCTGTCTCAACTTCTGCCTAAATTCCTCACAAGTTTCTTCATTCTGTAGCTTCCACCACTTGGTCTTCTTTTCTGTTTTCCCTCTCTTCTTCTTCCTGACCTCCAGAGTCATCTTACACACCACCATGCGGTGCTGTCTGGCTACACTCTCTCCCACCAACACTTTGCAGTCATTAACCTCTCTCAAATGACCTCGTCTACATAGGATGTAGTCCACCTGAGTACTCCTACCTCCACTTCTGTATGTCACTCTATGTTCCTCTTTCTTCTGGAAGTAAGTGTTGACTACAGCCATTTCCATCCTCTTAGCAAAGTCCACCACCATCTGCCCCTCCAGATTCCTTTCCTTCACACCAAACCTGCCCATCACCTCCTCATCACCTCTGTTGCCCTCACCAACATGCCCATTAAGGTCTGCTCCAATAACAACTCTCTCTCCTCTGGGAAAACTCTCTATGACCTCATCCAACTCACTCCAGAATCTCTCCTTCACTTCTAACTCACAGCCAACCTGTGGCGCATACCCACTGACTACATTCACCATCACCCCTTCAATTTCTAACTTTAGGCTCATCATCCTGTCTGAGACTCTTTTCACCTCTAGAACACTGTTTACAAACTCCCCCTTCAGAATCACTCCTACCCCGTTTCTCTTCCTATCAACACCATGATAGAACAGTTTGTATCCTCCTCCAATACTACGTGCCTTGCTGCCCTTCCACCTTGTCTCCTGTACACACAGTACATCTACCTTCCTTCTCTCCATCATGTCTGCCAGCTCTCTGCCTTTCCCTGTCATTGTGCCAACGTTAAGAGTCCCTATTCTCAAACCTATATTCCTGCCTTTTCCCTTCTCTCTCTGGCCACGGACCCTTCTGCCTCCCCTCTTTCTTCGACCAACAGTAGTCAAATTTCCACTGACACCCTGTAGGTTAACAGCATCGGTGGCGGTCGTTGTTAACCCGGGCCTCGACCGATCCGGTATGTCTAAAGTGTTGTGAATGATTCGCATGGTTATTTTGGCAATTTTTACGCCGGATGCCCTTCCTGACGCAACCCTCTCTATTTATCCGGGCTTGGGACCGGCACAGAAGTAACTGGCTTGCAACCCCTGTGGCTAGATTCTCCTTCTAATGACAAAAATAAAAAAAACACATGAACTCCTGCAGATCCAGAGCAGGTCGGTTCACTATGCTTCGTTTTACCACTTTTTTGTAAATAATTGCTTTGAATCATCATTTAATCTCTGCCGGTGTTGCTAGATAGTCATGGTTTTCCATCCCAAAAGTAATCCAAAAACCAACAGACCCAACAAAAAAACACCCAAAATATAAATCAGTAATTAATTAGCAGTAATTTATCATCCATTATGTATTTCTTCCTAATTTGATTTAAAGTCCAACTTTAGCACATTTTGAATATATTTCATCAACCATTTTTGCAGTCAGCCAGAGAAAAACATGAAATACTGGAATCCAATTGAACTTTACCGACAACTACTGATACTTTTGCTCAAATATTAAGAACAATCAAAAAAGGTAAGGGAAAACAACCCAAAAAGAATTAAACAATAGGAGTTCACCAGGAGTTCTAGTTCAACTTATTAGCCTATCATGAACAAAAGTCAACTGGAAAGACTACAGGAAAATCACTTTCTATCCATAAAGACATGTACTCCAACCATCTTCTCCTCTATAAAGACTCCATCTCCAATGCCAAATCTCCATATTACTTCAGCATAATAAACTCAAGCGATGGAAATTCCAGGGTCCTCTACGCTATACTCTCAAATAATGGAACCATCAAAATCAGTTTTTCCTCACCTACCATATTTTCCAGACTATAAACTGCCACTTTTGTTACCAACTTTTGACCCTTCAGCTTATTCAATGATGTGGCTAATTTATGCTTTTATTTATCAGCCGCCGGGTGCACACTGGCCGTCTCAGAGTGGAGACTGCCTGCACAATTCTATGTTCAGCATCAAGCGTGACTGCTTTGACACACACTCAAGAAGCCAAACAGCATAGACCTCACTTCAGTTGTTAGTCATGATGCAATACAAGAAACACCCATGATCAGCTGCATCCCACAATCCTTTGGTGCCATTAGACCCAACGTACACGTAACCGCCACTACAATATGACGCAGCTTTCAAGTTAAAAGCAATCGTTAAAAGCAGTGTGAAAAAATCCACCATCACCAACGGGTTTGGAAAAGCCGGTGTGCTGGGTGCCAGAAGTTTCCTTCACTGTTGTGGAAGGAAATTTCTGGCGCATGCGCTGCGCCAAGTCGCGTGCGCCGCGCAGAGCCACGTAGAGCCACGTAGAGCGCTCATAGGCGCTTGCCACGCGCGCTTATAAGATTGCTGCTCTCTTTTACTGGTATGTTTTTTCAACCAGCCCTGTTATTTCCACATTGCTGCCGTGTTGCTGCCGGAAGGAGGGAAGAGCTGCTCTCACGTTCCGCTGCAGCTCCTTGCTCCTTCTTAAACATTCAAGCGGTTTCAGAACATTTACATCCTCAATCTACAACACAGTGTGGTGAACCGGGGGTTAGCCCCGCCTTAAACCCTTTAGACTCATGGGAAGTGGGGAATCTGAGGGTGAATTTCCACACCATAAGGGAGGTAAGTGTGAGCTGAAGTGAGGTCCATGCTGTTTGGCAGATTTGGGAGTGTTCAAATCTTCTTTCACTTTCGACTTTACCCATCAGCGAACAAGTCGCATGGTAAATTTGGCAATGTTTTACGCCGGATGCCCTTCCTGACGCAACCTTCTCAAAGCAACCGGGCTTGGGACCGACACAGAGGTAGAGAAGGGAACAGGGAGCAGCCCGGAGTCGAACCCTGGTTTCACGGACGGAAGGCGCCGCAAACCAGCACGAGCTAAACCGGCTCCCTCCATTTGGGGGTGTTCAAATAAACAGGTTAAATTACTGGTTACTCTGCCTTCTCTGATACTACTGAGAGGGCCATACAGTTAATCACTACATAGAGTAAATAATAATTAATGTGTCTGGATATATGCCAACCTGTACAAACTGGAATCTTTGCTGTTTGACTCTGAGTTGCAATCACAGGGCACTCTGTATAGCTATTTCATGCGAAGTCTGTTGCGTTTGAGGACACGATCAACAGTGAAGAGGCTGACACTGTTGACAACCTCAAAACTTACATGGTCCTCAATGATCTTCTGTTCAATTTCCCTCAGTTTAATGGCATTGTTCTAATGGACCATATCCACAATTAGGGTCTCTTGGTGTGGGGAGAATATACCTGTCCTCCCACCTCCAAGTGGCAGTCTTTCAATTCTACGAAAACAGAATGTCACACTGGTGATTCAATCAGCTCAATAAACAATGTGCAAAAATTATTAAAGCAATAAAAAAATTAAAATGTTATTTAATAAATAGTTATCTATGAAAACAGTTGCAACAGGTTAAAATAATAACAAAGATAAGACAAAAAACACGATTTAAGTCCCAGCTTAAAAAAGTCCATCTAGTCCAAAGCCGCCCCTCAAAGGTCCACCGTTGAAAGTGATCATGGAGGAGGAAAACCAGCGTTTCTGCGGCTGAAGAGAACACAAACAAAGGGAAACTTTCAGGTGCTGCACAAGCATCAGCCACATGCATCGAGGCAGATCAGGAGGGGAGCAGACTGACAGGCCTTAAGGTCCTTCATGCAGCTTCCCGGTCAGCCCTGGCGCCCCTCTGATGGGCGTAAAATCTACTTTTGACACTTTTAAGTTCTATGTTCAGCTCGGAGCCCTTAAAGTGTTGGGGGTTCCAGGCAATCGCATACTTTTGCCTTATGGTAAGTCCACCCCTGGTGTAAAATTAAAGTGATGTTTGAACATAGTATGTTAAAAAGCCTGTGTCCTCCTCAATAAAGCCAGCTCGATTGAACAAAAGTTCCATAAAGTTTTTTTTTTTTTGGTTACAGAAGCTACATTCTTATGATGAATACTTTATTTAATTAAAAAATGTGATCGATTGCTTTGTGAAATTTTAAAAATGGTCATACTAGAGCAAAATATTACTCATGTTTAGTCGCAAAAGTCCTACAGACTTTGTTGAAGGAGAAAGCTCCGCCTTTTTCCAGATATGTGTCAGATTCTGTGAGTGGGGCAGATCTGGAATCGCTGTGCTGACAAATCTGAGCATATTTGATCTGATCCGCCAATGTTTTGAAATATTGGTAAAAATATCTTTGATCCATGGAATTAGATAAAGGATTTGGTAATCCGGATCACTTTAATCCTGATCCTACATTTTAAAATACTAGGGATAGTACCTCATATTGCAAACTGTCCCTTTTTTTCAGAGAGATTATTAAAAGTTTCAATATAAGCTGGTTCAGTAACTGTAGCAGTGTTGAAGAATACAGCTACATGTTTAGTAAAACCATATATTTATCGAATGTAAATGTACAGGAAAGATTTAGCTAAAATGTCTAATCAATAGTTTTTAAACAGAACACAAAACAAATGGCAGCTGTAATTAATGTGTTTGATGCAGAATTGTCTCAGAGTGGTCTTGGAGTGGTGAGGTAATAGAAGTTTTTAGTTTGAAAAGAAATGCATAGCCACTAAGGTTTACTCTTATCAGGAGGGATAAAATGTTGTTTAAAAGATTTAAATCCTCATATTTTCCTTCATTCCTTCAGAATAAATTTTTTCTAAATAAAATCATTTAAACTTGTAGAAATTATCACATTTATTATCTCAATATGAACCCCTCCAGTGCAGTAAAAACCCATCTTTCACAGTCCTCCCTCATTCTCTTTCTCATTGTAGGTGTGGAACTCTTGGCACTTATTGTGCTGAATCATGTGAATATCAAACAATGACTGGCTGGACAAAACTGACAACTAATGAAATAGCTCTGTGGGAGTGTGACGATGACCCCCTCATATTGGTTTTTGTGGGGCCAATGGCTGGTTGATCTGCTCTCATTTTTGGACGCTGTAGGCCCTGTTGGCAAAGTTTCCACCCCTGGGCGTCCAGTATAAATTAGGCTCATCATGCCAACACAAGCACACTGGCACAGACAGGTACCGGCAAGGATTCATGGCTGTTGTGGCAAAAAATTTCAAAGTTTTATTCTATTTTTTAGGTGTTCAGGTTCATTGTGGCTGTCCTCTGTGTTTATTATCTGGAGACTATGTTTGTTGATGTGTTGTAATGTGTGCTCATGATGTTGTGCCTTTTCTGATAGAATCAAAGATTGAACCTCTTCATAAATATCCATCCAAAAATAACAGATAAACTTTTTTGCATCATGAAAACACTAACTAGCGTTTGATATCAACTGCTCAGTATCCCTAGATTAAGTCAGAAATTTCTTTGATTTACTTTACAGTTTATCCTTGCAAATCCATTCGCTATGGCCACAGACCATCCAATCCCTGCATCCAAGCAGCAGCAGCCCGGTACCAGTGCTTTTAAGGTGAGTAGAAATCCTTCAGAGATCCAAAAAGTTATAAAATAAAAAGCTTTTAGAGGTAGTATTTTTCAATACTTTTATCACTAGTTCATCAGTTTGATCTTTTTTTTTTCCTCCGTGAACACAGCTGTTCATCTATGAGCAGGAAAACTTCCAGGGACGCTGCCATGAGCTGACTGGTCCCTGTAACAACCTCCAGGAAGCAGGCATGGAGAAAGTGGGATCCATACTGGTGCTGTGTGGGCTGTGAGTGTGGGTTAGATAGAAAAATAGATGATTAACTAAGACAACAAAAGCATGGGGTTAACATATTTGTAGGGGGTTGACTAAAGGAATGGAGAAGCTCATTGAAGTTGTATGCCTTTTCACCTGTGTGAACCATGTCTTCCTTGCCAGATGGGTGGGATATGAACAGACCAGCTGTAAGGGAGAGCAGTATGTGTTTGAGAAGGGGGAGTATCCTCGCTGGGATTCCTGGACCAACAGCAGGCGCAGTGACACCATTCTTTCATTCTGCCCAATTAAAGTGGTACAAAAAAAACTTTTATAACTCAATCCATAAAAGACGAATCTATCTGCTTTTAAATATGTCATCTATTGTTTGTTTGTTTGTTTGTTTGTTTTTTGTATTTTAGGACAGCCAGGAGCACAAGATTGTCCTTTACGAAAACCCTGGCTTTGCAGGAAAGAAGATAGAAATTATTGATGATGATGTACCCAGCTTCCATGCTCATGGCTACCAAGAGAAGGTCTCCTCTGTTAGGGTACAGAGCGGCAAGTAAGTACCTCCTACGAAAGCATGTCTCTTGCAAACCATCATTTCGACTCTAAAATCTACTTTCCCTCTCGGCTCTGCTCCTGCTGCACCAGCTGGGTAGGCTATCAGTATCCAGGATACAGGGGCTATCAGTACTTGTTTGAGAAGGGGGAGTACAAGGACAGCTCAGAGTTTGGATCCCAGATTCCCCAGATCCAGTCTGTGCGGCGCATCAAAGACATGCAGTGGCATCAGAGAGGGGCATTTCACCCAGTAAACTAAGCATGTGACTGATATGGGTCATGAATCCTAACCTCAGCGACCTTGACCTCTTCCAGATGGTATACCTTGCCTTTCAATTACATAATACTGCATTTTGATATCTATTGCAGCTGTTGCAGTAGTGACATTCTGTTCTAAGCTGTCAAGCATACTAATAAATGAGTGTTGCCCTAAGACTTTGTGCTTTATTACTTTTATTCTGAACTCCAATTGTTTCTTGTAGACCTCTATTTTTCGCCAACTGTTTTGAGGTGACTAATAAAAGCATGCGCAGTGGCAAATTCCGAACAGTAGGATGCGCTGCAAGCAGAATACACTTCCTGCTTTCCGCTGAGGAGGAAGTGTTCTGAAAACAGGATTTATTGAAAGTCTGCGCTTCCACTACAAAAGTATGGATATTCTTGTATTTTAAGAAGCGATTTCCCTTTTTAAAATACCCAAAATAAACACATGTTGTTTGAATAATGGTAATACACAATTATTCCATGTCAAATGTACTAATTAGTTTGTCGTAGCTTGCTAGCTTACCTAACTTTGTCCATCATGTGGTGCTACGGTACCTAACCTGCTACGGTACGACGAGTCATTCGGTGTTGTTTCGCTTCTCAAATATTTAAAACAATTACAGTAGGAATTACTTTTTTGTATTTATCGTATCCTTAGTTAATTATATGCTCCAGGTATTACTTGTTTGTTAAGTAGTCAGGTCGGTTTTCTGGTGTGCAGTGCAGAGTTTAGGAACTGGTGGGGTTAGTGTAAACTTTTGGTTAATAAAGTTGGAAGATACTACTATTTAGAAAGGTTTAATAAACTTAATAGTAATATATTGTGGGACGAAAAACAATTTAACCCGCGTGTTCGTGTTCGAAACTTAATTTATAATTATTATTATGAAAAACCGAAATCTGAATTTGACTTTGTCATCATTGTTATGACATAAAGCAATTTCACCTTCGTGAGAGCAATTCATATCTAGAATATTGAATAATGCCTGAAATCTAATAGCTGATTCTAATTAAGTTAACTATATTTACCTATGTATTCCACCTATGAAGTATATTTGCTATGTTTTTGGTGGATTGATTACTCTATATTGTCCCTTCCTGTGACTGTGAGTATGAATGGGTGTGTGATTCGTGTGGCCCCGCAACAGGCTGGCGACCTGTCCAAGGTGTACCCCGTCCTAGGGTTAGGCTCTAGGAGCCCTGTGACCCCAAAAGGGATCACTAAGAAAATGAAGGGATAGTTTTCCTTTATTCAGCTAGATTTACACAAAACATAACATGGGTTGAATATGGATTTTTGTACATTTAATTCATTATGTTTTATTTATAAATATTTTCAGGGACTTCTAGCAGAAACAGTTAAAGATAGTTGTCAGAGTATGAAAGTGGTCACAAAGCATGCAACTATTGACATTTAGTAAGCATAAAAATAAATGAAAGCAATCCAGTATAAAAAATAATTAATTTCTATAGTATACCTTAAATAAAGAGTACCGTAGTCTTGAGTTATTTTATTGTCCCTAAGCCTGTGAGTATTATGTTTTAAAAGTATGCTTTTGACTTGAAAACAATTTTTAAAGTGTAAAAATTATTCATTCATTTTTTCATTTCATTCAAATGAATGAATGAATGAAGGATGGATGAATGAATGTGATAATTATTTTGTTTTTCCTGTATTCCACAGCTAAGATGCCTGTTTCCTGCAGCAGCTGCGGTGAGAAGCGAGCCATGTTGAAACGCCCCAAAACTGGCCACTCGCTCTGCAAGGACTGTTTCTTTATGGCCTTTGAGGAGGAGGTACATCAGACCATAGTCAATGCAAGTCTCTTCAAATCTGGTGAAACTGTAGCCATCGCTGCCTCTGGAGGAAAAGATTCCACTGTGCTTGCACATGTCATGAAGGTCCTGAATGAGCGATACAACTATGGTCTTGAGCTTATGCTCATCTCAGTGGATGAGGGGATCACAGGTTACAGGGACGACTCTTTGGAGACAGTGAAGAGGAATCAGCAGCAGTATGAGCTTCCCCTGAAGATTGTGTCGTATGAAGAACTGTACGGCTGGACTATGGATGCTATAGTAAAGCAGGTGGGACGAAAAAATAACTGCACGTTCTGTGGGGTGTTCAGAAGACAGGCGCTGGACAGGGGAGCCCTCATGCTGAAAGTTGATAAGATATGTACAGGTATGTGTCAAATATTACAGAAGTGTGAATAAATTAACAGTTTTAACTTTCTGTTTAAGAAAAATATTTTCTTGCCCAGGTCATAACGCTGATGATGTGGCAGAGACCGTTTTGATGAATGTCCTGCGAGGGGACATTGCACGTTTGCGACGCTGCACTACAATTTCCACAGCCAGTGAGGGTGAAGGTGTTGTGCCACGTTGCAAGCCTCTCAAATATGCTTATGAGAAAGAGATTGTTCTGTATGCCTATTTTAAGAAGTTGGACTACTTTTCCACTGAATGCATCTATTCTCCAAATGCTTATCGTGGATATGCAAGAACCTTTCTGAAGGATCTAGAAAGTATAAGGCCCAGCTCCATTGTAGATATCATCCACTCTGGTGAGAACTTGTCTGTGCGGGAGGGGGTGAAGATGCCCGTCCAGGGAACTTGCAGCCGCTGTGGCTACATCTCGAGCCAGGCACTGTGCAAGTCATGTGTTCTGCTGGAGGGACTGAATCGAGGCCTGCCAAAACTGGGAATAGGCAAGCACCACAGACTGCATGGGAAGATCCTGTCCCAGCAGCCCCTGACTGAGAAGGAGGAGAGAAAACTAAAATCTGTTGAATCTTAACTTTTAACAATTTAAGGTTTTTTTTTTTAAATGTAAACTTAAGTTATGCCCACAACCTGTGTTTGCAACATGGGAAAAATCTGATGACTAGTTGGAGAAGGGAGGAAATGGAACTTTTCTTTTTAAATGCGACTTGCATGCTGATTATTACGAATAAAAAAATGTTTTTACAGAAATGTGTAACCCACTTGTTTTTCATGTACTTTTCCTTTAAATCGTTTTACCTGGCCCCATAAGTAGTTATCACAAAGATCGCGTTAAGTCTTAGACACATCATTTGAGATAAACCGGCTGAATTTTTATAGTAGGATTTGTGCTGTTATATCTTTATATTCATTTTAATGTTTTGTAATGTATGTAGTCTATTTTTTCATATAGGTATTTTAATTTTTATTGTCTTTTTATTTGCATTTGTCTTGTATGTCCTTTTTATTGATATTTTCAATTGTTCTTTTTAGCTTTTATGGTCGACAATTTTCACATCTGTTCGGGGAAAACAGAAGCAGAATAGCCGGTGGGCTGATTCTGGCTCATTGTGGTGATGCTTTTAATGTGCATCATTCATCTGTCCCTGAGAAATAAATAAAATTGAAGTTAACTTTTAAAGGACACACTGAAACACAGAACCACAGATGAATTTTTGTGCCTTATGAATTCCTTTTCCCTTCTTTTTGTAACTAAAAGCTTGCCAGAAAAATTATTTAGTAATATAGCGACCCCTGCTGATCGGTTGGTGCCATGAGAAAAAAGGATTTTATCTCCCCACCGATTGGACCAAAACTTGTCATCATTCTCATTAGAGTGAGTTTCTTGTAACAACATTGAACTTTTTGGCTTTTGCAAAACAAGAAAAGTGATTTTTCTTTTAAGAGAATACCTAATACCCCTAGTATTTAGTGAAATGAAAGACCACACAGAACATGAAAGACATAAATAAAAAACAAAAAAGGAAGTAAACAAAAAAGAGAGCTTCTTTAGGATTAAAGAAGCTGGTCTCTTTAATTAAAGGTTAGCTGTGCCCCTAACTCCGGAGGGGCACAGCGCAGGGGATGCCCTGGACAGGTCACCAGTCTTTTACATGGTAGAATGTCCACAATCACATACCCATCTATGGACAATTTAGAGTTGCCAATTAACCTGAAGCATGCTTTTGGACGGTGCGAAGAAGCCAGAGTTCCCGGAGAGGACCCATGCATACACAGGGAGAACACCAAAGTGAGAAAGGTCCCCTGTTGATGTTGTGTTTTTCGTGGGACTTGATCCGGGGGCCTTCTTGCTGTGAGGCAAGAGCGCTAACCACTGCGCCACCGTGCAGCCCTAACTAATGACTAAATATGAAACTCAGAATTTTAACATTAGGTGAGTTTTACGAAAATGTTTAACTGTATATAAATAGTTATTACAAAATATGGAAAGATAGTGATTAAGACCTTTCACATCTTAGAAAAAATGCTTTTTGTTAATAAAAAGTAAAATGTAAAAATAAAAAGGATAAAATAATAAACTTAGATTTGCTCTATAATGTAAACAAAGTGACTTAAATGTTAAACCTTACAACAACTATATGGAAGCAATTGTGTAACATAATATTCTGTCACTTAGTTAAAATGATGAAGATAATGGTATTTGACATTTCATTTTCAAAAGGTTCTCTGGTAAATTCATTTAAAATTCATTTAGAAATGTCTAATTTGACAATTAAAATGAATTAACAGGAATGCTTTTTAATTTTCAAAATGAAGCTGCAACAGACATGTAACTGGATCATATGACTCAAAATTAAAATGAAAAAGCAATACTTCAAAATGCTTTTTCATTTTATACTTAAAACCGCTTATTGTGTGTCATAATTAAAACGAAAATGCAAAGAGGGGATTGCATTTGTGTTGTCACATCCAGCCTGCAAAAAGTGTCTCATAATTCAATTCCACTTAGCATTTCCAGAGGGGAGGCGGGGGCGAGGTGGGGTGATGACGCCATTGCTATCTCTGTGTGTCCGGCTGCTAAGAGGCACAGTCATGTCTAGAATGGAGTAATGAAGTAATGAATGGAGTAATAAAGTTCATCTTAAAAGACTGACCGTGTGATATCTCCACGACCTCACAACATAACAAGTGGCGATGAGGATTCGAAGAAGATCTACTTGCTTATGAAATGGCTTTTGCTGCAACGCCATCTCCACCGCCTTTTCTCCTGTGCCCGGGTGAGCCTAGCTAGCATACCGCTTGACAAGTGGGAGAAAATGTTCCGAAATTACCTGCTGGTGCTCGCGGCGTCGGGTGATGAATGGCCAGAGGAGAGAAAGAGAGCACTTCTTCTACACACGCTGGGGACAGAAGGTCAGGGCTGTTTTACACACTTCCTGATCAAGGTACTACAATGGAGGATGCCATGTCGGCTTTGAAAGCTCACTTCAATCCAAAGCGGAATGCCGTTGCAGAGCGCCATGTTTTTCGAAAACGCGCCCAAAGTCAGACTGAATCCATTTTGCAGTACGCGGCTGATCTGAGAGATTTAGCTGCAACATGTGGCTTTGATGATAAACAGGATGAAATGATCCGGGACCAGCTGGTTGAACATGTACGTAGTCAGCGCATACGTGAACGACTGCTGCTGGAAGCTGACTTAACATTGGATAAAGCTGTTACACTGGCCACTCAAATCAAAGCAGCTACGGAGCATGCCAGGTCGATTTCAACTAACACCCTGACGGCTCCTGTGCATGCTGTTCACATGAAACCATCGGCTGACCGGAGGCGGTTCCAGAAGGCAAGGCAAAAGACTCCACCTGCTCCTGCTGTACGGAATTCTACTGCTACTCCATCACGTTCCTGCTACTGCTGTGGTGCTGATAAACATCTTGCAAACAGCCCGAAATGCCCGGCTGCTGCAGCTACATGCAAAAACTGTCAGAAGGTGGGTCATTTTGCTCGTGTATGCCGCTCAACACAGACTCGTTCAGTGAACACATTGGAACTACCGGAGGTTCAAATCCTCTATTTGAACAATTCTGAGTCTTCTGACAGGATCCGTTGCACTGCTACCATTACAACTGCATCTACTTCAGCGCCCATACAGTTTACTGTGGACTCCGGTTAATCTGTTTCTATCATATCCAGGACTGAGTATGAGACCCATTTCGGCAGTGATGCTTTGCAGTCTCCAGATGTTACTCTGATTACATACTCTCGCTCTCCTATACCTGTACTGGGATGTCTGCCTGTCACTGTGTCACGTGATGATGCTTGTTATGCAACCAAACTGTTCGTTGTGGACTCTGGTACCACTTTACTAGGCATGGATCTCATCAAAGGCCTGGGACTGCGTTTTACTGGGACTACTGTCGAAGGTGCCTGCCCTGATTTACAACCTGCTCCTGTGATGCGTCTGTCATCTCAGCCTCAACAGCCCTCTCTGGGATGTGCGACTAAGTTTGTACATAAAGTTAAAGCCGCTAAAAGTGTCCCTCCAGTCAGACAGAAGCTGCGACGTTTACCTCTGTCAGTACGAGATGCTGTGTGTAACAGTCCCAAACATTTATGTGTTTATTCTGTTGTTCTAAATTATATTTTAATTTGCGCCATCTAGTGGTAAGAGCATGGGGAACAAAGTTCAATTAAAGTTCCACACGGACACATTTAACTACGCATACAGCTATCAGTGCATTGCTGCAGCCACGTGAAGATCTCCGGTAAGATCAGATCGATGTACAACAGAATTATTCATTCATTCATTCATTCATCTTCTTAACCGTTTATTCCCTTTCGGGGTCACGGGGTTGCCGGAGCCTATCCCGGCCACTTGGGCGTAGGCAAGGGATACCCTGGACTGGTCGCCAGTCTGTCGCAGGGTGGAATATCCTCAATCACACATCCATTCACTCTCACACTCACACCTATGGACAATTTAGAGTTGCCAATCAACCTATGTAGCATGTTTTTGGATGGTGGGAGGAAGCCGGAGATCCCAGAGAAAACCCACGCATACACGGGGAGAACATGCAAACTCCACACAGAAAGGTCCCCCATTGATGTTGTGTTTTTCATGTCCCCCAGCCGGGTCTTGAACCGGGGGCCTTCTTGCTGTGAGGCAAGAGCGCTAACCACTGCGCCACCGTGCAGCCCCGTTGGCAAAGCTGATTTGACATTCAGGTTAAATAAGCAACCATCAGAAGCTGAGTGCGTTGGAAATGATTTCCCCACTACCTCACAAGATGCACGAAGGAGCCAAAGAGTCCGTACGCTATCGGAAAAGGGGCAAGAGCTGCATGATGAGCAGGTAAAGAAGGCCGCACATCGTTTCAGCACGTGCTACGAGAAGTGGAAGGCTGTCATTAAAGAGGCTGAGAAAGCTATAGATGGACAATGCTCAATGGATCTCCTGGATGAACACATCACAAAAGTAAACAGTGCTGCTACCAATGTTTGTGCTGCATATGATGATTTTAGACGCATTGACTCTCCTGACAATGACACAAGACGCAGGATGGATACCTGTGATGAAGTAACAAGGAGCATCATGGAAGCAGCTGAAAGATCCCAAACATTAAGAAACAGAGGTCAAAAGGATGAAGAAGTTTGGAAGGACGTAGAGTCAGTGTTCAAGTCTGCTGCTTCTGCAAGGTTAAGTGTTAAATCTCATCACAGTCCAAAGACTTCTTCCAAGTGTTCAAGCAGACACTCCAGCAAAAGACAAGAGGCAGCAGCGGAAGTTGCTGCAAATGAAGCTGCCTTAGAAGTTCAACTGGAACAAGAAAATCGAATAAGAGAAATTGAAAAACAAGAAGCAGAAATTGCACAGAAACAACGAGAGCTGGAAGCAAAGCGCAGAGAAGTGGATCGACTGGAAACAATCAAAAGCCTTCAAGCTGCTAAAGCAAGACAAAGAGTATATGAGCAGAGTGAAAGTTCAGAGGAAGACACATATGATGTGCTCCACCAGCAATCCTCTGGTTAGGAAAAAAGGGTTAAGTCAGAAACCAGTAGCTTACCCCTCAGACCTCCTTTCCCATCTCAATGTGTGTTCTCCACTCCAGAAGTAAACACAACAAAGCTGGTAAGAGCCTTTGCAGAATCTCTCAACGCAAGTCGTCTCCCAGTCCCAGAGCCAACTATATTCAATGGTGACCCACTCAGATACAATGACTGGAAGATTTCATTTCTGACTCTGGTTGACAGGAAAGCTTTACCAGCCGAAGAGAAGACATACTATTTGCGGAAGTATGTTAGTGGACCTGCAAGGAAAGCCATAGAAAGTTACTTTTTGCTGGGTACAGTATCTGCCTACAATGCAGCATGGACAGTTCTTGAAGACAGGTATGGCAATCCATTCCTCATTGCTAAGGCATTTAGAGACAAACTTTACGCATGGCCAAAGATCAGTTCCAAGGGCAGTGTGGAACTTTCTTCGCAGTTGTAATGCAGCCATGCCACACATCAAAGGTCTCGAAGTACTAAATGACTGCAATGAAAACCAAAAAATTCTTGCAAAACTTCCTGACTGGCTCACATCAAGGTGGAACAGAAAGGTTACAGAAGTCCAAGAGCAGAGCCACATGTTTCCAAGTTTCAGCGATTTTGTTGCGTTCATCTCATGTGAAGCCAAAATTGCATGTAATCCCATAACTTTTCTCTATGCTCTGAAACCAAGAGACAATGATAAAACAAAGTTACAAACAACCAGGAATCATGGCGCAAAGGTCATGGCACTGAACTCCAATGAAAGGGCAGTCAGTTTAAGCTGTGTCTATTGTGAGAAAGCAGGTCACAGTCTGCAGAAATGTTTCAAATTCATGAATGAGAACATTGGAGAAAGACTGAAGTTTGCACAAGAGTAGAAGTTATGCTTTGGCTGTTTGAAGGTAGGCCATCGCTCCAAGGATTGTCACAACAGAGAAACCTGTGACACATGTAAGAAAAAACATCCAACATGTCTTCACGACACACACACTAAAGAAGAGCGAACTCAGACAAAGAACAATGAAGCAAGGAGCACTGATAAAACAAAACAAAGGAAACAAGATTCAACACTACAAGACACCAATTTCACACAAACAACAAGTGAAGCAACTTCTAACAGAGTAATGCAGAATGTTAAGGTTACTCACACATCTTCTATTGTTCCTGTGTGGGTTTCAGCTGAAAGTGAGCCAGAACGTGAAGTTCTAGTGTATGCACTTCTTGATACACAGAGCGACACGACCTTCATTTTACAGGAAACTGCAAGAGCCTTGCACACTGTAAATGGGGTAGTTCAGCTAAGGCTTACTACAATGTCATCAAGAAATACTGTTGTTACTTGTCACAAACTCTCCGGTTTACAAGTAAGAGGATTTTACTCAAATCAGATCATCCCTCTGCCAGTAACGTACACCAGAGACTTCATTCCAGCGAATCGGGATCACATTCCAACACCAGCAACTGCCAAGGCATGGCCCCATCTTGAACACATTGCAGATGAAATCGCTCCACTCCAAAGTTGTGATGTTGGTCTTCTGATTGGTTATAACTGCCCTCAAGCACTCATACCCCGTCAAGTGGTTTCTGGCAAGGAAAATCAGCCCTTTGGACAAAAAACTGATCTGGGCTGGAGTATCGTGGGCTTTGGCAATCCACGTCTTGATTATGGTGATGCCTTTGGAGTAAGCCACAAAGTCATTGTGAAGCAAGTGGTTCCAGGTGTTCAACCATCTTCAAGGTTCACCAATGAAATGCATTACGTGTGCAGAACTCAAATAAAGGAAATGGTCTCACCTGCTAATGTAATCAAGCTGCTGGAGTCTGACTTTGCGGAAAGAGCTGCAGAAGATGTTAAGATCTCCCAAGAAGATCTCAGGTTTCTGACAAAGATGAAGGAAGGCATCAGGCTCAAGGAGGATGGACATTATGAGATGCCACTTCCGTTTAAGAGTGATAAACCTAACTTACCTGACAACAAATCATGTGCCATACATAGGCTCAGATGTTTGGAAAGAAAGTTGAGACGAAACAAGCAATACTACATGGATTACAAGAAGTTCATGGAAGAAATCATCGCTCACGGCGACGCTGAAAAGGTTCCTGAGCAAGACATCAACAATACTCCAGCATGGTACATTCCCCACCATTGGGTGTACCACCCACAGAAACCAGGAAAGATTCGCATTGTCTTTGATGGCTCTGCTAAGTTTCAAGGAACATCCATTAACGACCATCTTTTGACCGGCCCAGAGCTTACAAACACCCTGCTAGGAGTCTTGTGTCGTTTCCGCAGAAGCCCAGTGGCTATAATGTGCGATATTGAACGCATGTTTCACCAGTTTCACGTGTGTGCTGCTGACCAAGACTACCTACGGTTCTTATGGTGGGAGAACGGCGACCTCGACACCCCATTTACCATCTACAGAATGAAAGTTCATCTGATCGGTGCGGCATCTTCTCCAGGCTGCGCTAACTATGGCCTCAAACATCTGGCAGCTGAAGGAGAAGGACGCTTCAGTAAGGAAACAGTGAAGTTTATAAAAACAAACTTCTATGTCGACGATGGCTTAGCAAGTGTTGATACGGAAAGCTAAGCAGTACAGTTAGTCAAAGAGGCACGTGAACTCTGCAGCACAGGCAAACTTCGATTACACAAGTTCATATAAAACAGCACAAAGGTCTTGGCTTCCCTTCCAAAGGAAGAATGTTTAGTATCTGCCAAAAATAAGGACATGGAATTGAGTAAAATCCACATAGAGAGAGCACTAGGCGTGCAATGGTGTGTGGAATCAGACCAGTTCCAGTTCAGAGTGATTGTTAAGGAAAATCCACTCACTCGAAGAGGAGTTTTATCCACAGTCGCCTCTGTGTTCGATCCACTTGGATTTGTGTCACCCTTCATCCTGCTAGGAAAGCAGATCCTGCAGCAGATGTGTCGAGATAAACTCAGCTGGGATGACACCTTACCTGAAAATCTTCGACCTCAGTGGGAATCTTGGCTGCTTGATCTAAGGAATTTGGCAAAGGTAAAGATTCAAAGATGCTACACTCCAAATAACTTCAAGGCAGAGCATTATGAACTGCACCATTTCTCTGACGCCAGTGCTTCTGGATACGGCATGTGTACCTACCTCAGAGCAGTAAGCACATCTGGTGAAGTCCACTGTTCCTTGGTGATGGGAAGATCAAGAGTTCCACCATCGAAAGTTACAACCATTCCCCGACTTGAGTTGTCAGCTGCTGTAGTTGCTGTTCGCACTGGTGATATGCTGAAAAAGGAACTGGAAGTTGACATTTTGCAAGAAACCTACTGGACCGATTCAAAGGTTGTTCTAGGATACATTGCGAATGAAGCCAGGAGGTTCCATGTTTTTGTTGCAAACAGAGTTGAACATATCAAACAAAGCACAGAGCCTGATCAGTGGAGGTATGTGGCGTCCAAAGAGAACCCAGCAGACCATGCCTCTAGAGGTCTTACAGCTTAACAACTTATAGCCTCAAACTGGTTTCAAGGTCCAGATTTTCTCTGGCAGAAGGTCATGTCCAGTGGTGAGATCAAGGTGGGAGAGATATCAAGCAGTGATCCGGAAGTCAAGAAGGTTCAGGTGCTCAAGACACAAGCCAAAGAACAAAGATCTCTTCTGGATCGCATACACAAGTTCTCAGACTGGTCAAGAATAATCAAAGCCATTGCTAGACTCAAGCGCCTTGCAAAGGAAGTGAAGGAACGCAAGAGAAGATCTTGTGAAGTCAGTAATGTGGAAGAAAAAAGGGAAACAGAGCTGACAGTTGGTTCAAGATGCTGCCTTCTCGCATGAAATAAAGTCCCTTCAAAATCCCACATCAATACAAAAAGTTACATAAATTGAGTGCATTTCTGGATGACCAAGGCTCACTTCGAGCTGGAGGACGTCTCAAGTATGCTGCTTTACATTCTAATATCAAGCATCCAGTTATCTTACCAAGAGACAGCCATGTGTCAATGTTACTCATCAAGCATTACCATGAGAAAACATACCATCACGGACGAGGGATCACTATGAACGAGCTACGCGCAAGTGGATATTGGATCCTTGGCTGCAGCAAGGTTGTATCCTCTTATATCCACAGATGTGTCAAATGCAGAAAGTTCAGGAGATGCACAGAACAGCAGAAAAAGGCAGACTGTCACGGTTCCTCCGGCTGCTACCCCTCCCCTCCCTGCTCCTTCATTGGAACCAGCTGACCTGCATCATCTCATCACCTGGCAGACCTTCTTAAGGAGATCCATCCCAGCATACTACGCCAGTCCGTTATACTCACTCCGGTGATCACGCCTGGCCTCAAGTTAAGTTACTCTCGCTCTAGTAATCCTAGCTTGTACTTACCGTTCTGTCTCACGTCTTCAGGTCTTCACTCCATTGGTCACGCTGGTTCCTCGCTCCACGCTGTTTACACCATCCACGACGTCCACGCCTTGCCTCAAGCTGGTTACGCTGTCCTCAGCGTCCACGCCTCGCCTCAAGCTGATTACGCTGTCCTCAGCGTCCACGCCTCGCCTCAAGCTGATTACGCTGTCCTCAGTGTCCACGTCTTGCCTCAAGCCGGTCACGCCGTCCTCGGCGCTCCACCACGTCACGGACTGTGAACGCCGTCCTCGGCGCTCCACCTCGCCACAGCAGTTTCCTGCATCCACGACGTCCCCTGACTTCTATAATTAAAACATCCTGTTAATACATCGCCTCCTGAGTTTCTTCCGGGTTCCAGCATCTGGGTCTCCCTAGTAGTCCGATCATGACACAGACCTCCCGAAAGATCGGATGGAGACTACTCCTTCATTCACCTACTGTGGGATGGACTGCTTTGGTCCTTTTTATGTCAAGGAAGGCAGGAAGGAGCTAAAGCGTTACGGCTTGTTAATCACCTGCATGTGCTCAAGAGCAATGCAAATAGAAATGCTTGATGATTTAACCACCGATGCCTTCATCAATGCACTGCGTGCATTCATCGCCATAAGAGGCTCAGTTCGTCAAATAAGATGCGATCAGGGAACAAACTTTGTTGGTGCAAGAAATGAGTTTGCAGAGGCATTCAAGGAAATGGACCAAATCAAGCTGGAAAATCTGGAATGCGAGTTTCTCATGAACACCCCAGCTTCAAGTTATTTGGGTGGTGTCTGGGAACGACAAATCCGCACCATAAGAAGTGTTCTGTCATCCATCCTTGAACAATCAGCTAAACAACTTGACAGCTCCTCTCTAAGAACTTTCCTTTATGAAGTCATGGCAGTGATAAATAGTCGACCTCTTACCACAGATCAACTATGTGACCCATCAAGCCCAGAACCTCTGACGCCAAACCACATATTGACCATGAAGTCCACAATCATCTCTCCACCACCAGGCAAGTTTGTCAAGGAAGATCTTTATCTTCAGAAGAGATGGCGTCGTGTTCAACTCCTCGCCTTTTGGACAAGATGGAGAAAGGAGTACTTGCTGAATCTTCAAAGTAGACAAAAATGGACTAAACAATACCGAAATGCCCAAATCAATGATATTGTGCTTTTGAAAGATGAAATAACACCACAAAACCAGTGGAAGTTGGCAAAAATCGTTGATGTGTACCCTAGTAAGGATCAAAGAGTGAGAAAGGTCAAGCTACTGATGAGTGATCGCACTCTAGATGAAAAAGGAAAGCGTATCTCCAAACCTGTTTATCTGGAAAGGCCCATTCAGAAGACAGTTGTCCTGTTAGAAGCAAATTAAGGAGACTGAACTCTTAATACTCTAAATAAAAGGGTAACAAGTCATATTCCATAATTAGTTCACAATTCATTGAATATTAAGAATAACTAGTTCATAAGTTTAAAAGCAATATTTAGTTCTATAAATCACAAGTGATTGGTGTGAGTGTAACAGTCCCAAACATTTATGTGTTTATTCTGTTGTTCTAAATTATATTTTAATTTGCGCCATCTAGTGGTGAGAGCATGGGAAACAAAGTTCAATTAAAGTTCCACACGGACACATTTAACTACGCACACAGCTATCAGTGCATTGCTGCAGCCACGTGAAGATCTCCGGTAAGATCAGTAGAGATCACATCGATGTACAACAGAATTATCAATGTAATAATTTGTTTATTGTATTTATTTAGAAAGTTAAAGGAAAGCTGAAGCCAAATGAGTAATTAGCCCCTCGTGGATGTCAGCCCACGAGGTTTGTGTGCTTTTATTTGTATAATTTAAGATTCATATTTTGTAAGCTGTAGAATTATTTTTGATGCATATTTGTGTTTTTATTTTGCTGCCAGTTCTCACGGGTTGTGAAGACCAACAAACCCTGTTTTAAACACCTCGTGCTCATGCTAATTCCTCGAGGGTGCTACACTGTGAGTAAAGAGCTTGAAAAACTTTTGCAAGCTGGGGTAATAGAAAAGATCGATGCTTCTCCATGGGTTTCCCCCATTGTTGTCATTCAAAAGAAATCTGGTAACATCAGGATGTGTGTGGACTTGCGAGAACCGAACAAAGCTGTTGTAATAGATAGCTATCCACTTCCACACATTGATGAAATGCTTTCCAAACTCAAAAATTCAACTGTTTTCTCTACTTTTGACTTGGAGTCTGCTTATTTTCAGCTACCTTTGCATGAAGAAAGCAGGGACCTGACTGCCTTTATCACCCATGATGGTTTGTTTAGATTTTGCAGAGTGCCGTACGGGTTGGCTTCAGCGCCTTCTGCTTTTCAGAAAATGCTAGCCACAGTGTTGGCTGGAATACCGAATGTTGCACATTATCTAGATGACATCATTCTGTGGGGTGCAACTCAAAGTGAGCATGATGCTGCTCTTGCTGCTGTACTAAAACGGTTAAAAGAGTCAAGGTTGCAACTGAACAAAGACAAATGTCAGTTTAACAGGTCCAGTTTGTGTTTCTTGGGTCACACTGTTACACCACAGGGCATTCAACCTACTGATGATCACCTCTCTGCTATCCTCAATGCACCACCCCCTACTGATGTAGCTACACTTCGTTCCTTTTTAGGACTGGTGTCATGGTACAATAAATTCGTGCCAAGCTTTTCTACCATGGTTGAACCTTTACGTGCTTGCATCCGTCAAGGGGTTGAGTTTCAATGGTCAGAAAAGGCACAACAGAGTTTTGAGAGTGTGAAAAGAGCTCTGGTTGACAGTCCAGCTTTGGCTTTGTTTGATCCACTTTTGCCTACTACTGTTTCAACCGATGCGTCTGATTATGGCTTAGGTGCTGTTCTCACTCAGGTTCATGGTAACACAGAGCGTGTGGTTGCATTTGCTTCAAGGACCTTGTCTGCTGTGGAGCGTAAATACTCCACCATTGAAAAAGAAGCTCTAGGATGCGTCTGGGCTGTGGAACGTTGGAGAACCTATTTATCGTAGATTTATACTGTGCACGGATCATCAGGCTCTAACCACACTACTCACTTCGAAGGGAACTGATCGTGCGGGCATGCGTCTGGCACGCTGGTCTGCTCGCCTGCTGTGTTATAACTATGATGTGGTGTACAGACCAGGTTCAGAAAATTGCATTGCCGATTGCCTGTCACGTTTGCCTCTTGCTTCATATTCGGATGTTTGTGCTGATCCAGAGCCAGAATTTGTGGCAATGTTGTCAACTGCCATGACTGCAATATCGCTTGCAGACTTTGCTTCTGCTTCTGCTGCATGTCCTGAGTTATGTGCATTACGCTTGCAACTCGAGAAGGGGTTTTCCTCGTTCATCTGCTGCATTGCCTGAAACTGTGGGTCCATACTTCAAGTTCAGGGAGGAGTTTTCCGTTCAACGTGATTATGTGTTCAGAGGTTCTCGGCTGGTTGTTCCAATCAGTTTACGTCACCAACGAATCATTTTGGCACATGAAGGTCATCAAGGCATTGTTATAACCAAGCAGAGACTCAGGAATTTGTACTGGTGGCCTGGCATGGATGACCAAGAGACACAACACGTTAAAGGGTGTCAACTCTGTCAGAGTAGCGATAAAACTCCAGTTCCTGCTGCAGCTCCACTTGTACCAGTGTCATTTCCTTCTTCGCCATGGGACAAGATGGCAATTGATGTTGTGGGTCCTTTTGAGACTGCTGCTTGGGACTGTAAATATGCAATTACACTGGTGGATTATCACAGTAAATGGCCAGAAGTGGGTTTTGCAGCTTCTGTTACGGCTCAGACAGGGATTTATTTTCTTTCTTCAGTTTTCAGCAGATTTGGAAATCCAGGGACTGTTGTTTCTGATAATGGAAGTCAGTTTACTTCTGCTGAGTTTGCTACGTTCCTGCTCTCCAGAGACATAAAGCATATTCGAACTTCCGTTTACCACCCTGCTGCAAATGGTGCGGTTGAAAGGTTTCACAGAGTGCTCAAGAGTTGTATTCAGTCTGTCATTCTTGAAAGCAAACCTTGGCGTCAGACTGTGACAGACTTCCTTGAAGCCTATCGTTCCATTTTATTTTGAGAAAAAAAGGAACATGTTGTGTTCTGATGTAGCCACTAGGGGGCGATGTAAGATATAAGGAGGAGAAGAAGGTGAAAGGAGAGAAGAGGAAGTGAACTGCCTGTACTGCCGACATGTTCTGAAATGAATGGAGTAATAAAGTTCATCTTAAAAGACTGACCGTGATTTGCTATCTCCACGACCTCACAACATAACACGATCCTGACACTGTGGTAAAAAATCGACTTTGTTTAATCCATATTGGTCATGAAAAGAGCTGGAAACCCTGCTAGCATTGAGCTAGGTAGCATGCTAACACGGGAGAACAATGGTCATAGTTTGTTATGCAACATCTAACTTTCTAACATCTTTTTTCACTAGCAGCTACTGGTGGAGCTCCTCATCTGACTGTGCTGGCGTCCTCTAGTTAGATAAAGTACAAGTTTGATCGTTTAATATTGTAACGATCCAGCCAGACCGTCACTTTCGTGGGGTAGCTAAAACCAACTGCTAATTTAGATGGCTTCGTTGGAGAGCTGTCCGTGTCCCATACACCGCACAACCCCGGACAGTCTCAAGCAGAATAAACAGGAGGAGAGACAATGTTCCCTTTTGAGCATCTAGCCCGTTTATTCCAAGTACTCATACAGCCCAAACAGCATGGAGGCTCACTTCAGCTTCCAGCCCTCTGACTCAAGGTTTCACCCTAAGCTCCCCACTTCCCATGAGCCTTAGGGGCTGAAGGCGGGGCTAACCCCCAGGTCGCTACAATATAGTAAGAGATATGAAAAACATGAAAACTTACCGGCACATTCTAAACTGGTCTGTTGACTTAAGACTCGGTGTTATTCGGCAGCCAATGAGCTTCTGGATATCAGGGATGTCCCGCCTCCCCTCCCCTTGACTGACATGACGTGTCTTTACGTGTCGACAGGTTTTAGAATCAAAACCGCAAAAAATAAAAGCGCAACTCAAAAAATAAAAGCGCAACTCAAAAAATAAAAGCGCAACTCAAAAACATACTTTCAAAACAAAACTGCAACTCAAAAACAGGATTTCAGAATGGCGAGAAAACAAATCGGCAGCTGAGAAATAGGATTGTGCTTTGGGGAATGGCTTTTGGTTGCAAATTGTGGGTTTTGGTTCTCAATTTATGCATTTTGATTTGGGGTTTTGATGTGCGGTTTTAAAGTCTTGATGCGCAATACTTTAAGCGCTAATTTGACACCATATTCCCTAAAGAGAAATTTTGACATATCAGGGTACTAAATTCATGCCTAACTCGCTTAAGCAGGTTTATCAGCTCCTGGGTGTGAAGAATCTGTGGACCACTGCTTACCATCCACAGACAGATGGGTTGACTGAGCACTTTAATCAGACTCTTAAGCAAATGCTTCGTCAATGAATCCGAGTCTAATTGGGATCAGTGGCTTTCTTATCTCCTCTTCCCCAACAGAGAGGTACCCAAGGCTTCAACAGGGTTCTCCCCCTTTGAATTATTTTTGTTACGTTTTGAGTTTGTTGCTTTTGTTTTTTGGTTCTATTTTAGTTCTGTGTCCTGTTTTAATTTTGAAAGGTTTTCTGTTTTGTAACATGGTTTGAGTTTTACTTTTGGTCCCCATCTGTCCCGATTGTTTCCACCTGTGTATCGTCTGTTCTGTGTCTATTTAAGTCCTGTCTTTCCCTTCCTCCTCTGCTGGTCCATGGTTTTGATGTTTCCCCTTTTCGAGTGTTTACAGTTTTTAGTTAGTCTTGCTTGCTCAGCAGTGGTTTTTGGTTTTTAGTTGTTTGAGTTTTGTTTTTTGAGTTTTGTTTGAATTTTTAAAGACAATGTTAACCTGGAACCCCTGCCTCTTCCTCTCTGCACCTGGGTACTCCCCCAACCCCCGTCGTGACAACTTTATAGATATGAAGTAAGGGGACCCCTGACCCTCTTGAGAGAAACCTGGGAAGGAGAGCAGAGCAGAGAAGAACCTGTTTATGTAATTCTGTATGTTCTTCAGATGAGAGAGAAGCTGCAGAAGATGAGCGAGTTGGGGCAGGCCCACATGGCTGACGCACAGATACCCCAGAAGAGCTGGTATGATCTGAAAGCCTGCCAAAGAAGTTTCCAGCCAGGTCAAAAGGTTCTAGTAATGTTACCTACAAGTTGACAGTAAGCTACTAGCCAAATGGCTAGGCCCTTTTGTGGTCCAAAGAGACTTGGTGATACAACATATCAAGTTTCCACCCCAGGTCATAAACAGTCCAGTCGTGTACTCCATGTTAACCTTCTTAAAGAATGGGTTTTCAGGACTGCAGATGATGCTATGGGACTGCTGGTTAGAGATATCAACGAGGAGGAGGAAGTGGATGAATTCCTGCCTTCATCAATGCTTACAACCTTGGATTTAGACCATCTTTCTAAACACCAACAAGCACAGGTGAAAGCGTTGATTGATTCCAGAGTATTCCAGGAATATCCAGGACACGCAAACTTGGTGCACCATGACATTGTGCTGAAGGAGCATTTTACAGTAAGGCGAATGAGTTACAGAGTACCAGAGCATCTCCTGGTTCAGCTAAAGGAAGAGGTGGATCACATGCTGTCCCTCTGGATCATCAAGCCTTCGAAGAGCGAGTGGTGTCACCCAGTTGTGTTGGTCCCTAAGAGGGATGGAACCATCAAATTTTACATAGATTTTTGATATCTAAATTATGTGTCAAAATTTGATTCCTATCCATGGTTTGGGTTGCATGGTGCCCCTGCAAATTTTCAGCGACTCATGGATCAGGTTCTCGGTGGCCTAAAGGACTGTGCTTGTGCATGCATATCTTGATGATATTGTCGTTTACAGTGCCACCTGGGAGGAGCATCTGAGACATCTAATGAATGTCCTGGAGTGCCTGCATGCTGCAGGGTTAACCATCAATCCAACAAAGTGTGCTTTTGCCCAGAATGAAACTGAGTACCTTGGTTATACTTTTGGAGGTGGGTTGATAAAACCCCAAGTCAACAAAGTCCATGCAATTGAATCCCGTCCTCTACCACAGACAAGAAAGCAGCAAAGCTCCTTTCTTGAATTAGCAGGATTTTATCACAATTTTATGCTATACTTTTCAGCCCACACAGCTCCGTTGACCGACATGACTGGCTCAAGATGCCCAAATAAGATCAGGTGGACTACGGAGTCTGTGACAGGTTTTTGGGACATTCAGCAATCACTGAGGAAGGACCCCATACTTCGCACCCCAGATTTTGATTTGATTTGATTGATTTATTTCAAACATTGTAGACAAAGCAATAAAGAATTTACACATATTTATCAAACTCATTACAGAAATGATGAAATGCATAGATTAAAAAGACAGAAAAAAAACAAAAAAAACCCTCACTTGAATCACATTTGCTTAATTAAATACAGTGATCATTAACTAAAGTATAATTAGAGTTTGATTTATTGCTTGAAAAGGAGTGGAAAGAAGCAAGCTTATATAATCCCACCCCTACTGAGTTCATTCATTTGATAGTTTTACATTGTTTTAAATCCGGTTCTGATCAGATAGATTCTCTTGAAATAACAAAATTCAGTGACTAGAAATGATTGATGATCTTCAGAAAACATTCATTCATGATTTCAGTAAACAGTAACGGTACCGATATGTAATAATAATTGATTATATTAGAACACATGATCACATTAAAACCAGTAATTATTGCTACACATTGCAGATCAAGTAAACAAAATCAATAGCTTATTGATTGTAATTTAAACATTTCAGTAATCATTATTGCACATTACAATGTAAAACTCATTGGTTGTAATTGAAAGAGCTTTGAGTATTTCACCACAATCAAGTTCACACATGTATTTGGAATTATTCAAACACCTGTTGATTTAATCAACCTTTCATTTTGCAAACTGACTCATCCCAAAGAGGCAATGGAGCTGTGCTTCTACAGGGCGCTTCTGAGGATCAACATCCGATCAACATCATAAGCCAAAAGCTACTGCCGAGAGAAAACCACTACTCCACTGTCAAAAAAGAGGCACTGGCAGACAAATGGGCCATGGACTCTTTCAAATACTACCTCTTAGGAAGAGAGTTCACCTTGGAGACTGACCACAGGGCTCTGCAATGGCTGGAGAGGATAAGGACACTAATAGTCTGATAACAAGATGGTACCTCACTATGCAGCCCTACAGATACATAGCTTCAGCTATTTTCGGGAAAAGTCCCACCCCTTCAATTGTCTCCACCAATCATTCTTGGAGGCTTAATCCCACGTCATCAGTCTGACCAACAAGTGGTTAAAGTCTTCACTTCCTTGTTGCGATTTAGCTCATGAAAAGTCTCTCAGTTCCAACAAAAATAACAGCTAAAGCTTGTCGTTAGCGGTGTAGCTCTCCGCAGGATCCGGTGTCAGACCATAGACCAAGTGATCGAAACAATGAAGCTCAGAGACGCGAGTCTATCAGCCCTTTTGTGGCAGTTTTCACACTACATCTCCCATGATGCATTGGGTTAAAGTGAAAGTGTATCTGCGCTATGAGTCTTCCCTGTTAAACGTCTTAAAACCATAACGAACACAAATCAAACCGTTTGTAAATCTTCTTGATGAAATTAGAGGTCAACAGTTTAGTTCTCCTTCAAGGTTTGTGTTTATTAACAGCCAAACATCCCAGAGTTTGACCCAAACCATCTTCCTAAATGAAACACTTTTCTATGTCTGGATTATTTTATGTTAAACTTAAGAAGAAGTAATAACAACATTTAAGAAAACAGGATTGAGGTGAATTGGCCAACAGACACAATTAAACTACATTAAAACAATTTCATCATCTAAAAAAAAATAAAAAGAATTTGTGATGTTTCAAAGAATTTTTCTTTGATCAAGACAAAAAAAACGAATAAAACTTCAAGATGTTTCACTTTTTGTGTAGCTACAGTAAACATAAATATGATGTTAGTCTTTTTGTGTAAAATTGATCAAAACTGTGATCATTTTGTTCAAAAATTACAGTTGCCTTTACACTAACATTAAAATAAATATTTTAAAACTAAATCACTATACAGAAAGAATTTTTTTTTGTGAGGTTACATAAAATTGCATGTTAATAAACTGAAGGGAAAAAACAACTACCAGGGTAAAAATTTCAAATAATTTAGTAGAAAATTATTACTGAAAACTAACTCAACTTTTATTACATCTTTTAGAAAAAACAGCTGCAACTTCCAGCTTTTTCTGCCACAATTATCACAAAAATGCATGTGAGATTGCAGAGGGACTGTACATCAATACAGACTATATAAAAGGTTGAAAAACACTGATCTAGATGACCCAACTCCCAACGTTAAAGTGGCTAGGATAGCACAAGGGTTACAGAACCCTTTCCAATGCTTATGGCAGTTTAAGCAATCCCATGTAGGGCAATATTTTATTCCTGAATAAAAAACAAAACAACAAATCTTTTGTGACCCAGGCAAAGATAAGTGTTCTTAGTGTCATAACTTTCTCATTACTTGTCTAATCCAAGCAAAGTTGGCATCATTGCAAAGCTAGTCAAAAGAACCTCAAGAAATAAAGTTGATATCAAATTCCTTTTTATTTTGAAAATTATTGATTAATCATTATTCAAGATCATTCAGAGGTTTTATCCAACAAATTCGTGTAGGTGAAAGGCTAAAAAAGGATAATGCTAAAAACTGTTCTTTCTGTTTTGAATTTGAGGAAACACTGATACATATTTTTTGGATTTGCAGATACACTGAAATAATTTGGGACAGATTAAAAAATCTGTTAAAAAAAATTATCCACATTTTACGTCAACATAGAAAACATCTTATTTGGTTCCATTAATTATAATAATAAACTTTCATCTCAATTTTATTTAATAAATCTCCTGATTTGGTTAACGAAGTATTTATTGTATTCAAAAAACTAAATTTAGCAATAACATTCCCAATTTTTTTTTTCTATTATTGGCCCAAATTAGATTTTACTTACATTCCATTTCCCCCAGTAAAAACAAAAAAGCAATAAAAACATGTTATTTTTCTCAGCTATGTAATGTTATATAATTCTATTTTTGTGTAAGTATACTCACTGGCGTTTATTTTGAACAATTAATATACAGTTTTTTTGTTCTTTGTTATTTACTGTATCCCTTTGTGTTTTGAATGAAAGAAAAAAAATCTCAAAAACCCTATACTAACTACCGAGTCTTTAAATAAGCGCGGCAAGGCTCTGAAGGACGTGCATGTGTGGGAGGTCAGCAAGAAATTCACGTTGCTACAGGTAAGCTTTGGCCTTAGACATTATGCAGTTTTTAAAAATTGTATTCAGTTTTCCAGTATGCATTCACCCATCACCCGCCGTGCTTTAACACTGAGCCATCTAGGGTGACCATGAATCGAACTGGTGAGAAACAGGCCTTTGTTTGAGGCACCAGCTGCACTCAGTTACTTCTTTAAAATGTATTGCATATACATACATACAGTACAGACCAAAAGTTTGGGCACAACTTCTCATAAAAAAGAGTTTTCATTATTTTCATGACTGTGAAAATTATAGATTTACACTGAAGGTATCAAAACTATGAATTAACACATGTGGAATTATATACATAACAAAAAGTGTGAAACATCTGAAAATATTTTCATATTCTAGGTTCTAGGTCTAAGTAGCCACCTTTTGCTTTCAAGGGATTCAAGTAGTATTTATTGCCATTTTCAGTGAACAGAGCAGTTTCACAGAATAGGAATTTGCTGCTAATGTGCGACATAAAACACTTAAGAATAGAAAAAATGAACAACAGTAAGCAAAATAAAAAAATGATAATGGTCAGAACAATAAATAGAAATAAATTGTGCAAACAGTGCAAACTGAGGATGATCAGGGTGCAGGTAGTGGATTATTAAGTTGTATTACTGCGTTGCACACTTTTGGCATTCTCTTGATGCCAACAGCATTGAGAGATTGGTTAGTATGAAAACTTTAGCCAGCCACCAGTTTTCCCACCTAAAAGATTAGAGAGGTCTGTGATGTCAATCAAAGGTTTACCTAAACTACAGGGAGAAATCACAATGTGTGATTTTTAAAGATTTTTTTGCAAACTGCGCGGGAATCCTGTTTGTATTACCTCCGCCGGTCCAATGTCACTAAGCACAATTTTTATTCAGACAGAAACTCCTACAAGAAAGAAAAGGACATTTTAAATATCGACCACGAGGTGTCGCATTTGTTCACTGAAAGCTCCACGGATGTACACGTGCCCGTCCTGTGAGTGCCGCGCGTTCACGCGACCAATCCTAACGTAATTTACAGAGCAGCAGTGAAGTTGGTGAAGTTAGAAGACGGGAAAACAAGACTTCGTGAACAGGACGGAAGCTTAACCAGCAAAACTACGGAGGCAGGCACCAACTAAACAACCCACTATGGACGATTTAGGTAAGTCAATCTTGTTTTTCGTCCTTTAAAAAAATATCGTGTTTTCCAGTGCTATCATGAGCGGTCAACGAACAACTTTAGTCTTTACTATGAAGCAAAACTGTCCTTCGATTCCAAGTTAAGGAAACTATTCATGTCTACCTCAGGTCTTAGTCATTGCATGAGTCTAGTAGCGATGTTCATTTTGTCTATTATGAGACAGAACAGTTGCACACGCCACGGATGTAGAAAAAGTTACCCTACTGCACGTTTAATGAAATTTAATGTCCAATCGAAGCATCGCAGTGACTTAGCTACCGGACATCGCTAGCATGTAGTACCTCTTACTTTTAAACTCTCTCTATGCTTTCTCTAGTTGATAACCTCTCTCAAAAGCGCTCGTACTTGCTAGCTGTTGTTGTGTGTGTGTGTACCGGCTGCGTATTCTTGACACCAAAGTGATAGCTCAGGGGCTAAGTATTAAAAAGCTTATAATACTGAGGTTTTGTGTTCGATTCCAGCACTTGGACATTTTTCTGCATCGCTTACCTTGTTTCCTTTCTTGATAAAATTCAGTTCCACTCAATCTCACTATTATATTTCTACATGAAGAATTTTCTTTCAGGTGGGGTTACTCATAAGCTGACTTTATCCTTTGATCGCTTAAGATTTTCCAGGACAGTGCAGCCATTTCATCAGCAAATTCAGCTTTCATATATTGTTCCTTTAACTTTTCTAGAACCTTTTTAATTGTTCCAACTATAACAGCTTCCACACAATTTTAGCTAGAGACACCATTTAAACGCTAAAATGATCAGAGCAGCTTAAAGCACACACACAAACACCTAATGTTAGAAAAACAGTGGGAGCAACGGTTAGTTTTGATGTATTTCTTTTATTTTCCTCCGTAGCTGGAAGCTGCAGTTCAAACGCGTCTGAGCAATGTTGTGGACAAGCCATTGGGACCGGCCTTAGCCCGCCCACGGCCGCTAAGGTTCATGGGAAAGGTTGATTCCTAAACCATGAGTTAGGTGGCTGTTACGAGAAGTGACTATCATGTTTTTACACCACATTTGTCAGTGGTTAAATGACAATATTATGCTGTGTCATTCAGCTAGCTAGCTACATTCACAGCTTCCATTATATGTGGATGAGTGTGCTATGATGATTGGCACATCCATGGTTGAGAGAATTGATCTTGAGGCTCAGTATATGACACAGGAGGTGACTCCACTTTTACTGTCAAATGATCAGTGCTTTGTACACAACTTGAAGGTTTAGACATTATGGGATGCAGACTGTTTTTGGCAGTTACTTTGTGTTTTTCAAATCTGAAGCCTTTGTTTTTAATCGAATATAACTTCAACATACTTGTAGCTAGAGACACCGTTCAAACATTAAAATGATCACAAGGCGTTGGACTATAAAATACGTTTAGAAATCATTATGATGTCGACACAACCTAATGCGTACCTCTTTTATGACAAAAAAGCAAATATTGCACAACTTTATCCATGGCTGAAACTGGAACATATTGAAATTCACTGATCTGGACATATATGAATGTGGGCGTGGTTAGCCAACAACCAAGTGCTAAGGACGCCCAAAGGTTTACTTTTTCCGATTTGTTCGAAACTGACGCCGATTGTTCGTCATCCCATGCCGAATTCAAACGTAAAATGGTTGCTATGGAGATCAAATTAATAGAAAAGCCGCCATTTTGAAAAAAGTGGATTTTCTGTCAACTTAGAATATTTAGCTTTTACCAATATGATACTTTAAACAATGTGGTTGTTTGAGTCAGTTGATGATGCTGATGCTAGCACTTTTAGCCATTTTAGCATCATCTTCAAATTTTCAACGGTACATCCATTTTTCTTAGCTTTCATGCTCAACTCCGCTTCACAAATTTTGACCTGTTTTGGTCATTCTACTTTTACAATGTTCACCTTGACTTTTGGTACTTTAATTTTTCAAAAATTTTCCAGCACATTTCAGCCATTTTTCAATTTTTAGCTTTCATGCTTAACTCCTTCTGCCAATGTTTGACCTATTTTAGACATTCTACTTTTTACAATGTTCAGCTTTTTCATCATATTTCTTCTTTCATTCAGCACACATTCAACCCCGCATTTTCTTCTGAAATGCAGCTCTTCAGTTTATTATTATCGATCTTATAGTATCTTCCGCCGCTTTTTACGCTTTAACTCCTTCTCACAATTTTCAACCGATTGTAACCATTCAACTTTAAAATGTTCAGCTTCTTTTACCTTTTTTCTGCTATGACTTTGGTAGTAATTTAATCCTTTACTTTTTTTAAGATATTCCAGTTTTTCCGAATTTTTGCCCTCTATTAAATACATTGGGAAGTTACGATGCATGAGGTTCCAAGTTCGACCTCGGTTCGACGCTCAAAATTTCTTCCAACCAGCTTTTTAAATGTTCCACTCTTTTCAACTTATTACAGTTATTACTTTTACCATTCAAATCATTGAACTTTACACATTCCAGGATTTTTCTGTGATTTTTGCTTAACCTCTTACAGGTTTTCACCTATTTTAACCATTTTACTTCTAAAGTTTTGTGCTTCTTTCAGCTCAGTTCAGTCATTCCTTTTACAAATTGCTTTCAGCAATACAGCATTCAACCCTGCATTTTCTTTTCTGAAATGCAGCTCCTCTAGTTATTTATACTATCTTCCATTGCTTTTGACAACACTTTCTAACTACTTCTACAATTCTTTAACCCATTTTACCATTCAACTTTTAAATGTTCAGCTTTTTCAGCTTATTCCAGCTATGACTTTTGGTACTTCTAATCCTTTTACTTTTTAAGATATTCCAGTTTTTCCGAATTTTTGCCCTATTAAAATGCATTGGGAAGTTATGATGCACGAGGCGCCCTCGGATCGAATTTCCCGGTTCGGACGCTCAAAAATTTTTACCATTTTACTTTTAAAATGTTCAACTCTTTCAACTTATTACAGTTATTACTTTTGGTCATTCAAATTACAACTTTAAGATATTCCAGGATTTTTCCAGATTTTTGCTCCATTTAAATACAAAGATGATCCTTGGAAAACCTTTTGTTTTTAACCATTGTAACTTCAACATGCTTTCAGCTAGAGACACCGTCTCAAACATTGAAATGTTCGCAAAGGCCTTGACTTCATTATAAGGCTCAAACTATTATGGGATGGCAACACCACCTAGAATTTGTAATATTTTGTGCCAAATGTGAGGCAATTTTAAATCCTTCAAACTTTCACCTATTTTAATCATTCTACTATTACAATGTTCAACCCTGTCAGCTTATTCCTTTCAGCTACTTTTGGTCTTTCAAATTCCTTGAACTTTTCAAGATATTCCAAGATATTCCAGATTTTTGCTCCATTAAATTACATAGGGAATTCTTGTTAACCTCTTTACAGGTTTTCACCTATTTTAACCATTTTACTTCTAAAATGGAGCTCTTCAGCTCAGTTCAGCCATTCCTTTTACAAATTGCTTTCTTTTCAGCAATATAGCATTCAACCCTGCATTTTCTTTGGAAATGCAGTTCTTTAGTTGGCTGAATGCTGTAAAGCATTCAACCCTTTGTTTTCCGTTTCTCTTTATTTATTATAGTATCTTCCTCGCCGCTTTTTTACGTTTAACTACTTCTACATTTTTTAACCTATTTTAACCATTCAACTTAAAATGTTCAGCTCTTTCGGCTTATTCCTGCTATGACTTTTGGTTTTTCAAATCTTTTTTACTTTTTAAGATATTCCAGTTTTTCCGGGAATTTTTGCCCTATTAAAATGCATTGGGAAGTTATGTAACGAGGCGCCCAGATCGACTCCCGGTTCGACGCTCAAAATTTTTTTACCATTTACTTTTAAAATGTTCAACCCTTTTCAACTTATTACAAAGTTATTACTTTTGGTCATTCAAATCATTGAACTTTTTAAGATATTCCAGATTTTCCAGGATTTGCTCCATTTAAATACAAAGATGATCCTTGAAAACCTTTTTTGTTTTAACCATTGTAACTTCAACATGCTTTTCAGCTAGGAGACACCGTTCAAACATTGAATTGTTCACAAGGCTTTGGGACTTCAATATAAGGCTCAAACTATGGGATGGCACACTCACCTAGATCTTCTGGTGGCCATTTTAGCAAATGTGAGGCACTTTAAACTTCTTCAAACTTTCACCTATTTTAATCATTCTACTATTACAATGTTCAACCCTGTCAGCTTATTCTTTCAGCTACTACTTTGGTCTAAATCTTTGAACTTTCAAGATATTCCAAGATATTCCAGATTTTTGCTCCATTAAATTACATAGGAATTTTGTGCTTAACCTCTTTACAGGTTTTCACCTATTTTAACCATTTCTTCTTACTTTTAAAATGTTGAGCTATTTCACCTCAGTTCAGCCATTTCTTTTACAAATTAGGCTTTCTTTCAGCAATACAGCATTCAACCCTGCATTTTCTTCTGGAAATGCAGCTCCTTCTAGTGTTACATTTGTTTTCTCTTTATGTTATCTTCAAAAGTTTTTCGGCACTTAACCTCTTCTACAATTTTTAACCTATTTTAACTGCTCAACTTTTAAAATGTTCAGTTTCTTCATCTTATTACTGCTATGACTTTTGGCTTTTTCAAATCCTTTCACATTTTAAGATATTTTAGGATATTTGTGCTCTTTTGCTTCATTGAAATACATTGAAAATCTCAGTTCAAGACACGCACGCTTAAGTGTCATGGGAAGTGTTGATTCCCACACCATGAGCATAGGTGGTTGTTATGAGAAGTGATCATCATGTTTACTTCCACATATGCTAGTGGTTAAATGAAAATATTTGCTGTGTCATTAAGCTAGCTAGCTGATTATCAATGTAGCTGTCCATTATATATGGATGAGTGTGCTAAGACTAATGGCACATATATAAAGTGAGAGAATTGATCTTGAGGTTCAGCATATGACAGACTGTCACCTGCTGTAGTAGGTGACTCCACTTTACTGTCAAATGATAAGTGCTTGCATTACAACTTCAAGGTTTGTAGTCATTATGGGATGGAGACTGTTTGGCAGCCATTTTGAGTTTTTAAAAATTAAGTCTTTTTGTTTATTAAAAGAATATAACTTCAACATACTTGTCGCTAGAGACACTGTTCAAACATTAAAATGATCACAAGGCTTTGGACTATAAAATACGTTTAGAAATCATTATGGGATGTCGACACAACCTACTGTTTGTACCTTTTATGACAAAATCTGAAGCAAATATTGCAGTGTAAATCATCCATGGCTGAACTGAACATATTGAAATTCACTGATCTGGACATATATGAATGTGGGCGTGCTTAGCAAAAAACTTTGTTGCTAAGGACGTCCAAAGGTTTACTTTTTCCGATTTGTCTGAAACTGACATCGATTGGTTCATCATCCCCCGGTGACCCAAAAATAAAATGGTTGCTATGGAGATAAAATCAATAGAAAAGCCGCCATTTTGAAAAAAGGTGATTTTCTGTCAACTTAGAACATGTAGCTTTTAACAATATGATACTTTTAAACAATGTGGTTTTTTGAGTCAGTTGATGATGCTGATGCTAGCACTTTTAGCCATTTTAGCATCATCTTCAAATTTTCAACAGTACATCCATTTTTTAAAACAATTTCAGCTTTCATGCTTAACTCGCTTACAATTTTGAATCTGTTTTGGGTCATTCTACTTTTACAATGTTCACCTTTGACTTTTGGTCCTTTAAATTTTTCAAAATATTCCAGGATTTTCCAGGACATTTCAGCCATTTTTTCAACAATTTTTTAGCTTTCATGCTTAACCCCCTCCACAATGTTTGACCTATTTTAGACATTCTACTTTTACAATGTTCAGCTTTTTCATCATATTTCTGCTTTCATTCAACAATAATACAGCATTCAACCCTGCATTTTCTTTCTGAAATGCAGCTCCTTCTAGTTATTTACACTATCTTCCGCCGCTTTTTGACACTTAACTACTTCTCAATTTTTAACCTATTTTTAACCATTCAACTTTAAAAATGTTCAGCTCCTTCAGCTTATTCCAGCTATGACTTTTGGTTTTTCAAATCCTTGTACTTTTTAAGATATTCCAGTTTTTCCGTGGGAATTTTTGCCCTATTAAAAATGCATTGGGAAGTTATGATGCACGAGGCGCCTGGATCGACTCTGCTCGACGCCTAAAAATTTACCATTTTACTTTTTAAAATAAATTAACTCTTTCAACTTATTACAGTTATTACTTTGGTCATTCAAAATCATTGAACTTTTTAAGATATTCCAGGATTTTCCAGGATTTTTGCTCCATTACATTACATAGGGAATACTTGTGCTTAATCTGTTTTACAGGTTTTCAATTTATTTAACCATTTTATTTTTAAAATGTTGGAGCTCTTCAGCTCAGTTCAGCCATTTATTTTACAAATTGGGCTTTCTTTAGCAATACAGCATTCAACCCTGCATTTTCTGAAATGCAGCTTTTCTAGTTTTATTTTATTCTACCTTTTTATATCGAGTTGTTGGAAAAACAGTTTGCAGAATGATAATAAAGATTCTGATTCTGATTCAATTCATTGAATATTAAGAATAACTAGTTCATAAGTTTAAAAGCAATATTTAGTTCTATAAATCACAAGTGATTGGTGTGAGTGTAACAGTCCCAAACATTTATGTGTTTATTCTGTTGTTCTAAATTATATTTTAATTTGCGCCATCTAGTGGTGAGAGCATGGGAAACAAAGTTCAATTAAAGTTCCACACGGATCATTTAACTATGCGACACAGCTATCAGTGCATTGCTGCAGCCACCGGAAGATCTCCGGTAAGATCAGTAGAGATCACATCGATGTACAACAGAATTATCAATGTAATAATTTGTTTATTGTGTCTATTTAGAAAGTTAAAGGAAAGCTGAATAAATGAGTAATTACTGCGGATGTCAGCCCACTTATGGCTTGTGTGCTTTTACTTGTATAATTTAAGATTCATATTTTGTAAGTATTGTAGAATTATTTTTGATCCATATTTGTGTTTTTATTTTATTGCCAGTTCTCACGTGGTTAGAAGATCAAGAATAAACCCTGTTTTAAACACCTCGTGCTCATGCTAATTCCGAGGGTGCTAAGACCAGAGTAAAGAGCTTGAAAAACTTTTGCAAGCTGGGGTAATAGAAAAGATCGATGCTTCTCCATGGGTTTCCCCCATTGTTGTCATTCAAAAGAAATCTGGTAACATCAGGATGTGTGTGGACTTGCGAGAACCGAACAAAGCTGTTGTAATAGATAGCTATCCACTTCCACACATTGATGAAATGCTTTCCAAACTCAAAGATGCAACTGTTTTCTCTACTTTTGACTTAGAGTCTGCTTATTTTCAGCTACCTTTGCATGAAGAAAGCAGGGACCTGACTGCCTTTATCACCCATGATGGTTTGTTTAGATTTTGCAGAGTGCCGTACGGGTTGGCTTCAGCGCCTTCTGCTTTTCAGAAAATGCTAGCCACAGTGTTGGCTGGAATACCGAATGTTGCACATTATCTAGATGACATCATTCTGTGGGGTGCAACTCAAAGTGAGCATGATGCTGCTCTTGCTGCTGTACTAAAACGGTTAAAAGAGTCAGGGTTGCAACTGAACAAAGACAAATGTCAGTTTAACAGGTCCAGTTTGTGTTTCTTGGGTCACACTGTTACACCACAGGGCATTCAACCTACTGATGATCACCTCTCTGCTATCCTCAATGCACCACCCCCTACTGATGTAGCTACACCGTTCCTTTTAGGACTGGTGTCATGGTACAATAAATTCGTGCCAAGCTTTTCTACCATGGTTGAACCTTTACGTGCTTGCATCCATCAAGGGGTTGAGTTTCAATGGTCAGAAAAGGCACAACAGAGTTTTGAGAGTGTGAAAAGAGCTCTGGTTGACAGTCCAGCTTTGGCTTTGTTTGATCCACTTTTGCCTACTACTGTTTCAACCGATGCGTCTGATTATGGCTTAGGTGCTGTTCTCACTCAGGTTCATGGTAACACAGAGCGTGTGGTTGCATTTGCTTCAAGGACCTTGTCTGCTGTGGAGCGTAAATACTCCACCATTGAAAAAGAAGCTCTAGGATGCCAGCTGGGAACGCTGGAGAACCTATTATCAGAGATTTACATCAAGACGTGATCATCAGGCTCTAACCACACTACTCACTTCAAGGAACTGATCGCAGCGGGCATACGCGCTCGCACGCTGGTCTGCTCGCTGCTGTGTTATAACTATGATGTGTGTACATCAGGTTCAGAAAATTGCATTGCCGATTGCCTGTCACGTTTGCCTCTTGCTTCAGATTCGGATGTTTGTGCTGATCCAGAGCCAGAATTTGTGGCAATGTTGTCAACTGCCATGACTGCAATATCGCTTGCAGACTTTGCTTCTGCTTCTGCTGCATGTCCTGAATTATGTGCATTACGCTTACAACTCGAGAAGGGGTTTTCCTCGTTCATCTGCTGCATTGCCTGAAACTGTGGGTCCATACTTCAAGTTCAGGGAGGAGTTTTCCGTTCAACGTGATTATGTGTTCAGAGGTTCTCGGCTGGTTGTTCCAATCAGTTTACGTCACCAACTAATCATTTTGGCACATGAAGGTCATCAAGGCATTGTTATAACCAAGCAGAGACTCAGGAATTTGTACTGGTGGCCTGGCATGGATGACCAAGAGACACAACACGTTAAAGGGTGTCAACTCTGTCAGAGTAGCGATAAAACTCCAGTTCCTGCTGCAGCTCCACTTGTACCAGTGTCATTTCCTTCTTCGCCATGGGACAAGATGGCAATTGATGTTGTGGGTCCTTTTGAGACTGCTGCTTTGGACTGTAAATATGCAATTACACTGGTGGATTATCACAGTAAATGGCCAGAAGTGGGTTTTGCAGCTTCTGTTACGGCTCAGACAGTGATTTATTTTCTTTCTTCAGTTTTCAGCAGATTTGGAAATCCAGGGACTGTTGTTTCTGCTAATGGAAGTCAGTTTACTTCTGCTGAGTTTGGCATACGCTCTGCTCTCCAGAGACATAAAGCATATTCGGAACTTCCGCTACCACCCTGCTGCAAATGGTGCGGTTGAAAGGTTTCACAGAGTGCTCAAGAGTTGTATTCAGTCTGCCATTCTTGAAAGCAAACCTTAGCGTCAGACTGTGACAGACTTCCTTAAAGCCTATCGTTCCACTCCTCACTCTGCAACTGAGGTTGCTCCCTGTGAACTGCTTCTTGGGAGAAAAATGAGAACTCGCTTGCATGTCCTGCTCCCTGACCCTAGGGAAAATGCTGTGACTCGGTTGGCTGACTCAGTCGCTGCTAAACAACACAAGATGAAGCTTTACACAGACAAGAGACGTGGTGCTCCTGTTCCTGTTTTTCAAGAGGGAGAGTGTATCCGTGTTCTGAAGCCAACACATGTTCCAAAAGCTCATCAGAGATTTTCTGAGCCATTACGAGTCTTAAAACAGTTAGCACAGGGAAACTATTTGTTAGAAGATGGGCGGAAGTGGCATGCTTCACGTTTGACTCGTTTCAACATTCCTGTGAAAAATGTTTCTGAAACCCCTGCATTGATTTGTTGCATGGAATCACTGTTGTGGTTCAGTCAAATACATCTGATGGAACTTCTGTCACTACAGGTCGTGTAAGGAGACCAAAAAGAATGTGACATAATTATGTTATGTATCAAAAGAGTACAGGAAAAGTAAAATGTGTTTATTTTGATTGTTATGCACGTTGCATTTTATTTTGAGAAAAAAAGGAATATGTTGTGTTCTGATGTAGCCACTAGGGGGCGACGTAAGATATAAGGAGGAGAAGATGAGAAAGGAGAAGAGTGGAAGAACTGCCTGTACTGGGTCGACATGTTCTGAAATGAACGGAGTAATAAAGTTCATCTTAAAAGACTGCCCGTGATTTGCTATCTCCACGACCTCACAACATAACACGATCCTGACACTGTGGTAAAAAATCGACTTTGTTTAATCCATATTGGTCATGAAAAGAGCTGGAAACCCTGCTAGCATTGAGCTAGGTAGTACGCTTAACACGGAGAACAATGGTCAGGTTTGTTATGCAACATCTAACTTTCACATCTTTTCACTACAGCTACTGGTGGAGCCTCATCTGACCGTGCTGGCATCCCCAGTTAGATAAAGTACAAGTTTGATCGCTATTGCAAACGATCCAGCCGACCGCCACTTTCGTAAAAGCAACCAACTGCTAATTTAAATGACTTTGTTGGAGAACTGTCCATACCCCATAATACCAAACAGCCCTGGACAGCCCCAAGCAGAATAAACAGGAGGAGAGACAATGTTCCCTTGAGCATCTTAGCCCATTTATTCCAAGTACTCATACAGCCCAAACAGCATGGAGGCTCACTTCAGCTTCCAGCCCTCTGACTCAAGACTTCACCCCAGCCCTCACTTCTCATGAGCCTTAGGGGCTGAAGGCGGGGCTAACCCCCAGGTCGCTACAATATAGTAAGAGATATGAAAAACATGAAAACTTACCGGCACATTCTAAACTGGTCTGTTGACGGCGATCGTGTTATTCGCAGCCAATGAGCTTGGATATCAGGGATGTCCCGCCTCCCCTCCCCTTGACTGACATGACGGTCTTTACGCGTCGACAGGTTTTAGAATCAAAACCGCAAAAAATAAAAGCGCAACTCAAAAAATAAAAGCGCAACTCAAAAAATAAAAGCGCAACTCAAAAAGATACTTTCAAAACAAAACTGCAACTCAAAAACAGGATTTCAGAATGGCGAAACAAATCGCAGCTGACAACAGGGGATTGTGCTTTGGGGGGAATGGCTTTACTGTAAATGTACTGGTCTTTGACTATGTATTTGATTTGGGGTTTTGATGTGTTTTAAAGTCTTGATGCTCAATACTTTAAGCGCTAATTTGACACCATATTCCCTAAAGAGAAATTTTGACATATCAGGGTACTAAATTCATGCCTAACTCGCTTAAGCAGGTTTATCAGCTCCTGGGTGTGAAGAATCTGTGGACCACTGCCTACCATCCACAGACAGATGGGTTGACTGAGCACTTTAATCAGACTCTTAAGCAACAAGCCATTAATGAAACCGGAAGTTCAATTGGGACCAGTGGCTTCCTTGTCCTCTTCCCAACAGAGAGGTACCCAAGGCTTCAACAGGGTTCTCCCCCTTTGAATTATTTTTGTTACGTTTTGAGTTTGTTGCTTTTGTTTTTTGGTTCTATTTTAGTTCTGTGTCCTGTTTTAATTTTGAAAGGTTTTCTGTTTTGTGACATGGTTTGAGTTTTACTTTTGGTCCCCATCTGTCCCGATTGTTTCCACCTGTGTATCGTCTGTTCTGTGTCTATTTAAGTCCTGTCTTTCCCTTCCTCCTCTGCTGGTCCATGGTTTTGATGTTTCCCCTTTTCGAGTGTTTACAGTTTTTAGTTAGTCTTGCCTGCTCAGCAGTGGTTTTTGGTTTTTAGTTGTTTGAGTTTGTTTTTTGAGTTTTGTTTGAGTTTTTAAAGACCTTGTTAACCTGGAACCCCTGCCCTCTTCCTCTCTGCACCTGGGTACTCCCCCAACCCCCGTCATGACAACTTTATAGATATGAAGTAAGGGGACCCCTGACCCTCTTGAGAGAAACCTGGGAAGGAGAGCAGAGCAGAGAAGAACCTGTTTATGTAATTCTGTATGTTCTTCAGATGAGAGAGAAGCTGCAGAAGATGAGCGAGTTGGGGCAGGCCCACATGGCTGACGCACAGATACCCCAGAAGAGCTGGTATGATCTGAAAGCCTGCCAAAGAAGTTTCCAGCCAGGTCAAAAGGTTCTAGTAATGTTACCTACAAGTTGACAGTAAGTTACTAGCCAAATGGCTAGGCCCTTTTGTGGTCCAAAGAGACTTGGTGCTACAACATATCAAGTTTCCACCCCAGGTCATAAACAGTCCAGTCGTGTACTCCATGTTAACCTTCTTAAAGAATGCGTTTTCAGGACTGCAGATGATGCTATGGGACTGCTGGTTAGAGATATCAACGAGGAGGAGGAAGTGGATGAATTCCTGCCTTCATCAATGCTTACAACCTTGGATTTAGACCATCTTTCTAAACGACCAACAAGCACAGGTGAAAGCGTTGATTGATTCCAGAGTATTCCAGGAATATCCAGGACACGCAAACTTGGTGCACCATGACATTGTGCTGAAGGAGCATTTTACAATAAGGCGAATGAGTTAGCAGAGCAATTGTGAGCATCTCCTGGTTCAGCTAAAGGAAGAGGTGGATCACATGCTGTCCCTCTGGATCATCAAGCCTTCGAAGAGCGAGTGGTGTCACCCAGTTGTGTTGGTCCCTACGAGGGATGGAACCATCAAATTTTACATAGATTTTTGATATCTAAATTATGTGTCAAAATTTGATTCCTATCCATGGTTTGGGTTGCATGGTGCCTCTGCAAATTTTCAGCGACTCATGGATCATTCGCATTACATGACTGTGCTTGTGCATGCATATCTTGAATGATATTGTCGTTTACAGTGCCACCTGGGAGGAGCATCTGAGACATCTAATGAATGTCCTGGAGTGCCTGCATGCTGCAGGGTTAACCATCAATCCAACAAAGTGTGCTTTTGCCCAGAATGAAACTGAGTACCTTGGTTATACTTTTGGAGGTGGGTTGATAAAACCCCAAGTCAACAAAGTCCATGCAATTGAATCCCGTCCTCTACCACAGACACAGCAGTTCTTCTGAATTAGTTATGTGGATTTATCACAATTTTATGCTGCGTTTTTCAGCTCCACACAGTCTGCTTGACCTACATGACTGGCCTAAGATGCCCAAGATCAGTGATCACTTTAAGTCTGTAGACAGCTTTTGGGACATTCAGCAATCACTGAGGAAGGACCCCATACTTCGCACCCCAGATGTTGATTTGATTTGATTGATTTATTTCAAACATTGTAGACAAAGCAATAAAGAATATACACATATTTATCAAACTCATTACAGAAATGACAAATGCATAGATTAAAAGACAGAAAAACAAAAACCTCACTTGAACTACCACATTGTTAATTAAACACAGTGATCATTAACTAAAGTATAATTAGAGTTTGATTTATTGCTTGAAAGGAGTGGAAAGAAGCAAGCTTATATAATCCCACCCCTACTGAGTTCATTCATTTGATAGTTTTACATTGTTTAAACCGGGTTCTGATCAGACAGATTCTCTTGAAATAACAAAATCCAGTGACTAGAAATGATTGATGATCTTCAGAAAACATTCATTCATGATTTCAGTAAACAGTAACGGTACCGATATGTAATAATAATTGATTATATTAGAACACATGATCACATTAAAACCAGTAATTATTGCTACATTGCAGATCAGTAAACAAAATCAATAGCTATTGATTGTAATTAAACATTTCAGTAATCAGTATTGCACATTACAATGTAAAACTCATTGGTTGTAATTGAAAGAGCTTTGAGTATTTCACCACAATCAAGTTCACACATGTATTTGGAATTATTCAAACACCTGTTGATTTAATCAACCTTTCATTTTGCAAACTGACTCATCCCAAAGAGGCAATGGAGCTGTGCTTCTACAGGGCGCTTCTGAGGATCAACATCCGATCAACATCATAAGCCAAAAGCTACTGCCGAGAGAAAACCACTACTCCACTGTCAAAAAAGAGGCACTGGCAGACAAATGGGCCATGGACTCTTTCAAATACTACCTCTTAGGAAGAGAGATCACCTTGGAGACTGACCACAGGGCTCTGCAATGGCTGGAGAGGATGAAGGACACTAATAGTCTGATAACAAGATGGTACCTCACTATGCAGCCCTACAGATACATAGCTTCAGCTATTTTCGGGAAAAGTCCCACCCTTCAATTGTTTCCACCAATCATTCTTGGAGGCTAATCCCACGCCATTAATGGGGTCTGATCAACACAGCCAAAAGTTCACTTCCTTGTTGCGATTTAGCTCATGAAAAGTCTCTCAGTTCCAACAAAAATAACAGCTAAAGCTTGTCGTTAGCGGTGTAGCTCTCCGCAGGATCCGGTGTCAGACCGTAGACCAAGTGATCGAAACAATGAAGCTCAGAGACGCGAGTCTATCAGCCCTTTTGTGGCAGTTTTCTCACACTACACTCCCATGATGCATTGGGTTAGCGAAAGTGTATCTGCGCTGACGCAGCCTTCCCTGTTAAACGTCTTAAAACCATAACGAACACAAATCAAACCGTTTGTAAATCTTCTTGATGAAATTAGAGGTCAACAGTTTAGTTCTCCTTCAAGGTTTGTGTTTATTAACAGCCAAACATCCCAGAGTTTGACCCAAACCATCTTCCTAAATGAAACACTTTTCTATGTCTGGATTATTTTATGTTAAACTTAAGAAGAAGTAATAACAACATTTAAGAAAACAGGATTGAGGTGAATTGGCCAACAGACACAATTAAACTACATTAAAAAAATTTCATCATCTAAAAAGAAATAAAAAGAATTTGTGAAGTTTCAAAGAATTTTTCTTTGATCAAGACAAAAAAACGAATAAAACTTCAAGATGTTTCACTTTTTGTGTAGCTACAGTAAACATAAATATGATGTTAGTCTTTTTGTGTAAAATTGATCAAAACTATGATCATTTTGTTCAAAAATTACAGTTGCCTTTACACTAACATTAAAATAAATATTTTAAAACTAAATCACTATACAGAAAGATTTTTTTTGTGAGGTTACATAAAATTGCATGTTAATAAACTGAAGGGAAAAAACAACTACCAGGGTAAAAATTTCAAATAATTTAGTAGAAAATTATTACTGAAAACTAACTCAACTTTTATTACATCTTTTAGAAAAAACAGCTGCAACTTCCAGCTTTTTCTGCCACAATTATCACAAAAATGCATGTGAGATTGCAGAGGACTGTACATCAATACAGACTATAGAGTTTCTCCCTTTTTAATTCTTTAGATGCTGGTGTGCCGCAGGATTTTTTGTGAAGGATAAAGTGTGCCTTGGCTCAAAAAAGGTTGAAAAACACTGATCTAGATGACCCAACTCCCAACGCTAAAGTGGCTAGGATAGCACAAGGGTTACAGAACCCTTTCCAATGCTTATGGCAGTTAAACAATCCCATGTAGGGCAATATTTTATTCCTGAATAAAAAACAAAACAACAAATCTTTTGTGACCCAGGCAAAGATAAGTGTTCTTAGTGTCATAACTTTCTCAATTATTGTCTAATCCAAGCAAAGTTGGCATCATTGCAAAGCTAGTCAAAAGAACCTCAAGAAATAAAGTTGATATCAAATTCCTTTTTATTTTGAAAATTATTGATTAATCATTATTCAAGATCATTCAGAGGTTTTTTCCAACAAATTCGTGTAGGTAAAAGGCTAAAAAAGGATAATGCTAAAAACTGTTCTTTCTGTTTTGAATTTGAGGAAACACTGATACATATTTTTTGGATTTGCAGATACACTGAAATAATTTGCGACAGATTAAAAAATCTGTTAAAAAAAATTATCCACATTTTACGTTAACATAGAAAACATCTTATTTGGTTCCATTAATTATAATAATAAACTTTCATCTCAATTTTATTTAATAAATCTCCTGATTTGGTTAACGAAGTATTTATTGTATTCAAAAAACTAAATTTAGCAATAACATTCTCAATTTTTTTTTTCTATTATTGGCCCAAATTAGATTTTACTTACATTCCATTTCCCCCAGTAAAAACAAAAAAGCAATAAAAACATGTTATTTTTCTCAGCTATGTAATGTTATATAATTCTATTTTTGTGTAAGTATACTCACTGGCGTTTATTTTGAACAATTAATATACAGTTTTTTTGTTCTTTGTTATTTACTGTATCCCTTTGTGTTTTGAATGAAAGAAAAAAAATCTCAAAAACCCTATACTAACTACCGAGTCTTTAAATAAGCGCGGCAAGGCTCTGAAGGAGGTGCATGTGTGGGAGGTCAGCAAGAAATTCACTGTTGCTACAGGTAAGCTTTGGCCTTAGACATTATGGTGTTTAAAAATTGTATTCAGTTTTCCAGTATGCATTCACCCATCACCCGGCCGTGCTTTAACACTGAGCCATCTAGGGTGACCATGAATCGAACTGGTGAGAAACAGGCCTTTGTTTGAGGCACCAGCTGCACTCAGTTACTTCTTTAAAATGTATTGCATATACATACATACAGTACAGACCAAAAGTTTGGGCACAACTTCTCATAAAAAAGAGTTTTCATTATTTTCATGACTGTGAAAATTATAGATTTACACTGAAGGTATCAAAACTATGAATTAACACATGTGGAATTATACAAGATAATAAAAGTGTGAAAACATCTGGAAAATATTTTTCACATTCTAGGTTCTGTAATTCAAGTAGCCACCTTTGCTTTCAAGGATTCAATAAGCAGCATTATTGCCATTTTCAGTGAACAGAGCAGTTTCACAGAATTGAAATTTGGGGTTACTTAAGAATAGAAAAAATGAACAACAGTAAGCAAATAAAAATGACAATGGTCAGAACACTGAATAGAAATAAATTGTGCAACAGTGCAAACTGAGGATGATCGAGGTGCAGGTAGTGGACTTATTGTTGTATTATTATGCACACTTTTGGCATTCTCTTGATGCCAACAGCATTGAGAGATTGGTTAGTATGAAAACTTTAGCCAGCCACCAGTTTTCCCACCTAAAAGATTAGAGAGGTCTGTGATGTCAATCAAAGGTCATCAGTATTACAGGGAGAAATCACAATTTGTGATTTTTAAAGATTTTTTGAAAAATCAGGTAAATCCTTTTTGCATACCCGCCGGTCCAATGTCACTAAGCACAATTTTTATTCAGACAGAAACCTTACAAGCAAAGAAAGGACATTTTAAATATCGACCACGAGGTTTCCATTGTTCACTGAAAGCTCCACGGATGTGTACACGTGCCTGTCTCTGTGAGTGCTGCGCGTTCACGCGACCAATCCTAACGTAATTTACAGAGCAGTGAAGTTGGCGAAGTTAAAGACGGAAAACAAGACTTCGTGAACAGGACCAGCTTAACCAGCAAAACTACGGAGGCAGGCACAATCCAAACAAACCCACTATGGACGATTTAGGTAAGTCATCTTGTTTTTTTCGTCCTTAAAAAATATCGTTTTCCAGTGCTGTCATGAGTGGGTCAACGAACAACTTTAGTCTTTACTATGAAGCAAAACTGTCCTTCGATTCCAAGTTAAGGAAACTATTCATGTCTACCTCAGGTCTTAGTCATTGCATGAGTCTAGTAGCGATGTTCATTTTGTCTATTATGAGACAGAACAGTTGCACACGCCACGGATGTAGAAAAAGTTACCCTACTGCACGTTTAATGAAATTTAATGTCCAATCGAAGCATCGCAGTGACTTAGCTACCGGACATCGCTAGCATGTAGTACCTCTTACTTTTAAACTCTCTCTATGCTTTCTCTAGTTGATAACCTCTCTCAAAAGCGCTCGTACTTGCTAGCTGTTGTTGTGTGTGTGTGTGCACGAGCTATTCGCCGACGTTTAGTCACGGAGCATTAAAGTTACCTTCTTAACTCTTGCCCCGGGCTACTCTTTTTTTTAAACTTAATGTCAGAAGGCCTCTGCAACCGATCGGATTTATAACAAAAATGCAGTCATGTGTAATGTTTACATTGCTCTAACTCGTCGTTTAGTTTTGGTATTAAAAACCCACGCTGATTAAAATGTTGTTTTAGTGTTTGTGTTATTTTTCAGATTATGGAGGATTTAAAGAAAATTCAGATTAAAATTGTGTTTCTGACCATTAAAAAAAAAATTCTAGTGCAATTTATTTAAATCGTTGTGAATCAGAACCAGACCAAAAAATGCTGTTGGAGAAAACCCTTCACTGGTGGGCCACAAGCACCTTGCTTCTCTCCATTCCGATTCTTGCACTTGCAGACAAATAGATCCATTTGTTTTCCTTGTCTGAGCTGGTATTTGGCTTAAAACTGTACGGCTGAATAGCTCCAGGGGAGTGTTGTCAGTTGTCGGTGGGTTTGTTCGTTGATAGATTGTGGTGTAGGCAGGATCTGGGGGGGTATTCCAAAAAGAAGGTTATGTTAGATTGGAAGCAAGGAATTGTGGGATACCATTCCCTTTGCCTGTCTGGACAGATTGGGGTTAAAGTGTGGGTTTTTTTTATCAAATGTGTTTAGTTGTAGCTGTTTTACTGTGTTTTGCCGAGTTATTTTGTCCTACTATGTTTAATTTTTTCTACACCTTGAGTGAGAGGATGAGCTTATTTAGCACCCCTACTGTTAACAATCAAAGAACTGAAGATAAGTCAGAGTCATGATAAATGAATGCAAGTTTCGTATTGCAAATCCACACTGCACCATCCATTTTAATGTTATAAAAATGAGAATATCTGTGGTCTCAATCTTAGACATATGAGAGTTCAAGAATTACAATAAATTAAAATGGAAAAACATTTAATTGAATTGGAGTAACATGACATTTAGTTGGATGAATTTGAGTTGTATAAACAATTATTGACTTGGATAGACATAAGAAATTACATTGAATAATTTTAACTCAATTACTTGTTACCAATTTAATTAATTCATTTGAGTTGGATACGTTGAATATATTTACTGATACAGCCGTATTATTTTTTTTTGATGGGCTTATACTCTTCATACATTGTCATTAAAATCTCAGACTCCGTCTCAAGTCAACTCAACTCAACTTTATTTATATAGCACTTTCATACAACAGTAGTTGAGACAAAGTGCTGAACACAATAGTAAAAAAAAACATTAAAACATGTTCGGGGGGGGGGGGGGGGAACACAGAGGGTGATCAAACTATATAAAACAGTAAACAGTTAGAAAAACAGTGGTCTCATATTGGGTTAAAAGCCAGAGCATAAAAATGGGTTTTTAAATGGGTTTTAAAAATGGACAGTGAAGGGGCTTCTCTAATGCCCAGCTGTAAAGTATTCCACAGCTTTGGAGCAGCAACAGCAAAAGCTCTGTCCCCTCTGAGCGTCTCACTGGAGTATAGCGCTCTTTTTTTCCATGCGTTTCCATGGTGACTCCGGAAATTGGTGATCTATTGAGAATTCCTTTATGAACTTGCCGTGCATGAGCATTAACCCAGGGTTATCAAGTTAAGCGTAATTACGCTAACTCATATCTGGTCTTTTGGAACCAACATACCCAGTGTAAGCAAGTTCAGGCGGACTTCAGCGAAAGTTCAGGGTTAAAATCAGGGTAGTGTGACGATAACCGCATCTACGCACGTTTTTTATTGTTTGAAGGTTCTGCATATGGTGCGTGATTGGAACAAGATGGCTGCATTGGGATTGGGATTGGTCCAGCCGGGTCCCACGGCACCCAACGCAAATCTCGCGGGAGCGGGCGGCTTGAATTTAGCTGCGGGCAGGAATGGGTGGCTAAAAAAAACACCACGTGATATGGAAATTGCCTTGCGACGTGATGGAGAAGATGTTAATAGATGATGTAGAAAATAACCTCAAACGAGGTATTTACAGCAGCTGCCCCAATCCCCGGGCCGTGGACTGGTACCAGCCCGTGGGTCATTTGGTACCGGGCCGCACAGAAAGAATAAATAACTTGCATGACTTCCGTTTTATTTATTTCAGAATCTGAAAGATGTTTTATTTTGAAAAATTGCCCGATTCTCTGTTACATCTGTCTATGTGACTCTTTACGCAGGACAATTCGCTCTTCTTGGTCATGTGATAAGTTACCGCTAAAATAAAACCCAGGAGCTAGCAAAATAAATAAAAAACAAACGTCTTTTGAACGTTTCTTTGCCAAGGGGAAAAGACCCAGCCAGGAGACAGAAGAGGAGCATTTGACTTTCAAAAAAGAAAGCAACATTTAATAGACAGTATCAGGAGTCCTACTTACAATACAGCCCTATCCCAATGGGAGATTCCCTCGAAACATTCGGCATTGTGGTGAGTTGGATTTTCCATGCACTTATTTTGAAGGTATGTTTAAAAACGTTATCATAGCGACCAGAGAGCGTTGCGGGCAGAGGACGTTGCTCATGTCATAATTCGTGTTTATTGTTGTGTTTAGAAAATACCACAGTTTTCATGCAAGTCATATTACTTTGTTGTATTGTAGTGTCGGTCACGTGCACGTTTGGTCTGCGGTCTGAGTTCCACAGGCTGTTAGATTTCCATGAAAATCACTACAAGTTTTGTTTGGGAACTATTTTTTGCAGCGTAACGTTACGTGTCTGTATAAACAAAGGCGGAGCCTCCAACCCGGCTTTCTTCATTGGTGTCAGGCTTCACGGCTACACGAAAGGTGACAAAGTGTCTGCAGTCTGCTTATTACTGGGCAATACATAATATTTTGAGAAGATGTCTGTACCAGAGACCACAGGTGAAACTTGCGTGCAGCCCCAGAGCGGTCCGCTGCAGAAGAATCAAAGAGTAGTTGTAATTGTATTCATTTCCGATGCGGCCGCCGGGGGATTTTGTGTGATTTTTTTTTTTTTTTGGGGGGGGGAGGGGGGACGGAACTGCGGTTAACTGCGACACCGCGCCCCCTGGTGGTTCATATCCGCGGTGATGAAAAATTCGACACCGCCACAGCTCTAATTCCATTACAAGCTGCGTGTGTTCTTGAGTGCGTGACGCGGCTGCCCGCCAGTGGATTTTGTGTTTGGGGGGGGGGGGGTGTCACTTGCCTTGACTCACATATGGTAAATACTTGTATAGTGCTTTTGCTTGAAGGCCCGAAGCGCTTTACAAACCCTTGTTTTTCGCGGGAGTTACGTTCCAAAAAGAACCCGTGATAGGCAAAGTCCGTGAAGTATAAACCTCTATTTTTTTTCACAATTATTATACAATTAAATACTCTATTATACATTGAAAAAAAAGAAAGAACAAACCATTTTACAGGCTCAAGCATTTGTTTCACAAATAATTTTAATCATCAATGTGAACAGAAGGCTTCAAATTGCAGAGATTAGCACCGCCCACAACGACCTGAGTAATTGGATTAAACAGGAGAAAATTTAAAATGATTATGAAAAAAATACAAAGTACACTTGGACAAATAGTGACTCAGGTGTATTTCACTGCTCTTCAGACTGAGCCGCTGCATCCTGACTCCGCTCTGCAGTGTTTTCTTCTTTTGAAGCCTGCGGTGCAGGTGTGTTTGTTCGGGAGAAGAACATAGTTATAGGTAGTCGTTGTCGCAGGTGCTTTTGTCAGTCCACAGCATTTTGTTGACATTATGGGTTTTAGAGAAGCTCGAAATTGGAAGAGAATTTTTACGTACGTAATGTAAATTTGGCAAACTGTTTTACCTACGTGTACTTATTAAACTGCAATGTTATTGACACACAGGTAGAGAAGAAGCGGAGTGACTTTTTAGCCAATCAGAATGCAGAACACAATGCACGATGCAAATCCGTGAAGTAGCGAAACCGTGAAAAGTAAACTGCGTTATAGCGGGGGATCACTGTACAGTTACATTTACCAATTCAAACACTCATTCACACACTACTGGGGGCTCCGCTGCAGAACACTGACGACAAACTATAACCACCACTGTCAGTCTCTGTTCTAATTCATCCAAAAGCTGTTCTTTCAGGTTCAGGTCAGGACTCCTTGCAGGCCAGTCAATTTCATCCACACCAGAATATATCATCTTCATGGACCTTGTTGGAAGACGACTGGGTCCTCTCCAAACTGTTCCCACAACGTTGGGAGCATAGAGTTATAGAGTTCAGAGTTTCTTTCACTGGAACTAAGGGGCCAAGCCCAAATCTTGAAAAACAACCACACCATAATTCCCCCTCCACCAAATTTCCCACTTGGCACAGTGCAGTAAAAAATGGAACCGTTCAGATTGCGAGATGGAAAAATGTGACTCCAGATAACGTGTCCACTGCTTTAGAGTCTAGTGATGGGTGCTTTACACCACTGCATCAAACGCTTTGCATTGCACTTGGTGACGAGTGGCTTGGATGCAGCTGCTCGGCCATGGAAACCCATTCCATGAAGCGCTCTGGACTGGATTTGTTGTGTAGGTGCCATCCTAAGACAATTCCGCGATTCACTGAGCTCCTGAGAGCAGCCCATTCTTTCACAAATGTTTGTAAAAACTATCCCCATGCTGGATTGCTTGATTTTATACACCTGTGGCCTGGCCAAGTGATTAGGACATCTGATTCTGATCATTTGGATGGGTGAACAAATACTTTTGGTAATATAGTGTATAGATGTTCTATAACTGCATTGTCTGATGTACACTAACTTTTTTTAAATCAGCAGAGAAGGACTTCCTTTAGAAGATTGTTAGCACACTCTTTGACAGTTCCATTGAGTCTAATATTTCCAGCAGATTTGTCCAATCGGTTCAAACAGACACAAACAGGTGACAGCGAGACCTAACCTTTTTTTCATTAGTGATGTGGTCAAGAGGATACGTCAGTCACTCAGATGTTTACCTCATGGAAAAGCTTCTTGGCCTTTTTTGCTTTTGGGTTGCGAATTAGCTTTCTGCGAATTCTTCTTGTTTATGTCAGACAGACAAATCACAGTCTTTCACTCGGCCAAGTTTCATGTTTGCAAGCAATACTGAGTGTTCAGGAGATAAAACTCCAGAAATATTGACGGTTTTATTCAAATGCAACTTTCAAATTTATTAAGAAAATAGCTCCCAGGAGCTCTTCCAAATAAGTACCATAAGCTTTAAAAATGTTCATGAGATAAAAATTGTTAGGTGCTATTAAAATTAAGTCACAAAATACAATAAATGCTTGAGATTTAATTTAATATTGATATAAAAAGGAAATTGCTGTTTTTCATAGGGGTTTACTATTTGTTGGCTGTTGGAGTTGAGCACACAGTTGCACCGTCTTGCAAACACACATTGTTTCTGGAACTTATAAAGAATAGTTTTTTTGTAATTTTTGCCAGACTTGGTCAAAGATATGTGCTGTTGTTTTCCAGCTGTCCTACATATCTTTAGACGCCTTTAGAGGTCTGAAGTGGTTTCTTTTGCTTAGTGTGGCAGCAGTTAGTATTGCCAAATTAACTATCATCACCATGTTAAAGCTTCAGCGTTTGTGCATTCCAACACCTAACCAGTGGACACGCCAGCAAGGCTTGAAAAAGTGCCTGGCTGTAAATCAGTTTTGTTCCAAAGTTCCACACCCATCCTGTTTCTGGATCTGGGGAAGAGGGGGCTGCATGGCTGACCTAATCACTTAGGTAACCAAGCCTGCACCACATCCTGAGTAAATGGAGAAAAACAATGAGCAAAGACCAACAAACATGAGTGCAGAGGACAGCTCAATTTTAATCTTCCTACAGCAGTTTGGGCCATACTGGTGTTTCCCTTTCTGTTTCTTTCTGTCATGTTTTAGGCATCCTCAGCTCCATGGCCTTGTGACTTTATTCGTCAGATATGGCTGGCTAGTGCTTATTATTTTCCAAATAAGTCTGGGTGATGGAGTTAAACAGAACACTAGCTCTTCTAACCTTACAGAGCTTTCAAAAGCTTTTGCATTTTCCCCGGAGAGGTGAATTTTGTGATTTTCAGTAAAAATCTTTTCACTTCACTTTTTCATTACATTTTTCACTGAATTGCAGCTTAAGTTCTTCATTTTGCTTTTCAATTTTGTACTAGAGGTGCCTGGTTTGCCATACTGAATGCCTGTTAATGATTAAAATAATAAAAACGAATAAATGCACTCTTAGAGAAAAGTCATTTGACTTTTGTTCCTAATAAGGACTCAAATGTAATCGTTATGATTATGGAAAAAAAAAATTCTTTACCTAACAGAACTAAGATTTTTAAATAATTTTCTCTGGCTTCTATTTATTTACTGAGTGGGCAAGTTACTGTCTATCTCAATATTTCACCTGGTCCTCACTGCTTGTGTCATCATTATGGGAGGAAATGTGTTTTCAGATGTCATTTTTCTGCTTCTACCACAGATAAATTCCAGTCGAGCTTTCAGTAGTGGTGTCCTCTTTGACTTTTGGAGTTTGCAGTACTACAGACTTTTAACGATTAAATATTGTGTGCAGCTGTGGTCTCAGAATCCGCAAGCCTTCTAAATCTGGTGCATTTTTTCTATAGTTTTTTGGTAGTATGGTGACCAACCTCCGGCTCCCGTGCCACATTCGGCTCTTTCATCCTTGTGCTGTGGCTCTTTATAGTTTTGTAAAATAACTGTCATGTTCTAAGGTCATGTGGTGCCTTTAACTCAGTCGGGTAGTGCGAGTGGCAGGAAGAGGAGAGCAGCGTGAACAGGCGGAGGGGGTGTGTCTGCAGCTGTGAATGCACACCACAGTCTGTTATGGGATGGAAAGTTCTTCTAAAAAGACAGTCCGTGGCAATCTCGTTGGGGGCACATGAAAGCCATTTTTTTTCATAGACTAAAACCACCCATTTCCGCACAAAAATTAATTACATTTGCGTTAGCGAACCCTTCCTATCCTGTTAACTTGCTGCTATGATGACCGTATGTTACGCTGTCTGTGTAGGACACGCTGGAAGAGGGGGGTTGCACGCAGGGCAAAACAAGTTGGAGCTGCAGAGGATATGAACAGGTAGAGAGGCGGGGAAAGGGGTTAGACTAACCACTTATGATTCCAGACCCTGCAACAAAGACAGAAAAGTCTATTCAAGCTTGTGACAAATGGACAAAAGATCAGAGGAAACAACATCACGCTCATAAATAATAAAAATAAATAATTAAATAAATATTCTGACAGCATTTTGAATCATTACAAGTATCGCCAAATGAACTATCACGCTATGTAGAACAAAAAAAATTTTTTCTAACACCCTAGGCTCCCTGTGCTTTCATTTCTGTGGGAAATTGATCCTAATGGCTCTTTGAGTGGTAAAGGTTGCCAACCCCAGCTCTAGTAGATGGATTATTTGAACTTTTTTGTGGAGTTTTATTTAAAAAAAAGTGAAAGAAAGGGCTGGACAATAATGATGCGAGAATAAAACATATTTTACTCTTTTTAGCATATTTAGACTAATTTCTGCTAATTCTCTTAATTTCTTTTCCATTTTTGAATCAGGACAAAATTTGTTTATCATAGCATGCGATCAGTGAAATCAGCAAAGTAGGATTACGGATGTGTACAGATTGTATGCTTCCATCCTGTTTTGCATTGGATTCCCCGTCTTTCTAACTTGCATCTCAACCTCCATCCCCTTCCCCTGGCCTGGTCTGTCTTGTTCGATATAAATATCACGTTAGGTTGGTGAGGGGGCCGGGTTCCTTTTTGAGACTGTTGCCAGTTGTGCTCCTTAGCTCACTGCTATAAACAGGTAAGCTGTGGTCCCTTATGACCCACCCCTGCTGCCCAACTGCTAATTGAAAAGGTTAGACAGCCCTGGCATTATCCAATTCACAGGATTCTTCATGCTACAAATAAGGGAAATAATAATAGCTCTTATTGTGGAATTCGAAGTATGCTGTAGTTAAAAAGGGCCTTGTAATTGTCTGTGTTACTTTCATTTTCTGGTTTACAAATAGTTTCGGATTTAAGCACATTCTTGTAATACCCACAATCAAAATTCTACGGAAGTGAAAGTTTTGTCTTAACGTTGGTTTAATGCTAATGGTCTTTGATTTTAGAGATGAACTATTTGAACTTTTATTGTGGGTTTGAGCCCTTCTGTTCTCACCTGGTTGCTTGCTTGAATGATTGAATGTATGGAATTCTCTGAAGCTTCATTCCATCTGATAAACACTGCAGGACTGTGGCAGGGAGTTGTGTACGGCCTTCAATAGTCAAGACCAGACATGAACCCACTGCCACAAGAATGTGTGGGATATGTCCACATGACTTGTTTGCTAAACATAATGAAGATTTGTGTCTACACAGGACCTTCTGACATAATGGCTGAAAACCAAGGTTTTGTTTTACGTATCTAATGAATTCATCAGAATTATTAGATCAAGTTATATTGGCTGGATTCATTCACACAATGGACCATTGAGTTGTTAGAGCAGAGCTGCAGTTTGTCCTTTGTCACTCCCACCCGCAGTCTGGAACCAAAAAAAATATTTTTTTCTTTCTTTAAAGCAGCTTTCCACATGCCAACAAGATTCAGTGCTGCTTTAGTGATGATAAAAATATCATTGCTGGATTTCCTTATACAGTGGTTTGAACGTGTGGTGCTCATAGTCAGTGGCAATGCTTGACAGTTGTTATCAGTGTAAAAAAAATAATCAATTTCTTTATATTTGTGTGCAGGTGTAACACACTTCAAAAAAGGGATTGTTTTTGTTTATGAGAATGCACATTAGAGCCGTTCAGTTAGGGTCCCTGTGCACACAAGCCTGGTTCTTGCGGCAGTTAGAGCGGATAAAATAAGTCTGATAAAATCCTTTAATATCAACTCCAATGTTTACATTCTTTTGTCTACCACAATTTTTTTCAACATTTAAGATACAACAACAACAAATCCCAGTACAAATGAACAAATGCTAAACACAACACAACAGCAAATCATGGAACTATTTACGAAATCACGAAAAAAATTACTGAGTCCTGAAACACAAAAGCAAATCTGGGTGCAAATTACCAAAAAACGACTCACATAAAGCAATCCCATTACAAATGACCAAATCCAGAAACACAACAATGAAGTGGAAACACGGCTTCTTACAGAAAGGGACGTAATATAAAACCAATCGTGTATGATTGTTTATTATTATTTATTACTGTTTTCTTTATGTGGACATCGTAAATACTGCAATTTCCGGGCTATAGAGCGCACCTGATTACAAGCCGCACTCATTACATTTTTAAAGGATAAACCATGTATTACATACATAAGCCGCACCTGTCTATAAGCCGCATGTGCCCACACAAAAACATGTGATGTAGATTGAGGATGTGTATGTGTTGAAACCTGCGCATGTGTAAGTAGGAGGAGGAGGGAGCGGAAGGAGGGGAGAGCACACGTGCAGCGTGAGAGGGAGTGAAAGCAAGAGCAGTGAAAGTGTGTTGGGGGTGTGTGTGTTTATCTTTGTTATAAAGAGTGAAAGAGAACTGTTATTAAAGAAGGTTTCCCCAGAAGACCGATGAATGATTCTTCATTAACTCACTCTGGAGGCTCTGAGGGTCCGAACGCGGAAGTGAACAACTTTATAAAGATGCATGAAATGGGCTCTAAAAAATGGACAAAAACGGGTGAAGCAGAGAAAATACAAAGAAACAAGAAGAAAAAAAGAAAAGACAGAAAAGGAATAGTCATATTGCCATACATTAGAGGAATAGCAGAACACATCCAAAGGGCCATGAAAAAATATCCACATTAGTACCCTGGTCAAACCACACAAAAAATGTTGACAACTCCTGGTACACCCGAAAGCCCAGATCGAGCAAAAATAATAAATTCAACAATATCTACAAAGTACCATGTCTTACCTGCAATAAAACGTACATCAGAGAAACGGGACGAAATTTAATCACAAGAAAAATAGAACACCAGAAGAAATGTGAAAAGAAGAGGGAAAAAAAGGCTAACAAGAGCAAAATGACAACACGCATCTCAAGGAAACATGAAATCAGACCTCTGCAAGCGAGAAATAAAAAAATCTGTTTTATTTTCTAAGACCTAATTATTGCAAAGCGGCAGGGGTTCATTAGAAATCTGAGTTGTGGGCGGGACTGTTGGTGTCAAAGTAACAAAGATTGCAATAAAATCCTTGTTTACATTCTCTACCACTAGTTACAACCCCTCACAACCACAACATAACATTACTAGTGCAACAAAATCGGCAAGCGATATTGGAGTCTTCCAGCCTTACAGTTTTGAGCCAGATATTAGCTCAGACAAGGAAAACAAATATGGAAGTTAATCTATTTATTAGGGGTGTAATGGTACACGTACCATTTTCTGGACCGAACCTTTTCGGTACAGCACTTCCGGTTCGGTTCACGTTCATACCGTTTCGGTTTTCGGTTTGTTTATTTTTTCCCCCGCAAATGTATTAACTTTGCGTTGAGGCGGAACTAATCTACTACTACTCGCGGTATTCCGCAGAGACTCTCACTGGTTTCTGCACTCGCGTGCCTGTAGATAGGGGCAGGGGGGGCAGAGTCGATATTCGCCGATGTTTAACGCCCCGTGACTAAACAAAGGGCACCAATGGGAGTGTGCACACCGACGCGAAAAACGCCACGCGTAAAAGCGGCATTTTTTAATAACACACCTCGGGTTAGTTTTTTTGGTTTGACGCGCCGTGTCAAAACTATACGACCAATGAGAACGGTGCTTTTGCACACGTGTCTGGAGCTTCTGAAGTTACAGTAAAACACAACTTGGGGGCGCTCAAACACAAACTGTCTTGCTGAGCACACATACGTCATGGCAAAGAAAATATATGCCAAGTAGCGTCTACACTGCCGCTAAGAAATAAGACGAAGAAGATGCACTCACTGACGGACATTCTAAAATATCCTCCAAAACGCTCATACATTTTCAGCTCTTGTACCAGTCGATAAAACTCCCCATGTTCTTCTCATGTCGTGACTATGGGATGTACCCAAAATCGGTGTCTTTTCCGGCGTCTTTCATCATTCAACAGAACAATAATTTCGTCATCGCTGGAACTGGAGCTAGAGCTACTGGTGCTTGAAATATTCATGTTTTCTTTGTTGGATTCTGACAAGCGCGTAAATACTTGCTCTCTTCTTCTGAGTGAAAAGCGAGTTTAAGAAGCGTAAAGTTGTGCAGCGCCACCTTGTGGACAGGGTTTTTTTCTGTTTTACATTAAGCGCCATCTAATGTCAGGGAATGAAATTGCATGTTCGCTCGGATCATCGTCAGCAAAAATCGCCTGGGTGTGATCGCAAAAAACGTGGCGAAAAACGCTGGTGAAAAACGCTGGCGAATATTCGTCCTGGTGTGTTCGGGCCTTAAGACTGTGTGTGAGCGCGCGTTCAGTTTGTGTAGCTAAGTTATGGAGAACAGCAATAAGTCCCAACGGGTATGCAAACCCCGAAGGAAGATCTGCCTTCAACGGTCAGAAACGTCATTGCAGTTCAGCTTCAACAGCTATTAGGTGACGGAGGTGACAGTGGCCATGTCCACAGTACCAGCATGGCTAATGCTTAGCTTACGCTCTCCTGTGCTGTTGTGTTGACATGGTTACACAAAGATAGTGTATGCCACAGAATAGATCTGTTAATGCTCTTAAAACGGCATGACCCGACCGTAACGATCAGGTCTACAAGATAATAAATGTGCAAGTTAATTTTTCAGGCCAGTGTTAATTATTCAAAGTTTTTAGTTCCTGGGAGCTAAGAGTTTTTCTTATTTTATTAAGCAGATCACCTAGAGAGGTCAACTTTATTTATTGTTATATGAAACCAATAAATGCATTTTGCAAGTAATTATTTTCTGGCTTTTTGTACAGAAAAAATACCGAAAATAGATAGATTAAAGCCTTTTTTTTCTTCTTTTTTTTCTTCTAACTTGTCCTGTCCAACAGCTGGGCAGACAGATGAGAGCTGAGGGCCTCTTGTGTTGGACAGATTCTACTTTAACAAGAGGGGTTATTAATCTTCAGACAAACCAAAGGTATGCCTGAGTAAACCCCTTTTGTAATTGAGGCCAAACTTTATTAATTTCAATCATGTCTGAAAATCTTTGGTGTTGGACCGGACGGAACAGGAAAGAGGGGAAGAAGAGAGAGGGACGATAGAGAGAGGGGGGGTAGGGGGTGATAATAGGAGGGGAAGGGGGATAAGACCATGAAGCAGCATAAAGCAACAAGTTGTTCTGGTTGTTAATCATTATGGTAAGGTTCAAATGTAGTACAAAAAGGACGGAGCCTGTCCACACACACACTCAAATGTTATAAACACACCTGCTAGCTGCAGAAATGTCCACCTGTCGACATGTAACTACAAAACAATGCATTATGGGACATGTGTCCTGATGGTTTTTGTAGTTGAGTGATTGAAAATAATTTAAAATACCAATTCATTAAAAAAAGGCTACATGCATTACAAAACATTAAAATAATCATAAAATAAATATAAAAATGACACAGATCACACTAAGGGGAGAGGAATATTAAAACTAAATTGAATATTGAGACAACTCCAATTTCCTGTCGTCCCTTCAGTCTTGCTACAGATCCGCCTTCATCTCACAGCCCCCACCCCTCCACCCCCCACCTATGCTCCCCCCAACGATCCAGGCGATGCGGTTCATCTCAAACACGTCTATCGTTGCATTTCCCCACGTATTTTCAGTGTGTCTAAAACTAATGTTTTTGCTCGAGCGTGTTTAAGTTCAAGCCCGTTAGCTGTCGCGCCGCGTAAATGGGGACATTTATTCTCTCAGCGACCCGACTCCAGCGGGAAGCGGTGCTGCCCGCAACAACGTGCATAACTTGCGTTTGATCTTGCCCGCCCGTAACAGTAACCAAACCTAAACCTTCCTCCCGGGTCTGTGACCCAGAGAAAAGTTCAGCACGGACTGCATGTATTTTGAAAATTACGATCGAATAGATACGTTCTAAAAAGGAAAGTAAGGAACTCCTTAATGTGGTCCGTGGAGGGGGCGGTCAGGTGTCCTGCTTTCAAGCCTGTCATTGTCCGCCCCCAAGAGTCATTTACCCTACTGTGATTGGTTGGTCAGCTCGCGCTTGCGACAATGAAAAAGTGTCATTCATTAAAACTGGCGGGCTGCAGTAACATTAAACTTTCATGCTTATATTAATGTGGGGCGCAAAATATCATCTTGGGGGCATAAATAGCCAGCGGACAGCAGTTTGAGACCCCTGCTGTACACTCTGGCACTGGTACACTAGCCGCAGGTCGGAAGAACGAATCAATAGTTCACTTACCCATAGCTCAGACGCACATATCAGGTTGTGATGATATTTGTCTTCGTTTCCTTCCCACAGATGTTGGCGTCTTAAATATCTCTAAGCCGCCCCCTCCACATATTTTAGCCACTTACGGTGACTTATTCTTCTCACACGCGGTAACCGCTACAGGCGGGCATCACTGCGAGAAGTGTGCTCGCGTTCCGCAGTATGTATGTGCGGCGAGTGTGTGTGATAACGATACTGCGTCTTGTGTCTTCGGCGTCTCAGATTATTTCATTGATCATTGGCGTGCCCCTTCACATTTTAATGTATAAAAAAATTACCACGTAGGGTGGGGAGAGCAAATTTACTGGTCGCACATGTGCGACTGGATGTAAATTGTTCGCACACTCTCAAATTTTGAGAGTGCGCAAAATGTGAGCAATTGGAAGTACGTTTGATCTGGAGCCCTGCAAGTAATTATTTTCTGGCTTTTTGTACAGAAAAAATACCGAAAATAGATAGATTAAAGCCTTTTTTTTCTTCTTTTTTTTCTTCTAACTTGTCACCTGTCAACAGCTGGGCAGACAGATGAGAGCTGAGGGCCTCTTGTGTTGGACAGATTCTACTTTAACAAGAGGGGTTATTAATCTTCAGACAAACCAAAGGTATGCCTGAGTAAACCCCTTTTGTAATTGAGGCCAAACTTTATTAATTTCAATCATGTCTGAAAATCTTTGGTGTTGGACCGGACGGAAGGAAGGGAAGAGAGGACGATAGAGGGGGTGAGGTGATAATAGGAGGATAAGACCATGAAGCAGCATAAAGCAACAAGTTGTACTGGTTGTTAATCATTATGGTAAGGTTCAAATGTAGTACAAAAAGGGCGGAGCCTGTCCACACACACACTCAAATGTTATAAACACACCTGCTAGCTGCAGAAATGTCCACCTGTCGACATGTACACAAAACAGATAGTGTTCACACGCATACTTATGCCTTAAAACCAACTAGTGTGAAATATTTCAGTCATTCAGTCATGCAAACTGTTGAGTGCAAAGGTAAGCTAACACCTGTGCTCAGGTGAGTGTTTATGTTCTTCTGAAATGGATGGTGGAGCATTGAAAGAAGGAGGAGGTGCCCAGCCATCCCCACCCCAAGACCCCCACGCGGCAGCAGCGTGTTGGAGATCCCCAGCGCCACGAGGAGCAGCGAGAACAACACGCCGCCCGAGCGACCAAACCCGCCACCCAGGCCAGGGCCGCAGGACGCCGCAAGGCCCAGGCCAGAGAGCAGGGAGGCACGGAGGGAGGCGCCCAGCCCAACCCGGAAGCGACCCCCGCGCGCGGGAGAACCCAACGCAGGGCCCACGGAGAAGGCGTAGCCCCAGGCGAGCACCTGCCACCCAGGAGTTCCGGGCATCCCCCCGCCCCAACCCCCGGTACGAGCCAGGACCCCCAGGGGGCCGGCTCGCGCTCCAGGCGATATCCGCCCGACCCACGGTTGGTCGGGGAGCGAGGCAGGGAGCCACGCCCACCCCCGCCCAAGAGGAGAACCCGGGGAAAAAGAGAGACCCACAGAGATTGTTGCCATCATGGCCCGACCAGGCTCGATACAGTTGGAAGGCCCAGGCGGGGCCCAGCGTTCAGGAGCAAGGACCAGGACCCACCCCCCAGGGACACGAACACTCCCGGCTCAAATGTAATGTGAACCCCACCCAGGGCTCCAGACTAACTTTTTTCACTAGGAGCACAGTGGCTGACTGAAAATTTGGGGCACAACCAGAAATCTAGGGCGCATACCGTAAATCAACATGCTAACCAAATCTACTAATTTCGACTGTATTACGAATACTTTAGTAATAGATGCAGAAATTACAATGTGCTGTTTCTAATTCAGTGTCACATTTTATTCTTCACTTTTGAAAATGCAACAACAGGTAAACTGACAGCACCATCTCTGTCATGACATTACAAATAGTAAAGCGGATGGAAATTTATCTTTGTGACGCCAAATAGGTGCAGCCAAGATGCACAATAGCGTGTTTGAGATCACCCAGGTGGACTCAGCGCTGCACTGATCACCTGGTGTGAGACATATATTTTTGTTTTTGCACCAACATCAACTGTCAATCATCACAAAAATATCGCGAGAAAGGGGTGGGAGCAAGGGGCAAACCTACCCGGACACAGCTGGAAACTGAACTGACTGAAGACTGCCCTACAGACTACAAAACAATGCATTATGGGACATGTGTCCTGATGGTTTTTGTAGTTGAGTGATTAAGTAAAATAATTTAAAATACCAATTCATTAAATAAGGCTACATACATTACAAAACATTAAAATAATCATAAAAATATATAATAACACAGATCACACTAGGGAGAGGAATAATAAAACTAAATTAAATGTTTGAGACATGTGTTCTCCTTCAGTCTCTTCTGTTGCCTTCATCTCACAGCCCCGTCTCCCCAACGATCCAGGCGGAGTGCGGTTCATCTCAAGCTGCGTCTGTGTTGCATTTTCCCCGTTCAGCCCCTTCTTTGTCTCACTGCGATGCGTGGTGGACATTTATTCTCCTCAGCTGACCCGACTCCAGCGGGGGCGGTATTGCTGCAACAACAACGCCCGTGCATAAACCACCATTTGATCTTGCCATAGTAAGCGTAACAAAACACTAAACCTTCCTCGGTTCTGCTGAGGCAGAAAAGTTCAGCCGCGGACTGCATGTATTTAGAAAAATTACGGCGAATAGATGCGTTCTAGAAAGAGAAAATGAGAACTACTTCATGTGGTCCGGGGAGGGAGGGGGCTGTCAGGTGTCCTGCTTCTAAGCCCTGTCATTGTCCCGCCCCCAACAGTCATTTTACCCTACTGTGATTGGTTGGTCATCTCCGTGCAAGACAATGAAAAAGTGTCATTCATTACAACTGGCGGGCTGCAGTAACATTAAATTTTCATTTAAGGCGGGGGCCGCAAAATATCATCTTGGGGGCCACAAATAGCCCGCGGGCCGCGAGTTTGAAACCCCTGCTGTACACTCTGGCACTGGTACACTAGGCAGGCCGGAAGAATGAATCAATAGTTCCTTACTCATAGCTCAGGCATGCATGTCAGGTTGTGACTAAATTTGTCTCCGTTCCTTCCCACAGATGTTTGCGGGCGGCCTTGTGAGAATATCTCTAGGCCGCCCCCTCCTATTTTAGCCACCTGGGGACTTATTCTTCTCACACGCCCAGTGGCCGCCTCTGAAGCGGGCATCACGGCAGTGTGTGCTCGCGTTTCATGAGTATGTCGCGGCGAGTTTGTGTGTCTGCCCCTGCGATGCGCGTGTGCGCTCGGCGTCAGATTATTTCATTGATTATTAGCGTGCCCCCTTCACATTTAATGTACGCATAAAAAAATACGGAGGGTGGGAGCAAATTTGCACAGTCGCACATGTGCGACTGGATGTAAATTCAGTCGCACACTCTCAAGACACAGTGCAAATGCGAGCAATTGATGCCAGTCTGAGCCCACTGCCCCACCAGCGGAGAGACCGCCGGACCCAGGAAAGCCGGCACCCGAGTTTCACGGCGCCCGTTGCAAAGGGCGTACCCCCACCAGAGGCCCAGGGGACAGATGGTCCTGGGTCCCACCTTCCTTGCAAAATGTGTGTGCGTGTATGTGTGTTTGAGAGGGTGTGTGTGTGCATGTGTGTGGCGAGGTCCCGCCGAGAAGGATGCAGAGGAGCCAAGGTGAGGAGGTTCTGTGTTTATTGTCAAACACTGTTGCTACAATGAGCACCACGCAGGGCCAGACAGCACACAATGTCACTCCCCCCGTGTCACCACCTGCAGTGCTCCCTCTTAAATAGGACGCCACGCCCACGGGGCGTTGCTCTCTATTCCCGTCCAGGTGGCACTACAGGTAGCAATCAGAAAATACATAAATAAACAATAAAATACGGTGTAGCCTGGCATCTGGCGATTGCCACACCGTCACCACATCCCCACTCCTCAGAGAAGATCGGCGATTGTCTTGGCGATCCTCAGCAGTCATACGCGCATTCCCCACGCCGATCGCCAGAAAGCGGCGTCCTCGGCGTCGGAAGAAACGCGCTGAGTGCAGCTGCTCCGGCGGCGACCCCTCGATCGGCTCACCGATGCGCGGCTCGGTCGGTCCCAATACGGCTAAGAAATGCGCTTCCAGCGACCCTGCGCCCCGGCTGGTCTCCTCGGATGGCACCTCAACCCGTCGGGCCGCCCGACTAACAGGTTACAGGCAGGATTGACGCCTCTCCGGGCCTCCTGACGGCCGGTAGGCGTCGGTCCGCCCCCTGTCCATCACGGCGCGGCCTCCAGAAAATGCCTGCGTGGCGTATGGTGGGAACCGGGCGGTATGCCGTCCGCCTCCGGCCGTCTCTGTGCTCCAGCGGTCGCCTGCTGTCGCGTGGTCCGCTGTATGGCGGCGAGTTGGGCGCCGTGGTTCTTTCTGGGCCTGGCCAGGCCTGAAGCTTACCGCCAAGGCCACCGGATCCACCCCTCTTCCTTAGAGGATGGACTGCTGAAGAGCTGAGCTGCGGAGAATTGTCGTCCCCACCAAGCATGCGTCTTTACCTTTTGTGGCCCCTCTGCTGATCCACTTCTGAAGAAAGCACCATATGTGGCGGAGTCCAGCGGAAGGATGCGGAGTGGTGTGAGAGGTTCTGTGTTTATTGTCAAACACTGTTGCTACAATGACTACGCAGGAGCCAGACAGCACACAATGTCCTCCCCTGGGTGTCACCACCTGCAGTCTTTCCCTCTTAAATGAGGCGCCACCCGCGAGGCGTTCTTTCTCTATTCCGTCCAGGTGGCACCACAGGTAGCAATCCAGAAAATACATAAATACACAAGCAATAAAATGCGATTGTGGCCCCTCGGCATCTGGCGGTGCCACACCCCGTCACACCCGTGTGTTTATGTTGGGATGTATATATTGAGGGGAGGGGTGTGTGTCTTTGAGAATCTTGATTAAATTGGCGGGTAGGGCACTAAGGGGACATCTCTGATTCTTTCACAGTGACGTCCTCACCCTCCCCACCAAGGGGCCTAAATGTCTAGGTGTGGTTAAAATTGGCGGATAGGGTCTTCAGGAGGACATCCGGCGCTGGCCAGCATTGATCCAAGCGCCCCCATCAAGGGCCCTACATGTCTGGGTGCAAATAAAACCGAGGAGGGGCCCTCTCCAATCGGCAACCATAGGAGGGGGGCGCCGATGGCCTCAGCGGAACCCAGCCGTGACCCCAAGACCCGCAGCCCGCGGATGACACCCAGAAGCGACCGGGGGCCCAAGAGGTTGTCCGTCCGGCCACAGAGCCGGGAAGGGCGATCAGCCCCAGTTGTGAGTGGAAGCCCATCCAGCGCCGCTGGGCCCCGAGCAGCGCCCCGCCAACCCAGCACAGGCAAAGGGACCACCCCAAGCCAAGCCAGACCACCACCTGCACCCCCACCCAGCGAGGACACGCCTTTTAGCCGCCCCACCGGGCGCGGTTGACCGACCAACGGGCCCCACCACCCCCGCCAGGCACCGGAGGCCCGACCCCCACCCGGTACGGCAGAGAACAAGAACGCTGACGACCAGGCCCCCACCCCTAAGTCATGGAGTTAGCTATGGGAGACCAGAGAGACTGAATTCTTTCAGAGATTCGCGACTGGGCTGACATTTTTTCGAGCTGATATAGATCAAGCAGCAGATTTCTGTGTTGACTTATATTTATATTTTCTTGCTTTTCCAATTTATATTAAAATAGTTTTTAGCGATGCAAGAGTTATGAAAATGATAGAGCCTAGTCTCCTTCTACATCAATGGCACTCATGTCACCAAGCACGCAAAGTGGCGGTGAAGCGTGATTGAAGCAAGCCAGACTGATAGATCGGCACATACCTCTTTGCCAGAGAGCCTGGACAGGTGCAGAACCACTAACCCATGCATGTAATTGTCGGGTAGATTACTGTCACAGTGCTGGCAAATAGTCTGAGTTACTAAAACCCATCTTGAACATCCTCTGTCCAGTGTAGTAAATTCTGTGAAGAGTTTTGAAATGGATTAGCTGCAGATTTGGACTTTGTCAGTTTAAAGGTGTTTAGACAAGTTCTGACCAAAAGCTTTCATCTGTGCTGATGCTCAAATCCATCCCATTTTGTTGTCGGAGTGAAATATTGTTATCTAAGTACATAAAAGTTTGTATATTTTTGGAGGTTTTATTCATTGAGAATTGATCCAGAGTGGTAACTACATCTGGTAGCTTTTAAATCGTTGTCTCTGTATTTAAACTTAGTAATAATTGATTTAAGTTGCTGATATTCCAAAGAAGTTATTTATTCCATGTTTGTCTTGAAGTTCCTGAGGAGTTATGAATCTTCTATCAATAATTATGTGCTCTAGTTGTTTTTATGCCCCTGCTTGCCAAGCTGGGAAGTGGATAATTTTTTTGTTTATGAGGATGTGCAGGTTGTTCCAGATGGGTGTCATTTTGCACGGTTGAATTGAGGATTTTGATATTTTGAGAAATTCCCACCAGGCTGTTAAAGTAGCATTTATATTAGTACTTTTGAAACAATCCTGTCTTTTAACTATTTGGCTCATAAATGGAAGATCTGACAGGTTGATCTTTCCACATAACGCCTGTTCCAAGTCTAACCATGAGTTGGTTTCTGGATTATTTTTAACCATTTTTAAGATGTATTGTAATCTATTTGCAAGAAAGTAATTGTGGAAGTTAGGTAATTCTAATCCTCCACAGCTTTTGCAGATTTTAAAGTTTTTAGACTAATTCTTGCAGGTTTATTGTTCCATAGAAAGCTTGATATGGATGAGTCTAATGTTTTGAACCATTTTAATGGCAGTTGTGTGGGAATCATTGAGAAGAGATAATTAGCTTTGGGGTAAGATTTTCATTTCACAAGTGGCTACCTTGCTTATAGGGACAGAGCAGGTTGGTCCAGCGCGTGTTGATAGTCTGTATGTTTTCAGTAATGGGGTGTAGTTTAGCTGCACCAGTTCTGATACGGGGAAAAATAAATACCTAGATATTTTATATTGCCTGATTTAACTGGTATTGTGAGTCCTTGCTCCGCATTACTGTTCAGTGGTAATAAAACAGATTTATTCCAATTAATGGAATAGTCTGATATAGAAGAGAATTCATTAATGATTGTTGCCGTTTCATTTACAGAATGTATATTACTTAAAAACAGTAATATGTCATCTGCATAGAGACTCATTTTATGATGGCTGTGTTTGGTTTTAATTCCTTTAATACTCTCATTCTGTCTTATTGCTGCAGTTAGAGGCTCGATAAATATTGCAAAAAGAGAGGGGGAGAGTGGGCAACCCTGTCTAGTTCCTCTTCCAAGAAAAAACCTGTTGGAAGTCTGTTTATTAGTTCTAACTGATGCATTGGGGTTGTGATATAATATTTTGATCCGATAGATAGATAGATTAAAGCTTTATTAATCTCCCAAGGGAGAAATGCAGGTGTCCGACAGCCAAACACACACAATAAATAACAATAAGATAATATTTTATAAAATAGCAGTTCATATCAGGCAGATTTGTTAAACAGCCATACCGAACCGAAACGTATCGAACCGAGCCCTATGAAACTGAATCAAACCGAAATGAGATTTTAGCGTATTGTTACACCCTTAATATTTATCTATAAATGGATGCATCAGAACGGAGCGAAGCAGCAAGACTTTAGTCCACACATTTCACTTGGTGTCACAAATATGAGCTTTTCAAACAGAGCGTTTTTATTTGCTCTGAATCAAGAGATGCTCAAAAATGCTGTTTTAATCTTAAATTCTTTTGTATATGCCCTCTATCACAAGACAAATGCTACAAGAACAAGTTCAAACAGCAAAAACACAATTTTCATAGAAGTGGGTCTTTAAACACCAACTTTATAATGTAATTTAATCATTATTGTAGAATTGTGTTTCAAATACCTGTTTGTATGTTAATCATTTGACTTGTTAATCAAGTCCTTAATTGACACCAATTGAAAAGGAATGTATGGACGTTAGCACAGTGGTTAGCGATCTTGCCTCACAGCAAGAAGGCCCCCAGTTCAAGTCCCAGCTGGGGGACATGAAAAACATAACATCAATTGGGACCTTTCTGTGTGGAGTTTGCATGTTCTCCCCGTGCATGCATGGGTTCTCTCCGGGATCTCCGGCTTCCTTCCACCGTCCAAAATCATGCTTCATAGGTTAATTGGCAGCTCTAAATTGTCCATAGGTGTGAGTGTGAGAGTGAATGGGTGTGTGAATGTGGACATTCTACCCTGCGACAGACTGGCGACCTGTCCAGGGCATCCCCTGCCTTCGCCCACAAGTGGCCGGGATAGGCTCCGGCAGCCCCGTGATCTTGAAAGGGACAAAACGGAATAGAAAATGAATAAATGAATAAAAAAGAATGTGGCCATGTAAAACTGCTGAGTTAAATGCAGTTTGGTTAAGAAGGTGGTGCACCAAACCTTCGTCCTGGTGCACCTAGGAAAAAAAGTAAGGCACACCGGTGCAACCAGAGCAAAAATTTAGTCTAGTGTCCTGTTTATGGTTGCAGAAAAGTGTGCAAAGAGAAAAAATACCCTCTGGCTCAGTGTTCATCATGTCACAGGTCAGACTGATTTGAAAAGACCATCTTCTGTTCAGAATATTTCTTTTCTATAGCCTTTTATTAGTTTCATATAAAGAACGCAAACCTGTTGCTTTAATTGTGACTTTTACTAAGACAGTTTTAGGTAAAGGTATTTGTAGTTTACACCCTTTTGCCTGAATTAAACTTGTGTTTGATTAGTCGATGGAAAGGCTTCACATGAAGGGCCCCATCAATGTCTCCGTTTTCTATGCCAAAACATACTTTCTAGGAATACATTTGAAGTCCTTAAAAGTTTAGTAATTTTTGGCTTAGCTACTTTAATGCACTTTTTAAAATCACTTTGGTTCAAGAGCCATTTGTGGTATTTCTCTATCTCAAGTTTTTGTTTTATGAGGGGACAAGCTCAACTTGGGTAATGCCTTGTTTAGCGACTCAGCGCCAGGTGCAGATTATTTTGAGCCGGTCCTGATATTTCAGCACATTTGCACAGACGTGGGTACTCTCTGAGCTTAGTGCTTTAAATAGGTTGGTGCTACCATGTGGTTTAAAGCAAACTTGAACATTTGGCTTCTGGACAGGACCCTATATTGGTCCAAAGATGAAGAGTTGAAAGAGATTATAGTTTACACAATACTCCTACACTAACTGAATCTTATACAAGATTAATTACTTTGAATTTTACAACTAAGAATATAATATTCTTAATATTCTAACTTTTTGGTTGCGTTTAGGCATACATTTTGAACAAGATATTTTTTTCCTTTTTCATTCTTAATTTTATGCTGGAAGGACACTAAAAGGATGTTCCTCCTGGGTCTTATTAACTACTCCCCTATTCCTTTTAGTGTTCAGGCCACGTTATCACTTCTTGATGTGAATGCTATCTGTGTCTGCTCAAAACAAAACCATGCCTCCACACATTCGGGCATCCACAGACAAGTCGAATATGTGAGTATGGAAATCATTGTACGTAATGACTGATACACGTTTATGTGCTTTAGCGACACCTCCATTGATTGTAATGTTGGGTTAGCTTTTGTTAGAGAATAATTTTTTACAAAGGTGAAGGGAAAATTGTTTACTGGGGATGCAAGGTTCATTTCCCTAGTGGACATGATTTTGAAAGTGATCAGTGTGATGAATACCTACAGCTATGAACAACATTATTGTACCTAAACCGAATAACTGGGAAAAGAAAAAATGTTAAAGCATTTATTTAGCATTTATTCACGTTACATTTAAGAGATTACCTATTAAAATATTTCTCTTTTTCAACAGCATCTGCAGTTAGTTTTTATGGTAGTTTGATCTATAATGTATAGGGGTTTTAAAAAAACTGTAGCAGTTCCTAGTATCTGCACTGTGACAGCATACCACCAATGATTACCTTCTATTCTGGACAGGCTGTTGATAGATGGGATGTATGATGTAAAAGTCTATTTTGTTCTTGTGTTGCGGAATAGCTTCAACAGGGTAACTTCGCCCCCTCCATACTGGCCTGGATTCAGATTTGTTCTCTGCTTGTCAACTCCTTTATCATTTATTACCCCAATGGTACACTGTAAAAGAACACATAAAATTTCAACACATTTTAAGGGCTGTCTTAAAATATTAAGTCAAGATAACAAATGTGATTTTTGTTGACATAACATGCTGCTCATTCTTGATAATTTATTTATCATTCAGTTTTCCATGCCTCTGAATCGTGCAGTGCGATTCATACATTGTGCTCCAGCACATGACCATGTCCCTCGTCTCTGCTCCTGCTCCTACACTTGGTTGTGGACCCTACCTCTGGCTCTTTTTGCGCCCTCAGCCATCCTCCCTCTCATCTGGATGAAGCCCATCTGCTGGACTATTCAAACATGTAGTTGAAGAGTTAGATGAGCTAATTCTACTCGAAGAGCTCTGGTACATCGCTTATCCGTCCTGGGGAGGATCCCTCCTTCATGTGGGCGCAGATTTTTGCAGAATCTGTTTTTATTTTTTTTCCTATTTTTTAATTTTGAGTTTTTCCTTGCCGTGAAGGAGGGTCTAAGAACAAGGATGCCCAGTTTAGTTTAGTCTGTTTAGTTTATATTCGCCAATACTCGTTGAATTCTATGACTTCATGTTCATTATGATTCTTGTTTATTACGCAATTACCGGTATGAAGCCCATTGAGATGACTATTGTTGTAAATATTGGGCTATATTTTAAAAAATTGAATTGAGTTGAATTGCAGCCTTGACTTCACTGCATCTTGGTTTTTGGCTTTTTGGCTGCTCTACAGATTGGAATCCCTGCCACATCACATCATCCTGTTTTTCTAAAGTTGTCAGACAGATGGCATCTCATTTGACCCATGGACACTGTCATCTGCCTCCTCGATTTTGAAGCTTAATCTATACTCCCACGTCCCTTTTACAGAGACAAATTTTATCCACGGACAATGACTCCGAACTATAAAAGGACGTTTAAGAGTTTTTGATGGTTTTCTGAGCTTTTTTCACACGTGACATTAGGGAGAGGAACTTTCTGGTAGGTCCACTATTGGACTGTAAAATAAGATTACTCCAAAATAATTTTAAGAGAAATATGCTGATTTCTCTTTATTTTATTGTTTCCAAGATTGTCATCTTTGCCTTTCCTGATTCTATCAAAACACCTGAAAACACAGTCAATAAACAGTTAAAACTGTAACTCTTCTAGATGTTTATTATTTTTCCTTTGACATATTTGTTTAAAGAAGTCTAAAATAAATGTTGCAAAAAAAAATACATGTTTTTCTAAAGTAGGTGGGAATCAATACTGGTATTTTAGTCATAATTGGCTTTGCCTTTACTTTGTTTCATGTCTTTCAGATGCTTTGCTTGCAGACTTAGAATCAACAACATCCCACATCTCAAAGCGTCCAGTCTTTCTACCTGATGAAACTCCGTATTCCATCCCCATCGGAGGACAGTCCTCCCAAGATGTGTCAACACCACCACCTCTTCCTCCCCCACCCTCAGCTGAGGCTCTGAACGGGACCCTGACTGATCGTCCCAACTCCCACCTCTCATGTCAGCTAGTAGGTCTCAGAGGGAGTGGCTTTATACGAGGGCACCTCCTTTTACATTTATTTTTTTGTTAGGTGAGGTGAAACTGTGTGAGGGGCAACCATTCCGTCTGCATTCTTGAATTATTTTAATAATTTAAATGCGAATAAACAGTTTAATGAACATGTTTTTTGCAGTGGTATTTTTATTTCCTCACATAGACTATCAACACATCTAAATACATTTTGACCAACATTCCACATTTGAAGACTAGAAATGAAATTAAGAAAAAGTCTGTCTGAAAAAGAAAACGTTAAATCTAGGTTCATGAAATGTTAGATTAACTTTTACATTAAAACAGTTTGAACAGGAAAACAGTTATCTTTTTCGGTACAAATCCCTGTAGTCTCAAAACACACAAAATGACCCACTGATTTTAGAATTGATTCACCACAGGAGACTGAACAAATAACTTATCTGCACTAATGTGATGGCTGATACTGAGATCTGAATTGCATAGAAAAAGTCAGATCTGGCTCAAAGACTATGGTTTTGATGCGCAAGATGGGAGTCTTTTACTCTAGTTCTCACACGGTTCTTGTTAAAGTTCATAACAGAACATGTCTTCTCTCACAAGTTTGTGAATCTCAGCGTTTTCTTAGCAAATGTTCGCATTTGTTGAAAGCTGCCTTTATCCAGCTAGCGGTAAAAGTTGGCAAGAGGGAGCTGTTGGTTCACTGCTATAAAACAAAATGAGTCAGACGAGTCTGTTTTTTCATCGAAGGCTACTGAAAAAAACTCGAACTGTTCTCCTTTTGCCTCCAACTCTCTCTTAATATCAGATAAAATGTCTTCAATTCTCCGGACCAGTCATCGGAGCCAGGCAACTATTAGCGGACTCCTGCTTCTTCTCTTAGGACAGATGTTTTTGACCATTTTCATCACGCAGTTTTTATTAAATTCCCCATCTGTAAAACGTTCTTATGAAAAACACTGTTGTGCCATAAAACACTTTCCAGATGCTTTATTTTTTCGCACCGTTCCATCCCCGTTTGTCAAAGTTAGCATGTCTCATCTAGTAATGCCTCTTAATATTAAACTTCTTTAAAACATCCTCGCAGATACAGTTTTTAGGAACCAACCACAATCGAGTAATTGTACACTCAGTTTTTAGAAAGTGCTGGGGTCTGGAGATAATTGATTTTATGACATTAGTTCGCTGGTTGTTGAAAAATTTCCCTAACTTTGGACATGCCCTCCCTCTCCCCATGAGAATTAAAGTTTTACAAGATCTTCTCCCAAATTCTTTTCAATTTTAGTTTAGATTTTATCTTTCACTTGAAATTCTGTAAATTTAGAGAATTTTTGTTTGATCTAGAGATTATTGGCAGTTTTTCTTTAATTTTTTAAATAAAAAAAAATCAAGCCTGGTAAATGATTGATGCTCTTTCTGCAGTCTTTAGGTTCAGCCCAGAAGAGCTTGTGGTCTAGGGACAGCAGCAGTTCTCCCCTGTCTCACGCTGAAGAGGACCACGTTTATAGGTATTCTTCCTGCCCAGGAGATGTTGTAACAACCTGAGAATTCAATCTTATGTGTTTTTTTGTTTTTTAATCCTTTGGTCATTCTGTTCTTCACAGTTTTCCAAACAAACACAAGACTTCCGACTCATCTTCTGCAGCCATGACATCTGGCCTCGGCAGTAACCTGTCAGAGCTCGACAGACTTTTACTGGAACTTAATGCAGTCCAAAAAAGCTCCCCTTCCTTCCCCACTACAGGTAAGACTTGAAGACTCCTCTTGTTTCTCTGGTGTGTGTCTCTAGTTAGAACAGTGTTTTTCAACCAGTGTGCCGCGGCACACTAGTGTGCCGTGGGAGATGGTCAAGTGTGCCGTGGGAAATTGCCCTCATTAACTGATCTAAAAACATTTACCATTTCCAGGATATCAGCTCTTTGTTCATCCAAACAGGCCCTGATAAAACACTGAGAAATTAGGAATATGAAAGATTGTAAAATACTTTTTTCTTTGTGTTTATTTGATTCTATTAAAGACATTTTGATAAGAATGACGGTACCGCGATTTAGCCGCAGCTTAAGCTTTGTTTTAGGAAAAGTCCCGCCCCTTTAACTGTCTCCACCAATCATTCTTGGAGTCTTAATCACATGTCATCAGTCTGACCAATCAGAGGTGGTTAAAGTCTTCACTTCCTTGTTTTGATTTAGCTTGTGTCTAACTAATTAGCTAATTAACCTGACACTAGGGCTGTGACGATAACGGCATCACCGCGGTGATGACCTCATCACCGCATCACCGCACTTCTTTTTACTCACTTTTTTTTTTTTTTACATTTTGCATATGGTGCGTGATTGGAACTATAATAAACACATTAAACACATCCATCTTTGCTGATAATTTCCCTTTTCTGCTAGTCCTGTGTTCAGAAACTTTCCTCCTTTCTTTCAGACTGTTGTCTCCTTTTCTCCCACCGCCCGGCTCTCTCACTGTCTGCCTCTGCGCTGCACGTGGCACGCAGCTCCCTTTACACACAAACAGGCGCGCGCTTTCAGAAGCACACACACATTTTACAACAGAAGTTTCCGTCTCGCAAGGAAATACGACAAATTTACTGCTTTCTAATTATTAATTTCCATGTATTCATTTCCATTACAAGCTGCATGCGTTATTAAGTGCGCGACACGGCCGCCCACCAGAGGATTTTGCGTTGGAGGGGGGGGTGTTTACTTTTGTCCTTCACTCCGTAACACCAAACATGAACGCGCGTTGTTAGATTTCCATGAAAATCACTACATGTTTTGTTTTGTAACTATTTTTTGCAGCGTAACGTTATGTGTCTGTATAAATAGAGGTGGAGCCTCCTGCCCTGCGTTCTTCATGGGTGTCAGGCTTCACGGCTACACGAAAGGTGACAAAGTGTCTGCAGTCTGCTTATAACTGGGCAATACATAATATTCTGAGAAGATGTCTGTACCAGAGAGCACAGGTGAAACTTGCGTGCAGCTCCAGAGCGGTCCGCTGCAGAAGAATCAACACACATCCCCAACACACGTGTACGCACCTTCCTACACAAGACGCTCTGCGCTCACACACAGTCAATCTACAACACCTATAGTTAGTTCACAAGTTAGATATGTAGTTGTTAGTTGTTAATGTTATTTGTTAATAAAGACTTGCACGTTGTAATTGTATTTATTTCCGATGCAGCCGCCGGGGGATTTTGTGTTTTTTTTTTTTTTTTTCTGGGGGGGGGGGTTCTGCGGATAACCGCAACACCCCTGGTGGTTCATCACCGCGGTGATGAAAAATTCGACACCGTCACAGCTCTACCTGACACCAGAGGTGCAGGCGGGGGTAGGTGGGCTGACGTCTGATACTCTGGGGAGAAAGGGTTGTAGCTGCAAATTAGAGTAGAAAAAAGCTGTTTAAAACTAATGGAATGAAAAATAATTTTTAAAATTCACCAGTTCGTTTTAAAATTCTGAAAATAATCAGGGATCATTCGGACACGTACAGCTATATGTTTATGAAGTTTGATTATGATTACTGAAAGATGAGTTATGAAAAAAATATTTGTTTGGAGTCCAGACAGAAAAAGCACAGATTTTGTGATGAAGAAAATGTCTTAAAATTCATCTGTTCCACCTAAAATTCAGAAGAAATATGGAAGGCAGTAGGACACAGATACCTTCCTCTTTGTAGGTTTTGTCTTTATATCTGAATGCTAAATAATGAAAAAATAGGTGTTTGTAGTTTTGCCTTAAAGAAACTTTTTCGGATCTTTTTGGACGGAAAAATGTCTCAAAATTCATCTTTAACTTTTTAAATTCAGAAGATATTTAGGAAGCAGTAGCACATAAAAACCTATATTTCTGGGTGGTTTGGTGTTGATAGCTTAAAGAGAAGTTATGATAAAATATTTGTTCAAGTCCAAAATTTCAGAAATCACTTTCAGCAAGATCAAGTATAGAGCTGCGTATCAAAGGTTGAGATTTGTAAGTGGCATCAAATTCTGAAATCCTAGCTTCCTGAGACAAATGGCAGATTTCTTCTGAATTTTTATTATGAGTGCAGCGAAATCAACCACTTCCTGTTTGGCTGTGGCTTACGCAGGCACGGTCAGGTGTACACCCATGAAACCTCCGATTATGAGAGAAGATCCTTCTGAGTTTCTCCAGTTTTAATTCCATGCACATCGGACAAAGCACTGGGAAAAAACAGGTCAAAATGTGTTTTTCAATAATTAGCTGGGGCAAATCGATTTAATTTCAGTGAGATCCGACAAGGAACGTGCACGTGAGAGCAACTTTTTTGTGAACGGCGAGACACCCAACTTTGCCACACTGTCACGACCACACCCCGCATAGAAAGTTATGTTTTTTTTTGTCTGAGTAAACTTCAATGGCTTTTAACAGGTGGACATAGTTTTGAGGTGTGTCGGCTCATCCCACTTTGGAGCAGTGCGGCTTAGAGCTGTGACGGTGTAGGATTTTTGAACACCGCGGTGATGAAGCAGCAATAATCACGGTTAACCGTGCTAAAGTGTGTTGAAGTAGAAAATAAAAAAGCATTTTGGAGGATTGATTTTTAATTTTTTTTGAGTCTATTGATGCAGTTAAATTTTGAAAATGAAAGCATTTCTGTTAATCCATTTTAATCATCAAATTAGATGTTTGTAATTGAAATTTGGTACACATTTACCAGAGTACTTTGTGAAAATGAAATGTGAAATACTATTTTCTTTATTATTTTAAGTAAGTGGCAGAATGAGCAATTTTGAAAAAGGAAAATGCGGTTTGGAAGATTGATTTTTTTATTTTAATTTTTAGTCAAAAAACGCAGCTTTGTTTTAAAAAATGAAAAAGCATTTCTGGTATTTACTTTTATTGTTTAATTATACAACAGAATGCTTCCATAGTCTCACTGAAAAAGATGAGTTTGGTCTTTAATGTTTATCATAGATACCCTTTAACTGTGACAGACAGAATGTAAAAAAAAATCCAGGATAATGTATGTTTTTAAAGAATGTATTTATATATCCATCCATTCATTTTCTAAACCCGCTATATCCCTTTCGTGGTCTGGGGTTGCTGGAGCCTGTCCCGGCTACAGATGGACAAAGGCGGGTTACACCCTGGACAGGTTGTCAGTCGCAGGGCACACAATCACTTTCACACACACTCACACATGCATATCTAGGGACACTTGAGAGTGACCAATTAACCTATGAAGCATGTTTTTGGACTGTAAGGGGCAACTGGAGTGCTTGGAGAAAGCCCACACGTGCACAGGGAAAACATACAAACTCCTACAGAAGTGTCCCAGCTAGGATTCAAACACGGACCTTCTCGCTGTGAGGCAAGAGCCTGTACTACCATACAGTCCCTTATTTATAGGATGGTGCAGAAAAAATTTTAATTTGCTAATAACTTTGGAATGTAACTCTGGTAGTCAATGACAGAGGTCAAAGGTCCTCACCAAGTTTGGCCTGTAGCTGCAATATTGGTCCATTCTTATGCATTGATCTCCTCGGGAGCTGTGATGTTATGGGGCAGTCGCAGGGTAACAAAAACTTTCAACTCCCTCCCCAAATTATCTACTGGATTGAGGTCCAGAGATTGGCAAATTCACTCCAGAACCTTGATTTTATGTTGCCTCTCCTTCATTTCCTGGGTGATGTGTTTGGGATCATTGTAATGCGGAAGATCCAGCCATGTTTCATCCTCAATGCTACCATTGATGTTTTTTTTCCTAAATCTCACCATTCATTGCTCCTTTCTTTCCTTAATACGCATCAGTCATCCTGGTCCCTTTGCAGAAAAGCAACCCCAGACCATGATGTTCACATGATGACCCCATGCTTCACAGTGGGTTTGCTGTTCTTTAGATGCAACTCAGAATTCTTTCTTCTCTGAACATGGTAGGTGGTGTTTATACCAGAGTCACGTTTTGGTCCTATCTGACCACAAGATTGTCCAAATCCTATGGATCAGCCAGAATGGTCTCTGGAAAACATTAGACAGGCCTGGATATGTGGGGGGCTAAAGCAGGGGGACCTTAGGAGCTCAGCAGTAACTGCTGAATGCTTGTTTATTCTCCTGTACTGTATGTCCTGATATGCTTGATACATTTCTGACTTGAAGGAATAAAATATCAAAAAGGAACGAGGGCTACACAAATACAGATAAAGGACAACTACTGTAAAGTATTTGTGTTCGTGGAAAGTGTCATTACTTGTGTTTCACTTTGCAGAAGAGGCAGCTCCACCTTTACCATCCTGCAGCATCATCCACTTTGAAAATGGGGGCACCCCTGAGATCCTTCTAAGCCCCCCATCTCAGGAGAAATCAATAAGAAACGGCGCAAAGTTGGAGGAATCCCGACCCACGGTGAAGAGCCTGCTGGACGAGCTTGAAGGACCAGTGCCTTCACCAAGGTGCTGTTCCTTTCTTTGACTCGCGTTGAGTCTTGAATGTGTCTGCTACAGTAATGAACCCATAAGCAGCAGAACTCACATGAGACCATCTGGTGCTTTTTCTGCTCTGCATGTGACTGCTGACCTCAACTCTTCATGTACAGCCCTCCTGCTCGCCACAGTGATTTGGATACACCCTCGCAACAACAAACCAGAATTTCCGCTTCCTGTGCCACAAGGGAACTGGATGAACTGATGGCCTCTTTGTCGGACTTCAAGGTAAAAAGCTACAAGAGTGAAAAACTAAACGCTGACCCTCCTCTGATAGTTCTGATGATTTCGTTCCTCTTTGTCTTCATCTCATTTCTGCTCTCTGTTCTCTAGCCTAATTCTTGGGGGGCTTTGCAAGACCCAGGAAAGGCACCCTCCAGCTTTCCTTCATTTTCCTCCGCTGTCACCCTTGTGCCTTTCTCTTCCCTCAGTCTATCCCACCCACCTGCCTCTACTCTATTGTCATTGTCTGCTGGTGTAGACAAGGATGAAAGCAGTGGTGGCAGGTTGGTGCCTCGTCCAGGCCAGCGTCCTGCTCATAGTCCTGCATCCTCACTGTCTGCAGCAAGGGACATAGACCTGGACTCTGAGATGGAAGGTTCTGCCACCATGCTGGCTTCTCAAACCAAGACCTTGCTAGTCCTCTCTCAGTCTGCTCCCTCCAACTCCAGTTTGTTGTCAAACGGCTCGAGTCTTTCCAATATTGCCAACCTCTTTGCCTTTCCTGTTGAAACTGTCCTGGACCAGAAGGCCTCCAAGTCTTACAGCCTGTCTGGTGAGCGGATCTCGCCTTCAGTTGCTGTTGGTAAAGTGTCTTGTGCTGCAGAGCTTCTGAGCAAAGAGTATGCTTGCTGCTTTGACAATAATTTAAATTTCTATAACTCACTTCCTTCAAAAAGGCTTACTCCTCCGGACTTGTTACCCCACACTGTTGCGGTGTCCCAACCGTCTGCATACAGCCTGTCCAAAATATCCTCACCATCTCCAGTCTCCTCAGTATTGGTGCCCTCACCTCCTAAGTTCACTAGTACTAGCAGACAGCTGTCATCAGTAGCCCAGTGTGACACCCCCCTCACTGTGCAGCAGCCCCCCATAGTGGAACCCTCCCTGGATGAGGCACTGGACAAGCTGCTGGAAATTAGCTTCAGTCCCAATCACACAGGACAGGAGGCGCACCTGAGCATAGACGCATGTCATCTCCACAGAGAAGCGCAGGAGGAGCTCATCCTACCGATGGACAGAAGCAGTGTGCAGCCGAACACTTTCACTGCAGCAACCAACACTCTCACAGACTACTCACAAGACGGGGGCACTGAGGGGAACGGAGATCTGGATTGGGCTGACGAGGAGCTGTCAATGTCCCTGCGTGACGGACTGGATGGCACCATGACTCCTTACACAGAGAGGCTGTACACAGATGGCAGCATGACGCCGCTGACAGAGGCCAGCTGGATGGATGAGTCCATGACCCCCTCCTCATGCCCGGGGAGCCCTGATGTTGCTCTGGACCTCCCCCTGCTTCAGACTCCTACTATTGACTCCTACCGAGTGTCTGCATCAGGACATGTATGCATGCTTTGCTGCAGCTCTTGCCTGAACACGTTTCTTCTGTTGTGCTCCACTAAACTCCCAGCTAGTAAAAAGCAGGAAAAGGGAATAAAATCAATCAATAACAGGCAAGCATGATTGCCGTTTAGTTAGATGAGACTTTTCTTTAAGTTTTTAGATGTTGCACACAGTTAACGTACTGCTTTGCTGCACTAATCTTTGTTTGATAGTGCAGCATGAGGAGAGACCCTGAAAAGTGGCAGCTTAAATGATCATTACCTCTGACCCAAGCATGTAAGAATGACATGAAGTGTGTCAAGAGCGTCCTAGCATGCTGCTCACTCTGATTTCTGATCACTGTGGATGGACGAATAACGTGCTCGCTGTGCCCATGTAGATCAAATCAGTGATCAGGCGTACTAAGGAGACAGCCAACTTTCACCCCATGTACCGGGATGGCCAAATACGCAGGAAGATGGGACCCATCATTGTCAACAAAAACAGCTCCCAGGACCGCCTAATAGAGGAGCTGCAGGGGAAGCTGGGGATCGCTCGCTCAGAGCGGCGGCGCAAACAGTCTGACGACTGGCTGACTGAGGGCGTTGTCGTCTCCTCCAAACCTCAGCGTTTCAGTCTTGAGGGGGTTTCCACTGATGTGGACAAGGTTTGCTGTCAAGTTTGAAAAAAAAGAAAAAAAGAAAAACATTTCTATTTACTTCCTCTTGTTTCTTCACATTTTCCCATCTGTCTCCTCCTTTCTGTCTCTACTTTTCATTAGATTGTTATTCCCTCGGAGTCACCTCTCCCTGCCAGGAGGGTACTCCCTCCTCTGTTTCCTCCTACCCCCGTTGTAGAAGAATCTAAACTACAAGTCCCAGTTCCGCACTCCCCTGTCCCGATACCACCACCACCTCCTCCACCTGCCTGCACCCCCCCACAAACCACCCCCGTTCAGCAGCTAGTTTTTGCTGCACCTCCACAGATTAAAACAACCCCACCTCCGCAAGCCCCAATTAAGGACCGTCAGAGTCCAAAGCCGCAGCCCCTTCCTGTTCTCAACACCCCAGCCAGACCACCTGCAGTGAAGCCAGTGCAACCAGCTGCCCACAAAGTCCTGGTGTCTGTAGGCTGCCAAACGGAGTATGATCCAATCTTCCCTCTGATGCAGGCACGAGTCTCTTGCCATCTCTGGTTTCCTCACTTTAAGATGTTCCCTGAATTTTAGAACACATTATTGATCTCCTTCGCTTTTCTGTGGCTCTAAGTCCCACCATGAGTATTTTTCAAACATTTCAGATTATGGCACAAGGGAAAGGTGGTGCTTCTGGCGGGCCTCCAACGCAGGTCAACAAGCTGGACAACATGCTGGGCAGCCTGCAGTCTGACCTCCACAAACTCGGAGTTCAAACGGTTGCTAAAGGAGTCTGTGGTGCCTGCTGCAAGCCTATTGTGGGACAGGTGAGTCAGAGGTGTGAGTTTGTGATGCATTTAATGACCATGGTGGCTGTTAACCTATTCAAAATCGACTCTCCCAACTGGTCAGGTGGTGACTGCCATGGGCCGCACATGGCACCCTGAACATTTCGTGTGCACGCACTGTCAGGAGGAAATAGGCTCCAGAAACTTTTTTGAGCGAGAAGGACAGCCTTACTGCGAGAAAGATTACCATAATCTGTTCTCTCCACGGTGCTACTACTGCAATGGGCCCATACTGGATGTAAGTTTTGCACACGGACGAGCGTTGCCATGGTGACGGAGGCACAAATCAAATGTTGTTATGTCCATTTAGAAAGTGGTAACCGCACTGGACCGGACATGGCATCCTGAACATTTCTTCTGTGCTCAGTGTGGATCCTTCTTTGGCCCAGAAGGTATTTAGTTATTGCCGAGCTCATTTTGGAAAATTGGAAAATTCCCTTCTTTAAACCCCACTCTGCTGAAAATTGTTTTTTATTTTTTTTCAACATGTTCTTGTGGCATTTGTATGGAGTATGGAGGACATGTGTGGCGTTTTCCAAATTACTATGCAAATTATATTTTTCCATGATTTTTCTAAATACTCAGTGTAAAAGACAATCAGCATAATTTTTTGTCACTTACCATTGAGTATATATTAAGTTTTATTGAACAAACAACCTAAAGATAACAGTATTTTTATCAAAATTAAAACCCTTAAAATGCACTGTTCCACATTATGCACAACAGAGTTCCACAAAATTTTATAGATTCTAAAGAACTGAAAATGGTCATTTGTTGAATTTACTGCATTAAGAGTTCAAATTTACTGAAATCAAAAGCTATTCCAATCAAAAACATCTTAATCTGTCAAGTTCCATTTTGCTTGAGGATGCTCCAAAGGTACTCAGTAGGGTTGAGGTCAGGGGGGATGGGGGACCACACCATCAGCTTATCTTCTTTAATTGATGATACAAAGGTATTCCTAGCAGCATGAGATGGGCATTGTCATGCATGAAGATCAGGGGTCACCAACCTTTTTGAAACTGAGAGCTACTTTATAGGTATTCGAAGGTCTACCAGTTTGATAGGCTCTCCTGAAATAACAAATTTCCTCAGTTTACCTTTAGTTATTAATTAATAAAGATTAATGATACTCATATATGTGAAAATATTCATCACTTTAATGATTTCTCACAGTAATTGTCAATAATGACAACAAGGTGGGAAACAGATACCAATATTCAGCCCTCTCAGTAATGTTACAATTTCAGATGATCCCTTACATCCCTACATTTCATAGAAATTTTTTTCCCATTTTCCTTTTGGTTCATAATTTATCAATTATGTAATGTTAAAGAAAAATTAACTTACATATTTTTAAATCTTGTCACATTTTGAACTGATGACCAAATTTGCAGTGTCTTTACCAAAATTATAACCGCTACATGGCATTTCTTCAATATTTTAATTCAACTTTGCCATTGCCAAGTTTCCACTAACAACACCTGGTAAATTTTTTTTGGTAGTTTTAGCCCATGTCTGTTTATGACTTCACAGTACTTTTCTGCCACTTTGTCAAATGTCTCAGATGCAGGAGCAATCTATTGCAATTTATTGCTCAACATAAAGAGTTGTATTTACAGTCAGGACCAAAAATATTTGGACGGAGACACATTCTTTCTAATTTTGTTTCTGTACATTACCACAGTGAATTTTAGGGGGCAACCTGGTGCCCGCGGGCACTCTGTTTGTGACCCCTGCTCTAGACTCTAGTGGCAGGGTTCTTTACACCACTGCATCCGATGCTTTGAAAAGAGCTTTATCTTATTGACAGACACTTAAATAGAATTTGGAACACAGACAATTAAGCTTGACATTTCTAAATATTGTTTATTCAAATTGTTGTGAATCAGGAGCAGACGGAAAAAATGCAGTTGGGAAAAGAGTGTATTTGTGATGTAGAAAATAAGCTGGGCAGGCTATAAGCTCCTTGCTCCACTCCATTCTAATACGTCCACTTGTAGACAACCAGGTCCATGTATGTCTTGGATTTTCTCGTCCGAGCTGGCATGTGGCTCAAAACTGTACGATTAGGTAGCTCCAACATTGCTTGTCATTTCTGTTGCACCAGTAATGTTAGGTTGGGATTGAGAGGGGCTGTTTTGGATTACCAAAACACTCCATGCATTTAGTCCTTCATTCTCCATATCTTTCCCAAATAGCTAGTAGAAGTATCTGGTGGTAAGGAGGTCTGAGCATCCTTGTTACGAACCAATTAAAAATAATTGTTTTACCTTTGAAGGTTTTCATGAAAAGGATGGAAAAGCTTATTGCAGGAAGGATTACTTTGACATGTTCGCACCAAAATGTGGCGGCTGTGCCAGAGCCATTCTGGAAAATTACATCTCGGCGCTGAACTGCCTTTGGCATCCGGAGTGTTTTGTTTGCAGGGTAAGTAATGAAGCATCCTCAGGTTATTCCTAACAAGACAAATGGAGCCTGAGTTTGTGTGTTTGTGTCTGCAGGAGTGCTTCATCCCATTTGTGAATGGAAGTTTCTTTGAGCACGACGGCCAGCCCTACTGTGAAGTGCACTACCACGAGCGGCGTGGCTCCCTCTGCTCTGGCTGTCAGAAGCCCATCACAGGACGCTGCATCACAGCCATGTCCAAGAAGTTCCACCCAGAGCACTTTGTTTGTGCCTTTTGTTTGAAACAGCTCAACAAAGGCACCTTCAAAGAGCAGAACGACAAACCCTACTGTCACGGCTGCTTCGTCAAACTTTTCAGTTAGGGATCTTATGAGCTTGGTGCGACATATGAGATGAGATATATGTTCCAATCAGTAGCCGCGGTTACATGGGCAGAATATCTTGATCGGATCAATGGTTGGGGTAAAATTCACTCGTGCACATGGGATCAGAAAACCTGTTTCCGATTAGAACAAACGTTCCCATGGCTCACACTTTCGGTCGGAATGAATGATTTGGGCATGCGCAGTAGTGTTAAAAACTCCCAGATGAGGAAATAGGTCCCGTACTAAACAAACAGCTGCCACAGATATTTATTTTATTTAGCAGCTCGGTAATATACGAGACGATCTTCCAAACGTGCTTTTATTAATGTCATGAACGTGCACATAAATGTGTGGGAATAACATCAGTCTTTATTTTGTCAGGACACAACTGGAAACACAAATCCACGTGATTGTTTGAACAGTTTCTAAGGACTAAGCGATATTTATTTCTGCTTCCCCAAAGTTGCTGTGTGTGCTGGCGTTTCCTCCTGAGTCCTGCAGCCGCTAACCCAGAGCGGCGGGACGCCTCGCAGTCTGAATTCTCCCACACATAACAAAACAAACAAAACGCACACATAACAAGGCATCCTCCTCCCATCAGACACGAAGTTATTAATCCAGCTGTTCTGCTCACACAGGTGCCAGTGGACCGAGTGAGCGTCGGGGGGGCACGAAGCACTCCTTCCCCGCATCTCCCTCGTGAGGGGTGAAAGAGAGGGGAGAGCCAGCGGGGTGAGAGCGGAGCGGCACTTTTCACGGGGCGTCCGCAGAGCAGCTGGTCGGTCCTGTTTGAGCTCCAAAGCTTTCTCTCTGCGAAACACCATCTATGCATGACGTAACACGTAAAACGCATTTTCTTTCCGATCAGGCGTTCTTTCAGATTACTTTTGCCCATGTAAATGCGGCTATTGTGTGTCGATTATTAAAAGGTATTTCTAAATTTTGGGGAAAAACATTACACTGCGGTATACCCTTTATGTAGCTGCATTTTAAGTGTGCAGATACTTTTATATTTGACAGGATTCTTTAAATCTTCATTGACAGGAGGAAAACAGTTTTGTGTATGTGGCTTTTGGCTAAACCTAATTTTGTGCCTTTTCAGATGTTGAATTAATAACACTGAATAACACACCATCAAGCAAACACTGTGAGGGCTTGATGGTGTTGCTCACTGGTTGAGTGTTATTTTTTAGCAGTTTTTGACGATATTTGTTAAGTAAACTTTTGTGAGTTAGTCAGTTTTACTCTTTCCAAAATCTGTTAAACACTTTTTTTGAAGGTAGTAGTTAATGTGCATGGTGTTTGTGTGGACGTTTGAAGGAAAATCTGTTTCTAGTCATCCACAAACTGCTCTTTCACTTTGTGTGATGCTAAATCATTCCTTAACTTTTCAATGAAAACCAATAAAATATCCATACTAGTTAAGGGGGGCTGCATTCAGACACTTGGAGGAGTAATATACAGTCTAAAACATAAATATTTGGACAGACACACATTTTTTCTAATTTAGTTTCTGTACATTATCACAGTGAATTTTAAATAAAACAACTCAGATGCTATTGAAGTGCAGACTTTCAGCTTTTATTCCATGGGTTGAAAAAAACGATTGCATTAAAATGTGAAAAATTAAAGCATTTTTTTAAACACAATCCCTTCATTTCATGGGCTCGTAAGTAATTGGACTAATGAAATAACTGAAAACAAAATGGTCATTACTAATATTTGGTTGAAAACGCTTTATTGGCAATGACAGCCTGAAGTCTTGAACTCATGGACATCACCAGATGCTGGGTTTTCTCCTTCTGGATGGTCTGCCAGGCCTTTACTGCAGCGCCTTTCAGTTGCTGTTTGTTTGTGGGCCTTTCTGTCTAAAGTTGAGACTTCAAGTGAAATGCATGCTCAAATGGGTTAAGATCAGGTGACTGACTTGACCATTCAAGAATATTCCACTTCTTTGCTTTAATAAACTCCTGAGTTGCTTTGGCTGTATTTTTTGGGTTGTTGTCCATCTGTATTATGAAACGCCGCCCAATCAGTTTGGCTGCATTCACCTGGATCTGCACAGACAGTATGTCTCTGAACAGCTCAGAATTCATTCAGCTGCTTCTGTCCTGTGTCACATCATCAATAAACGCTAGTATCCCAGTGCCACTAGCAGCCATGCACGCCCAGGCCATCACACTGCCTTGACAGTGTTTTACTGATAATGTAGTGTGCTTTGGATCAGGAGCTTCTCCATGCCTTCTCCATGCTTTTCTAAGCCATCATTCTGGTAGAGGTTGATTTTGGTTCCATCCGTCCAAAGAATGTTTTACCAAAACTGTGCTGGCTTTTTTAGATGCTTTTTAGCAAAGTCCAATATAGCCTTCCTATTCTTGAGGCTTATGAGTGGCTTGCATCTTGCAGTGTACCCTCTGGATCTACTTTCATGCAGTCTTCTTTTTATGGTAGACTTGGATATTGATACGCCAGCCTCCTGGAGAGTGTTGTTCACTTGGTTGGCTGTTGTGAACAGGTTCCTCTTCACCATGGAAATGATTCTGCAATCACCACTGTTGTCTTCCGTGGACGTCCAGGTCTTTTTGCGTTGCTGAGTTCACCAGTGCTTTCTTTCTTTCTCAGGATGGACCACACTGTTGATTTTGCCACTCCTAATACTGCAGCAATTTCTCGCGTGGTTTTTTCCTGTTTTCTCAGCTTAATGATGGCTCCTTTCACCTGCATGGAGAGCTCCTTTGACTGCATGTTGTCCGTTCACAACAAAATCTTCAAAATGCAAGCACGAGTCCTCTAATCAACTCCAGGCCTTTTATCTGTTTCACTCATAATGACATAACAAGGGAATTGCCCACAGCTGCCCATGCAATAGCATGGAAGTCAATTGTCCAATTACTTATGAGGCCATGAAATGAAGGGATTGTGTTTAAAAAATGCTTTAGTTTTTCCACATTTTTATGCAATCTTTTTGTTCAACACATGGCATAAAAGCTGAAAGTCTGCACTTCAATGGTATCTGAATTGTTTCATTTAAAATTCACTGTGGTAATGTACAGAAACTAAATTAGAAAAAATGTCTCTTTCCAAATATTTATGGTCCTGACTGTAGATCACAATTCAGATTAACAGATTCTTACTCTTTTTTTTTTTTTTTTTAATCAATGCAGCTACACCTTTCTTGTAGATTTGCAACTGCGGATTACCACTTCTGTGTTGAAGCATGTATTGATCTTGGCATTGTTTCTCAGTCCTATGTCGAATAACACTGGCAAATCCAGAAACTTCCTGGAGGCAGGTTAATAGTCTTTGAGCTGTTAGAGTGCTTTATAATGTGAAGGCCACTGAAAAAGACCTGTGTGGTTTGCCAGATGACTACTGTGATTTACAGCAACATCTCAACTGGCTTTATCTCTACAGTTAAAAAATAAAAAATGTACCTTTTATTTTTATTCAGGTAACTGTAGAGACATTATTGTTTTCCTTCTATTTGTCATGTAACCAGCCCCTTTAAATGAGTGTAACAGTTTTAACCAAAGCAATACTCACTTTTTTGTTACTTTGTTACTTTGTTAATTTGAATGTCAAATATTAAAAGTGAATTTCTACAGTCATAGTTTTATACTGCACATGAATGTTTCGCAAACAATAAGTTGCATCAGAATTTTTCTCATATCAATTGGTTTTCTTATTTTTTCTAACTTGTTCTGTCAAACAGCTGAGCAAACAGATTAGAGCTGAAGGCCATTTGTGGTGGACAGGTTTTACTATCACAAAAAAAGGTTATAGAGCTTCGAGAAACCAGAGTATAGGTTTGTATAAACCCCTTTTTGTTATATTATTTTTTATTTATTTGTTACATTTAGTGTCTGTGGGGAGGGAGAGGGGAAGAATGTAAGAGGGGGGGGTGGAAGAGAGTAAAGGGAAGAGAGGTGAGAAAGTGGGGTATACAAGTACTGATTTGAATAAATTTTTATTTTAAGCTGTAACAATTCTACCAGATCTGCTGGAAAGGCAAATATTACATCAAAGGTGAAATTCTAACACGGAGATGAGCAGAAAATGTCTGTCCATCAATGCACTGTGGGTTAGGAGGAGGGAGGAAGCAGACAGGGAGCAGTGTGGCAGTGTGCACGTGGGGGTGGAGATACATGCATGCTGCCAAAGTGAACCATGTGTTCATAAGGGGAACCAGATCCTCGCCAGGAGCGCCCCTGGCATTAGGACCCAAGCAGCCTGGGAGGGGGGGAGCCCACCCCCCCAGTCAGGCGCAGAGAAGGCCCCCCTACAGGGGCCCCCCTGGCGCCCAGAGGCATAGGCGAACCCGGCGTCCGGGCCCCCAGGCCACAGGACAGGAGCGCTTAGCTGTACCAGGGGGCAGCCATGGGGGGCGCCGGACACTGGGACAAGGGAAGCCAGGGGCCCGAGAACCCATGAGCCGCCCACCACTCAACCGGCGGCCCGTTTCCGCGAGCCAGCACCCGACCCGAGCAACCCAGAGATCCCTGCGCACCCACAGCTCCATCCCCCCCCTAACCCTACCCTCTACAACCCTCCTCACCTGCCATATTATCTGACCACTCCTCCCAAACCCTTCCACTGCCCTCCCTACTCTGTGATTGGTAGGGAGAGCCCCAGAGGATCCCAGCGAGCCAGCCCCCAGGTGCGTACCACCCATGCACTCTCCCACACATACTCACAATCTTCTGGTTACCCCCTCCGGCCGACTGACCCCCCCAGCGCCTCACGCCAGACCACCACCGCAGCCGAAAGGATACCCACAAGCCCGGCCGCCCTGAGAGGACCAGGCGGGAGAAGACCGGCCCCGACCCCACTGATGTATGGTGGTGTGGGTGTGTTGTGTCTGTGCTGCAGGTAAAATAGGAAGTCTCCAGTGTGGCAGGCCCCACCGCTGCCAAGCAGCAGAGCCCCCCCACTCCGGGGTCCCTCTGTGTGTGGTATGTATTTGCTGTGTGTGTGCTGCTAACATGCAGTGAGTTAAAATTGTTGGAAGGACCAGTGAAATATGAGCACGGATGTTTCATCGTGCCTCCCTCCACCAGACCATCCCCACAAGGCCCTAGATGAATCAGGGTGTCAGGTAAAAGTAGATGGAGGGCGGGCACTGACACGACCCAGAGAAAGATGCCTCCAGTGAGCCCTGCCAGCATAACCCCCCCCATCCAGTTCCCGGAGCAATATGTGCAACATTTATTTGGGTGGGAGCGGGGAGGAGCAGGCGGATGGGCACAACCGGGGGAAGAAGGCTCCCCCGAGCGACCGGACCCCCAGGCGGCCGGGGTGGGTGCCCTCCTCCCAGGGCGCCCAGGCAGCCGCAGATCGAGGCCAGAGCCTCACCAGCACTGAGAGACAGTCAGCAAGGAAGGGGCCCGGTGCCAAAACGGAGGGGCAGGAGGTCCAGCCCCACCATTCATGCCCTGACTAGCACCCCTCCCCAGGGCGCCCCGCCTAGAAAAATAAATGGAGAACCCAAAATAGATTAATAATAATAAATAAGGAACTAATAATAATAAACACTACTACCAATAGTAATAATAATAAAATAAATAAATTGAAATAAATTCAAAGAAAATAATTATTATAATGATAAATGAAATAAAATGAAATAAATATATTCAAAGAAAATAACAGTAATAATAATAAAAGAAAAAAAACACCCAAGGGAGCCCCATTACCCCCCTGCTATGAATGCAACGTCGACCTCCGGGAGGCCAGGCCATGCGCCAACTACTGGCCACAAGCTAAACACCGGCCGTGAGCAGACGACCCCAGGGCCCAGCCCCCGCCACGGCGACCAGCCACCCAGCACGGCACCTGGCCACCGTTATCCGGTACCCACACCGTTCCTGGTCAGCCGCACTGCCTACCCTGCGCCCAGAAGGCACCAGCCCATGAAACCCTGCCAAGTTGCCGACAGGGTGCGCGATACATACAGTGGTGAGAACCATATAAGCCTTGTTAGATTCTATGTAAATGTTATTCAGGTCACCTAGTAAGCAGAATTTGGGGCATACAGGAATCTTATGATTAAACCATATTAATAAATCCTCGCAGACCTTACGCCAGAATGATTGGAATGAATTGGTTTTCTAAATTAGGGCTGTCTATTGATCTGGAAGGGAACTTCAAATTGTCTTCTTCAGTTTATGACCCAGCACAGCAAAGCTTTTCCTTATGTGTAAAAGATGAGCTTTAAAACCTTTGCATGAAATGCTGATTCTAAAATTAGTATCTGAGGCTATTATGACTTAAATGTCTTGCTTGGAGTTGTTTAATTCTTGGAAAAAATCCGGACATTAAATTGTGAATAAACCGTGGAACATGATCACCACACATTTCCTCAAAATTAATTGATTTCAATGCTGTCCACGTGGTGGCGGTAGTGCTAATTGTTTTTGCCATTATATTAAGGAAAAAACAGCAAAGAAGACTTTTTGTTTTGATTGGACGAAGAACCAGATGACCTGGAAACGAGAAAGACGGAAGAATGATTTTTTTTTTTTGCTTATGTCTCGGGTGAGTCCTGTAATGTTTTTCTTGAATCAACATTTATAAGAAAATATATAAGATGTGTACAAAGGTTCTGCTATCTCTATAGGCTGATGTTATTCGCACGTATTTACGTGAGACCAGCATAAAAAGTGATGGAAAAACGCATTTCCCGAATGTATTTGTGCGTGCAACAAGGCTATATTTTGTTGTTGGCCGCACGTATTTTAAACTAAAGTTAAAGTCCGATTAGCTGTCACATTCCTAGGTGTGTGAAATGTGTTCTCCACATTTGATCCATCCCCTGGAGGAGCGGTGAGCAGCAGAAACAGTCGCACCCAGGAACCATTTTGTGGTTTCTAACTGTATCCGTAATCCTAACTTTAACCCTTCCTCTTGGTCCGTGCAGCCAAGAAAAAAGTTCAGGGCTGACCCCACGCAACGACACTTTCTTCTTTTTTTCCTTTAGCTATATTTTCAGTTAAACTCCCTTCAATATTTGAAGTTTTGCTCATAAATGATAATGACCTCTGGCTTTTCCTTGACTGTTATCGTGTTTCCTAACAGTATGTATCGTTTTGGTTTTTTACACAAACCCGATTCAATGCTGTCTTGGCTGCTTTGAGATAAAACGGGGTTTGCTTTGTTTACTGGTTGAATTTCATGTCGTGTTTGGTGGAATGACACTACCATTAATCAGTAAGTTATGTCCAATTTGTCTGTTAGTAAGGTTCTGGTCCTAGAATGGCTTCTTACTTTGACGAACACAACTGTGAGCCCACCAACCCAGAGGAACAGTACCGGCAGAACGCTCTGCTTGAGTTGGCCAGGTGAGAACAGATCGATTCCAATCCACACATTTGGTTAAAACTCCTCCTGACTCATCAGTTTTCATCTGTTTGCGTGCAGGTCTTTGATGCAGGGTTTGGACTTGTTTGACTCCGGGTCGCTAGACCTGTCAGACTGGGACCAGCGACTTCCTCCTCCAGCTGCTAAAACTGTTGTGCAGAGCCTGACTGTGGTAATCATTTCTGCAGAACAAGCAGGTGACCAACCAGACCAGCTCAAGGGCAGCTATGCAAAAAAGATAATAAAGATATTCTGTTTAGCTTAAGGCTCAACTTAAATGCACCACACCTTTCACAAGTGACTTTGATTTTACCTGCTTTAAATAAGGAAGGCACGTGTCTTTAATAAGATCAGAGCCAAAATTATGTCCGACCTATTCCTAGCTGAGAAGATGTAGTTTTGTATTTATCTGTAATTGTTTTCTATAAAGAGAAAGACGGAGAAACTACTCTCTTCTATTCTTAAATTCTTTGAACTGGTTAAAAAATATTCATATAAAAGTTTTTGTGAAACATTAGGTAATAAAATGTTTTAATTTCCAAAATGTGAATTTTTGCTCTCTGGTCAACCTTTTGTTTTGAAAAAATAAACCTCAATAGACTTGAATGATTATCAATACACAACAAAAACAGCAAAAATCTTGCAGTTATTTATTTACTAAGCATAATTTTCAGGAAATAAAATGACTTTTTGTTGATGTAGACAACGGAGTCAAATGTCCTGTGTGTTTACTGGAGTTCGAGGAGCAAGAAACAGTTCGAGAAATGCCTTGCAAGCATCTATTCCACTCAGGTTGCATACTGCCATGGTTAGGCAAGGTAATGTTAGAAAGCATTCTGATGTCTTTTTTTTTTTTTAAAGTTTCATAAAGCAACTACAACTTTTGTCTGTTTTAATTCTAGACAAACTCCTGTCCCCTTTGCCGACTTGAACTACCAACTGACAATCCAGAATATGAGGAGTTTAAAAAAGACAAGGCAAGTGTGGATATGTGAGATCAGTGTGCATCTCTGTAACATGTCAGCTGTGAAAGCTTTTTTTTTTTTTTTAAAGGAGAGAAGAAAACAGAGGGAGCACCGGCTAGAGCACCTTCACGGAGCCATGTACACATGAAGCCACCTCACATCAGTCTGCTACTGAAACCCTCAGAAATGTACAAGCTGCACATAGCTGAAATCATGACTCTCTTATGTTTCTTAGTGTGAGCCATTCATTTTGGTACAATAACTGCTGCATCTGGCAGCTCTATTAAAAACCACATTTGACCTGATTGTCAAATGTCATTTTCCAGTTTCGTGTGATATGAGAACACAAAAAATCCTGAACATTTCAAATGCTCTGCAGTCTAAAGTGTCAGCGCTACAAACTACTTTATATTAAAATGTTTGGGTTTTAGGTGTGACTAATAATTTTGTGCAATACAATAAACAAAATTATATTTTGTTAATTTAGGTTTAACTTTCCTCAAAGATTAACGTCCTTATTTTGTCCTACACCTGTCTTGTTGAAATGCTGGATTTTCCCTCTCATGCCTGTCAATGTTGCTCAAATGTGCTTTTCTGAAAATAATGCAACCCTTATGGTTAGAATTTGGCTGTAGTGCCTCTTGATACACATTTAACCCTTGCGCTATCCTATGCCCCTCACCTTACATTGACGCGTTATCCCTACCATGAAAAAGGTGGTAAATGGCATATACTTATAGCACTTTTCTACCTCCAAGGCCCAAAGCGCTTTAATCTCACAGACCCATTTAAACACTGGTGGCTCAGCTGACAAACACTGGCGCCAACCTCCTACCAGAGGCAAGGTGGGGTTCAGTGTCTTGCCCAAGGACACTTAGACTCATGGGCGTGCAAGGCGGGAATCAAACCTGCAATCTTACCATCATGGGTCGACCACCCTACCGCTGCACCACGGCCGGATAAAGGTGACTAGGAGTTCATGTAATCCATGGACACCAGTGAAGATCACAAATCATTGAAGATAAAAGGTTCAGCGCACTGTCTAGTGGTCTAGATTCCCCAACTCCCGATGGTAACCCTTGTGCTATCCTAGGCACTTTAACCTTGGGAGTTGGATCATCTTGACCCACTAGACACTAGAACCTTCACTGGTGTCCATGGATTACATGAAATCTTTCCACCTTTATCCACCTTTGTCATGGTAGGGAGAACACGTCAATGTAAGGGTGGGGTCATCTAAGATAGCACAAGGATTGCGAAAAGAACACTTATTAGATGTAAGCCCTTCTTGCCCACGTTAGATTTCCATCCTTCCAAATCTGTTTTAATGAAAATACTCAGCCGTAGACTTGAAGTTCATTTAATATCTCCTGAAATGTTCACAACATCAGCACAACTTTGAAAAAAAAATACTCAGCGAAATATTTATCACTTTTATTTATTTTATATAAATCTGTCAAATGAAATAACTAAATGATAGACAATTCATATTTACACAATTTAAAAAAAGGGGGGGGGGATTGTGTTGGTTTTGAAGAATTCTTTGTTGCCTCTGTCCCCAGACTAGTTTTAAGTCGAAGCAAACAGAAGCAGCACATTTCATAGACATGTAAAAGGTTCAAGAAATGTACAGGTCCGGCAGATCAAAGAAAACAAACCGAATTTAATATTTGGTGTGTTGATTGTTAGTGGTTCAGTATAAGTTGTAACCCAGATGTAAGGGCTTGCACAAGCTGCCAGTTCATCACAACCTGTGTGACTAGTGACGTAGGCTACACAAAAAAAACATGTATGTGCAAGGGATAAGGCTAAACCAGTGCACTGCTACCAGTTCATGACCTACTTCAAGTGAACAAAACAAAAAAAAACTTTTCAGTTGATCCCAAAACATGATCTGCTGCAGTTCCAAAAAGAAACCAAAGCCTCAGACGGAGCTCATGACTGCTGAACCACCATCATGAAACCAGCACCTGAAACCAGCATAAAAATTGAGAACATGTAGAAACTGCTGCTTTGAGTATTTTCAGCCATCAAACCTTATAAAGGATGAGAGGTAGGAGATGCGCCCTTTAAAACATGCTTTCACCATTAGCTGACATTAAGCCTTTCGGAGAGTATGAAATTAAAGCAGAGAAGAAAAGTGTTCAGACAGGAGTTTGTGAAGCAGATTCTTAAAAACAAAAGGCTGACTGTAGATGGTTTCTTTAAACAGCCAATACATGCTATTGTTAAGCCTTTTTTGGGTAAACAATATCCATGTATATGATAATTTATTACCTTTGGCACACAAAAGAATGATTTTTTTAAATTACATATTTTCCTGAGTTCTTTTCCAATCCGGAAGTAAAACAACTATATCTCTGAGGCACCAGCTTTCGCTCCTTGTGGGTGCCGCCAATTTCATGACGTCAACCTAGAGCCTGTGCTCTGGCCATCTATCCTACCTCGTGAGAGTCTCCTAGCTGTTGCACAAAATTATAGATATAGCTATCCAAATGTTCTACCTTATCAGATAATCCTACCTACGAACGACAGTTTTGGTGTTGGGTCGTAAACACAGCAGGGTAAGAAAGATTTTTTCGGGGAAGCAGCGCAGACTCACAGGAGGGGGTAGCACAGTGCCATGGGTTAAAATGTACATTAGGCCTGCACAATAAAATCGCAAATTTATCACTATCGCTGTATTAAGCGGTGCAATACGCATATTGCAAAAGAAGGCGAAAAATTGCAATAAATGGTAACCTTAAATGTGCAAAAAAAATCTTATGGCAGCTTGAAGTATTTAACGAATCAAATAAATCCCTGGATGGAGCCCTTTTATGTTAGATGCTTGTCTCCTCTGTAGACTAAGGTCATTTGGAGTATAATTTAATGTATGATGACTCTTATTTAAATTAGGCTGTTGCAGTGTCATGGAAATGGTGTTTTTTTACTTGTTTTGCTATTTGTTGATGTATTGCAAGGTTTATCGTCATTGCAATATTGATCATTAATATCGCAAATCATGAGTTTTTCTTCATATTGTGCAGCCCTAATGTATACATGTGTGCAGGCGGAGAGTATAAGAAACGTGTGCAGCTGTCATTAATGAGCGGTATGGAGATAATCCAGAAGATCCACGGTAGATCCGTGTCTACAGTGCCCCTCTGTCATTGTAGGCACGGATCTGCCGCAAAGTTATGAAACCACAAGTCCCAGAAGTTAAGTAGTGAGCTCGCCTCAAAGTCCAGAACTAAGTTAACTAATGAAGAATTAAATTAGCTACATTAAGCATACAATTAAATGTAATCTAAACTCAAAATTAGCAGACAACAGCATAGTACAGATTTATGGGTGGTCTGTCAAAGCTGAAAATATGAAGTAATTTCGGTATAGGTTGGAAAATTTCACGGGTAGGAAGGATTTATAGAACACTGGCCTCTGCAGAGTATCTGTGTCTCCCCCAAGAAAGCAAACAGAACTTTTGCAAAGATTGATGTGCATATTGTGCATATAAAATAAAAATAAAATAAAGTGTTTTTGCCAAACACAGCTAGCTTCAAGGAGAAAGTGGGTGTGTGCGTTAACCTGAGGGCGATGCTGGCAGCGCAGACTCCATATCAGCTCGAGAACCTGCTCATTTTTGTGGTTTGGGAGGGGCTGGTGCTCAGGTTTTAAGAGAAATATTTCGAAATGCGTGAATGGATCAAAATACTGCTTTGAGGTTACTTTTAGTGAGGAATGAACATTATATAATATACTTAAAGCTTAATAAAGAAAAATGCATGGTATAGGCCCTTTAATGGTTTTGTGACAGTCTTGTAAAGTCTTGTAAAAAACAACAGCAGTAAATTGTTTCATCTTCTAATCCGTTTTTCCCTTTCGGGGTCACGGCGCTGCCGGGGCCTATCCCGGCCACTTGTGGGCGAAGGTAGGGGACACCCTGGATAGTTCGCCAGTCTGTCGCAGGGTAGAGTGTCCGCAATCACACACCAATGCACTCTCACACTCACACCTAGGGACAATTTAGGTTGACCAATTCACCTATGTAGCATGTTTTTGGACAGTGGGAGGAAGCCGGAGTCCCCGGAGAAAACCCATGCATACACGGGGAGAACATGCAAACTCCACACAGAAAGGTCCCCCATTGATGTTCTGGTTCAGGTCCCCCAGCCGGGACTTGAACCGAGGCCTTCTTGCTGTGAGGCAAGAGCGCTAACCACTGCGCCACCGTGCAGCCTCCGCAGAAAATTCTTTATGAAAATAAAAGTTGAACAGGAAATGTAAGCACTGTTTACAAACTGTATGGCAGTATCTTGATTGGGCACAACTTTGTAAAGAAAATCCTCTGTAACTTTTACAAAAGTGTCACATGATGTCATACTTAATAGAAAAGATTTTCTTTTAAATCAAATAAGGCTTCCAAGGTTCCAGCCTGGAGTCAGAGCAGTGTTTGGACTAAACATATGCAACACTTATCATTTCACCTTTACAACCTATCAGAAGAGGTCACTTCAAATATCTATCAAACAACAAGAGCCCTGTGCTCTCCTCGAACACACGGGGGAAAAAAGGCATAACTTGTTCCTGTGAAGCATCAAATAGTAGATCATTGAGGACAATTATTGCATTGTGACGTAAAACTGGTTAATGTGAAATGTCAATGTTACAAAGGAACTCGGATCATGCAGCACGTGAATTAATCCCTAACCACAGGAGTCATTACACACAAAAAAACATCAATTTACCTCTACTGGCATGAAATGCACTTATCCAATCTCACGTTTTGTAAGATCTTTCAAAAATGTTTGAGTCACATTTTGAGCATTTGAGTCACAATTTTTAGTGCAACTTAGAAACATTGAAGTGAATGGGACAGTTGATGCAGCACTGATTAGACTGACCGTAAACTTGCAGCCAGTGAAGTGTACTTTATTTACTTCTCAGACATTCACTATTTTCTATTTCTTTAACAAAATTCCAACAAAAAATGTAGTTTTCCTCTCAGCAGGTGTGCCGTGCAAAAAATATAAAATGCAAAGCAGGTGGGCAGGATTAAAAGTGGGAGATTTGTCTTTTTATGAAGACAATGGTTTGAAATATAGTTTGGAAAAATAGAGAGAAATCCATCCAGGCAGCACTCTTTTTCCATACTTAATTTACCCCAAACATTCATGGCTGCAGTGCTCAGGCTCTCTTTAGACATTCTGAGCTTCTTCAAACACTTTCTTTGCAGCAGGGATGAAAAGAAAAGATTGTACAGCAATATTAATGGAGATACCTGGTGTTGATTAGAAGGTTAACATACAGGAAACTCTCCCTCTTCTTCCCCATGCTTCTTCTACCGTTGCATCTTTTCAGTGGAAGTCCATTGAGGGACTGTCCACATTCCTTCTGTGGAGCTACAACATAGCTACGCTCTCTGGAGTACAGTTGAGATGCGTTGATGTGCTGCTTCCACCAGGAGACTTGAGGCCCTTGGTGGCGCTGGCCAGTGTAGAGCTGTGGGAGCCGGGGCCCATCATGACCCCTGAGGTGTGCTGGCTCATCTGCAGGCCCGCCATCATGGTCTCTCTGGTGACGGTGCCAAACTCATAGGTGAAAGTACCATAGAAGATCAGGATGTCCACAGTGAAGATCCACTCGCAGATGGCTGCAGCATGCTGGAGGAGGAAACTCTCATGGATGAAGAAGATGCCACCTGGAGGAAGAGCAAGTTAAGGAAACCAAGTGTTTCTGCTGATGAATAAGCTTAATAAAAGTCTTTTCTAAAGGATACTGATGACAAGCGATATCATGGCTCCCAACGACAAAGCCACCCTGAAGTGAGCCATCCAGTAGTCCAGAGTGGTCATGGCCACTCTGTAGGTGAGCACACATTGCAGGCACACAAACAGCAGTCCTGCTGGAAACGCAACGCCAGCACCAACGTAATGAAGAGATTTGGCATGATCGACCTGCCAGACAGACACAGGACATCATGATGAGACTTGTGCTCCTGTTTCTTTATGTGTACCTACTGAGTGTAACCCCTGTGCTACCCTATGCACTTTAACATTGGGAGTTGGGTCATCTAGACCCACTAGACAGTGCGCTGAACCTTTTTTCTTCAATGACTTGTGAACCTCACTGGTGTCCATGAATTACATGAAGTCTTTCCACCTTTGTCATGGTAGGGAGAACACGTCAATGCAAGGGTGGGGTCATCTATGATAGCACAAGGGTTAAAGATCACGGTTGTTCACTTCAGCTCATTTATTGTAATTTTTACCTGAAAGTTTCCCACCATGACCAAACCGATGGCGTTGATGCAGCCAGAGACCAGGGCACTGGTGTTAACCAAACCTTGGTGACTGTGTTCTATCATCTGAGCATAGCGCAGGAAGCACACCATCACCACTGTGGGAGAACAAACATGGCTGCTCGAATATGTTCAAACAAGGATGCAGTTTTCTACAGACGGCAGAGTCTGACACTAGTGCTGCAGTTTGTGTCTACAGCAACATCATCCAGACTCCAAACTATAGTGAAACATGAAATAAGAGACTTATGGAAGAATCCCTCATGTTTTTCACATTTGTTTTGAATTGATCCGCTAAGGAGATGCTCAGAAAACCAGACACAAACTCAAATATTTCAAAAAATTATTTGTGCAGAACCCAAACATTAGAAAAACAAAAATACTTTAAAATAATGTCAGATTAGTAACCTGGAAAAGCTTAAGAGAGAAGAGAAGCTTAATTTCGACTTCAGCGTTAAAGTTAGATCAAAGCCAGAGTAACTGGGACTACTGTCAAAAAATATCTGAATAGAAAGGCAACTAAAATCGATGTGATTAATGTGAACATATTTGTACCTTCCACAAGTCTATATAAAGTTAGCTAGAGCAATGTTTGAATGTTTTTGCAGCATCAGCAGAAGCTTACGGGGATTGAAGTTTTTTGCAAATACCGGTAATAAACGCTTTTAAATAAACATGAACTCTATAATTATTGCAAATATGTATTTGAGATATTCTGGAATTACTGTGTTTTGCTAACCTTTAACCTAAAAAAATTGCAAGACTAGAGCTTCTTGAAACATGAGAAAGTGCTGTAAAATGTTTAATACAAGCAAAACTGTTTGTTAAATGAACCTTTAATTAAAGAAAAGTTGACAAGTATATTAGATATCTATCAACCATTACAACATCAAAAAATCTAAATATAAATGTCAACTCTCGATAACTGGATCTTTTTACGTATTAGCAGTGAGAGAATTGCCTCTGTCACCCTTTTAAATGGGTAACAGCAGCAGCTTTCAATTAGAGTTGATAAAACAATATGTAGCAATACAGTTATTATAGTGTGATGCAGCAATATTTGACTATAGAACAGAGACATGCTTCTCCTTAAGTCCCTCTTACCCATGAAGGCTCCAACATTCCCTATCAGGCTGAAGAGACAGCTTTCAGGAGGGAAAGAGCCACATTTACTGCAGACAACAGGATAAAAACACAAATTTGAATACACATTACTATACCTGTTCACTTGCAGACTCAATATTTGGCCTCATTTTTTATGTTTTAAAATAATACAGTGGCATGAGCGAAAGTTATAAATAAACCAGCACCCCTCATTTATACAAACTTGAAAGGAAAATCTTCGCTTGACAAAAACCCACTGCCACCAACTTGCAGAAGAAACAAAAGGACCAGATTGCGGTAGAAAGGGTGGCGTCAGATTTCATAACTTGCTTAAATATACACAGTTCTCACAATAGACATATTCAAGGATAATAATAAATCTGACATTTAAAAGCAGAAATTTGACAAACATTCTGTTCCGTTATGCTGGGTTTATCTGTTCTGTTATGTACGGATCATCCGTGACCCCTCGCAGCCCTACTGTTTATCAGTGTACATAACAAATGACAGCTTTAAATGCATAGTATGCTAAATTACAAGAACTGTTCAGAGAATATGGTGTGTGATTTCTGGTTCTTTAAGAGAAACAAGCATTTTCCTGATCACATTTGTTTTACTTTAAAAACATATTCATCTTCCCAGCTACCGGCTTAGACAATGCATGTTATCCTGGAGTTTGCATTAACAAACTCTTTTTTTGTCTTTTTTTCTCCAGAATCTGCCCATGTCATAAAGCAGAGAGTATGGTTTACCGCCATTGTTGTTTAGCACACAGATCAACATCTCAGTTTCTCCCTAAAAATACAAATGTTAGGGAGACGAAGATAATTAGCTGCACTAAAGCAGTCGGAACTGATGTAATAGTTTTTTTATTAATTGAAATTAACTAGTAGTTAATATAAAACTAATTGCAACGGTGCAGACATTTAGCTTGTATGTTCTCTGGGACTCAAAATGTAAAGTCAGTGATACAGGACTGCCACAACTGAACACTGCAGACAGTACAGGACTGTTGACATGCTAACAACAATCACAGCAGAAATTCTGCTGAATCCCTGTACAACTTTGTTTTTAAACTGGGCTTGAACCCCTACAGGATCTTACTGGAGAGCAAAAAGCCATGGGAAAAGCTAAGAACTCGAGGTGGGACAACTGTGTGAAATTAGACTTATTCATATACTATTAGAAGGCCATAGTCATTTCTGACAAAAGGGCTTTTGAACTTCCCAATCTTGAAAAGCTTTATTTTTAAGGTTCACACATGAAAGTTATGCAAACCGTGGCACAGAGCAGCAACACAAGATGCTACAAGATGCTAAAAAAAAAAACAAAGACCTGATGAGAGGAATGTCCTGGATGGTGCAGCATGCCTTCGGGAAGCCTGGTCGGGGCAAGTCTTCTGTGCACGTAGCATTGTAGGTCCTGCAATAAACAAAAAACAGTGAGCTCAGTTTGTTTAATCCAGCAGCAAATACATGCAACAGGAGAAATATCACCAACCAGTTTTCCACGGGACACACATGGTGATTCATCACAGCCATGTAATATCTGTAGAGCAAAAATAAACCTTGATTTAAAGAGTTTGCATTTATTTATTAACATTTAGAAGTAAATAAGGTACAGGGCTCCAGACTAACCTTTTTCACTAGGAGCACAGTGGCCCCTAACTTAAAATTTTAGGGGCACAACCAGAAAATTTAGGGGCCCATACCGTAAATCAACATGCTAACCAAATCTACTAATTTCCACTGTATTACGAATAAATACTTTAATAATAGATGAAGAAATTACAATGTGCTGTTTCTAAATCACTGTCACATTTTATTCTGCACTTTTGAAAATGCAACAACAAGGTAAACTGACAGCACCATCGCTGTCATGACAGTACAAATAGTAAAGAAAACAGATGGAAATTTATCTTTGTGACACCAAATAGGTGTAGCCAAGATGCACAATAAGCGTGTTTGAGATCACCCAGGTGGACTCAACGCTGGACAGATCACCTGGTGTGAGACATATATTTTTGTTTTTTCCCCAACATCACCTGTCAATCATTACAAAAATATTGCGAGAAAGGGGTGGGAGCAAGGGGCAAACTTACCCAGATACAGCTGGAAACTAAATTAACAGACTACAAAACAATGCATTATGGGACATGTATCCTGATGGTTTTTGTAGTTGGGTGATTAATTAAAATAATTTAAAATACCAATTTATTAAAAAAGGCTACATGCATTACAAAACATTAAAATAATCGTAAAATAAATATATAATAACACAGATCACACTAAGGGGGAGAGGAATATTAAAACTAAATTGAATGTTAAGGACAACTCCAACTTCCTGTTGTCCTTCAGTCTTGCTGCAGATTCGCCTTCATCTGACAGCCCCCCCGTCTCCCCAACGATCCAGGCGAGGTGCCGGTTCATCTCAAACACGTCTATCGTTGCATTTTCCCCACGTATTTTCAGTGTGTCTAAAACTAATGTTGTTTTTGCCCGCACGTGTTTAAAGTTCAAGCCCCGTTAGCTGTCACGCATGTAGGTGGGGGACATTTATTCTCCTCAGCTGACCCGACTCCCGCGGGAGCGGTGTGCTGCCGTAACAGCCGTGCATAAACCGTTTGATGCGCCGCCGTAACCGTAACCAAAACCTAAATCTTCCTCCGGTTCTGTGAGACCCAGAGAAAAGTTCAGCACGGACTGCATGTATTTAGAAAATTACGTGCGAATAGATACGTTCTAAAGGAAAGTAAGGAACTCCTTAATGTGGTGTGGGGAGGGAGGGGGCTTGTCAGGTTTCCTGCTTTCGAGCCCCGTCATTTTCCCGCCCCCAAGAGTCATTTACCCCACTGTAATTGGTTGGTCATCTCCGTACACGACGATGAAAAAGTGTCATTCAATTAAAACTGGCTGGCTGCAGTAACATTAAATTTTCATTCAAGGCGGGGGCCGCAAAATATCATCTTGGCAAATAGCCCGCGGGCCACGAGTTTGAGACCCCTGCTGTACACTAGCCGCAGGCCGAAAGAATGAATCAATAGTTCACTTACTCATAGCTCAGACGCACATATCAGGTTGTGACTATATTTGTCTCCGTTTCCTTCCCACAGATGTTTACGCTCGCGCGAATATCTCTAGGCCCCGCCCCCTCCACATATTTTAGCCACTTACAGTGACTTATTCTTCTCACACGCAGTGGCCGCCTCACAGACGGGCATCACGCGAGAGTGTGTGCTCGCGTTTCATGAGTTTGTGCGCGAGTGTGTGTGTCTGCTTGCGTGCGTGTGCGCTCGCGTCTCAGATTATTTCATTGATCTTTGACGTGCCCCTTCCACGTTTAATGTATAAAAAAATACGGAGGGTGGGGGAGGCAAATTTACTGGTCGCACACGTGCGACTGGATGTAAAATTCAGTCGCACACTCTCAAATTTTGGTCGCAAAATGCGAGCAATTGGTCGCAGTCTGGAGCCCTGAGGTATAATCACTACACCAGTTGTTTTTGCTGATTCTTTTCTCTCTCGTTATTATGTACACAATAAGAACAGTGTTTATGTGTTGACAGAACAACTACAGACAATCAGACTCACACTATCCATATTCCTGTGATGGAGAAGGCAGCCAGGCTGACAGGCAGGACAATCCAGGCAGTCATTGGTGTTGCAGTGAGCCAGCTTTGTCCCAAGCATGGGGTATGAGGGGGGCTTAGGACTTGAGTGGCAACACAACAGGAGAGCTCAGGGAAGGGGGTGGGTGGGGGTTTGGGGTCACTAATACACAGGGTAACACACAAGGAGGGGACATGAGAGGACAAAAAGGGGTATATGGCACCACTCCTCCTCCTCCACAGGACCCAGCAACTACATACAACCTAAAGCAGGAGGACAGGCAGGTTTCAGTAAAAAAAAAAAAGAATAAAAGCTGTAACCAATAAACTTTGTTAATAAATAAAACAGCCTCTATACAGCTGTAGTATTATACAATACATTAACTTCTGCTTTTGTTTTTCCCCCCAGTCTATTTGTTTCTTTCAGTTGCGTTGCCAGTGTTCCTTTTTTTCCAGAGGGAAATTCTCTTCGTTTGTATACAAAAAGTAGACTCAAAAAACAAAGAAAGTGCATCCTGTTTCGCAACCTTAGACCAGCAGTAATCATAAACGAGATACCCAACTACTTTTGATCTCATATTAAGGCTATAAAACTTGTGATACAGCGGGGCAAAAAATTATTTAGTCAGCCACCAATTGAGCAAGTTTTCCCACTTAAAAAGATGTGAGAGGCCTGCAATTTTAATCAAAGGTTTACCTCACTTATAGCTGAGGTTACATGTGCAAAATATCTTTGATTGGATCAAAGATCGTATTAGAATTGAAATGTGCACATGGGCCCAGATATACCTTATTTGACTATAACAAACGTTTACATACCCCACACTTTCGGTTGGAATAAATCATTTTGACATGTGCAGAACTATCTAAAATAGCGGAAACGACCGTAGAAGAAGAAATGTCAAGTTCTGTTGTAAACAAAGAAACCTGCAGCATAGAGCGAAACGATCTTCTAATCATGCTTTTATTATTATGATTATTATTAAGTGTTTGTTCGCTCATAATTCTTTTTAATTCGTGCTTTCTTGGCGAAACAGAGCCAGAAGAAGGGTTAGGCTAATACATGCCAAAAACAACATTTAGCCGTGGATGAACTTAAAATCTGTGCGTGCAATGCCGCAATGTGCATCTTGACTGAGCGTAAATATGTGGGAATAACATCAGCCTTTATTTTGTCTGGACAAGATTGAAAACATGAATTCACATGATTGCTTACATGGTTTCTCAGGACTGTGCAGGTTTTTCTCCATTCAAAAGGCGCCTCCGTTAGCTCACACACTGTCTTAAAGCCGCTCCTCTTCTATTAGAAACACAGTCCTCCCAGCAGCTCGCTCACGCAAAGCGCCCGGTCGGACTGCGGTCCAAAGTCTCCTTCAGAGCACACACCGTAACAAAGCACCCTCCCCTGCCTGCAAACATGAAGCTACGAGTCCGGCTGATCTGCTCAGAAACATGCTTTCTCTGGAGCGCCACACCGTCTATGAATGATGCAAAGCCAGCACAGTAGTGACCCACAATCGGAATAAATGGTTTATGTGCACCACGATCGAATCAACAATAGGCACCCACCTATCTCGATCTGAAAGAAATTTTGATCTGAATGAGTATAATCGGGGCAGAGTATTCCAATTACATGACACATTTTTATTTCGTTCATTAGGATTACTTTTGTCCATGTAACCGCAGCTTATGAGATACAAAATGAAGGAAAACAATCCAGAAAATGACATTGTCTGATTTTTAAAGAATGACTTTGTAACTTATGGTGGACAATAAATATTTGGTCATAACAAAAGGTCAACTCAATACTTTGTTATATATCCTTTGTTGGCAATGACAGCTGTCAAACGTTTACTGTAGGTCTCCACAAGGTTTTCATAAACGTTTTCTGGTATTTTGTAGGGGTGAAATGATACGTTAAAATCTCAATTGGGTTCAATTCAGAATTTCATAGGGCTCGGTTTGGTACATTTTGGTTCGATACTGCTGTTTAACAGTAGTACCGAACCAAATGTTATGTAGGTGATCTGCTTAATAAAATAAGAAAAACTATTAGGTGCCAGGAACCAAAAACTTTGGATACTTAACACTGGCCTGAAGAAAAACATTTTAACTTGATATTAATTTCGCTATTCTCCCTGAAGAGGAGAGGTCTCTCTGGTTATTTGTGTGCACGGGGGGCGTGTTGTTCAGACAGCATGCAACGAGCGCGCACACAAGACACGACAAGGAAGGGGCACACAGGAACGCTACCAAAGATATACGATGGCAGAAAGAGCTTAACGGTCCAAAATGCTGCGCCTCTGTGTTTTTGTAAAATAAATATCATGTTCTCAGAGTGTCGTGGTGCCTTTAACACCGTCAGGTAGTACCGAGCAGGTAGAACGAAAAGAGCAGCATAAGCACACGGACTGACAGAGGGGCGTGTCTGCAGCTGTGAACGCCGGCAGAGTCAGTGGCTATCTCGTAGGGGACACGTGATCGCCCAAAAAAGTAAAAAGAAAATCATTTTATTCCCTTAGACTAAGACCACCCATTTCTGCGTAAAAAGAATCAACTTTGTGTCAGAATGCCCCCACTATCCTGTCACTTTGCTGCTACAATGACCATATGATGCGGGAGAAAGGCGGGGGCGTGGCTTAGACTCACCGCTTAAGATTCCAGACCCGCAACAAACTAAGAGCTCCTTCCTAATAAAAACTAGTTGTTAGGGCTGCACGATATGAGGAAAACTTGCGATATGCGATATTAGTCATCAATATTGCGATAACGATATAATTTGCGGTAAATAAACAAATAGAAAAATAAACAAAAATATCATTCCCATTTAATTGCAACAGTTTAAAATTATACTCCAAATGACCCTCATCGACATGGGGGACAAACATCTAACATAATAGGCCTCCATCTGATTGGTCGACAATGTGAAGGCGTCCATCTGATTGGTCAAAGCATAAAGGTATTTATTTGATTCGTTAAATGCTTCAAGCTGTTAGAAGATTGTTTTAACACATTTTGGGTTTGCGATTTATTGCGATATTCGCCGTCTTCTGCGATATGCATATTGCAGAGCTGGATATTGCGATAACGATAAATCTGCGGTATATTGTGCAGGCCTACTAGTTGTCATCCATAAAATTAATATAATGTATTGGGTTTAATGGATTTAAAGAAAATAAATAAAAATTAAGGAGTCTGCATCAAAGTGAGTTTCTTTCCATCATCTCCCTCATCTTAACTCTGGGTGTTTCACAGACAGAAAAGTCTATTCAAGGTTTGTGGAAAATGGACAAAAGATCAAAGGAAACATCCCTCTCATAAAGAATACAAATAGTTAAATAATTAAATAAATATCCTGACAGCATGTAAGTATGGCCAAATGAAATATCACGATATGACGGCAAAAACATTTTTTCTAGTGTTCTCCCTGTGCTTTCATCTCAGTGGGAAATTGATCCAAATGGCTCTTTGAGAGGCTCAGGTTAGCGACCCCTGGTCTAGCACATCCACATACATTCCAGGTTTGTATTGCAACATTATCATGTATAAAGTCAAATGTTTTGTTAAAAAAACAATGATGTTGCATAATGAGGAAATAAGACACTTTATGTTCTTTATTTGTTATTTATTTATTTTTCGTCCTCAAAAAGTATCGATAAGAGTACCGTTAAAATACCGGATCGATGAGCAGTATCAATAAGTGTGAAGAAACTGGATTTTCTAGAAAGGACTGTATTTGTGTTAGTTCGTAACCCCGTCAGTTTCTTACACACAGAAATAATGAATAACGACTCAGAGACAGAACTTATCTTTTGTAGATTTACTCCGCACAAAGACTACAGATTTGTACGCAGGGTTACAGACAGTTGAACAAGGTACATTCAAAGTCTGAACAAAGGGGTTCAGCAAAAGGCCTGGCATATATACCATGCATTTGCATATTCAGAACCTCATTCGACGGATCATGGTGTGAAAAACACACCCACAGACTGTTGCAGGCTAGATGCTCGAAGGTCAGAGCACCTAAAGTGTCAGATCTCTTACAGATATTTGCCAGAACGCATACATCAGAACACACAAAGATGAAAAGGGAGGATGTTAAAAGGAATGTTTGCGAGACAATAGTCTTGACTGTGCCCTGCTCGGAGTGTAATATAATTTTGAGATGATAATACATAGTAAATCGAGGTTAAGCCATTAAAGTAATAAAAAGGTAAAAGTTAGTTTAATAAAATGTAAAAGGGAGTTTCTAAGTATTCTGTTTTTAATCACTCCTAACAATAAGAGAAGTAGTACCGTTAAAACCTTAACGATACCCAACCTTAGTCCCAGCTCTCTCACCATTTTTTGCTCAGGCTTCAGACCGTAGTTGGAAACCGCTGTTATGTCCGGTCCGGACGCAAACGGTAACTAATCAAGCGGGACACCGTTGCTATGGAACAGGCTAGAAGCCGTTTATTTCTTTGGGGGGCGTGTATGATGGGGACCGTGTGTATGTGTGAGCGCGCGCACGTGCTTGCGTGTGTGTGTGTAAGGAGAGAGGGGGGGTGTGAGCGCGGAGCTGGGGACTGTCGGAGAACCGTAAATTAAAAATAAGGTGTCTCGCCAAAACGTTTTGGAGTCTATCTATAGAGTGGGTTACACTCTGGAGGCTGAGGGTTCAGAACGGAAAAGTGAACCCCGAGGAAATTTCCCGTGCGTTTCTGACTACGGTCGGAAAAGAGAAGTCATCGCGCAGGAAAGGTTCAACACTTGGATCAAAATGTTCGGACAGCACCACCTCTGCAAACACTTCCTCATTCAAAACTCAGAGAGAGCACATAAGACGGCCGAGCAGCTCTCCTTTTTACTCCCCCGTGCATCCCCTCTGGAGCGCCCAGGGCAACGCCTCCTTCCGTCGCCGCCTTGCCTCCATGACAACCGCAGTCACACAAAAGACCGAAAGAGGTCCGCGGAATGCGGAAGTACTGCTACGTAGTCCTCAGAACGTCTACGTTTGATAGTTTTAGCATTGTATAGTGTAAATGCAAAAATCAGATACGGGTCACTTTTAAAAGATGATGTAAGCAGGTCGTCAAAAAAAATCGGATATAGTCAGAAAATCGGATATGAGCATCAAGACCTGCAGTGTAAATGCGGCCATTTTGACCCGATGGGGTGAGAACTTGTGGGGAGCCTCAGATGGAGGATTATTATCAGTTTTCTTATATGTCTTCCATTTCTTAATAATTGCTCCCACAGGTGATTTCTTCACACCAAGCTGCTTTTCTATTGCAGATTCAGTCTTCCTGGCCTGGTGCAGGTCAAGAATTTGGTTTCTGGTGTCCTTAAGGCCTGTTCACACCGGGACTAATTTCACGCGGGATATTCGCGGATGTTTAACGCCTCGTGACTAAACAAAGGGCACCAATGTGAGTGTGCACACAGACGCGAAAAACGCCAAGAACTCGCCAAGAACTCACTGACGGACATTCTAAAATATTCCCGAAAACGCTAATGATACATTTTCAGATCTTGTACCAGTGGATAAATTTCCCCATGTTCTTCTCATCTCGTAACTATGGGATGTAACCAAAATCGGCGTCTTTTCCGGCGTCTTTCATCATTCAACAACAATTTCTTCATCAAATTTCTTCATCGCTGGAACTGGAGCTACTGGTGTGTGAAATATTCATGTTTTTTTTTTATGATTCTGATAAGCGCGTAAATACTTGCTCTCTTCTTCTGAATGAAAAGCGAGTTTAAGAAGCGTAAAGTTGTGCAGTGCCACCTTGTGTTCAGGGGTATTTCTGTTTTACATGAAGCGCCATCTAATGTCAGGGAATAAATTTGTATGTTCACTCGGCTCATCGTCAGCGAAAATCGCTTGGGTGTGAACACAAAAAACGTGTTGAAAAACGCTGGCGAATAACGTGCGCCGATATTCGTCCCGGTGTGAATGGCCCTTTAGACTGCTCTTTGGTCTTGGCCATAGTGGAGTTTGGAGTAGGACTGTTTGAGGTTCTGAACAGAGGACCCTCTTACAGATTAAGTTACATGTCTGTGAGAGCCAGAAATATTGCCTGTTTGTAGGTGACCAATTACTTATTTTCCACCATAATTTACAAATTAATTCTTAAAAATCAAGAATATTTTTCCTAATTTTTTCTCTCACAGTTGAGAGACCTGATGAAAATTACAGGCCTTTCTCATCTTTTTAAGTGAGAGAACTTGCACAATTGGTGGCTGACTAAATATCTTTTTGCCCTACTGTACAATAAATAAACCATTATTTACCCTTAACTCCGCCGAAATTAAAATATAGTGTATGAATAAAGAACACACAAGACAACAACAAAATGTCAGAAAATAAAAAGTTAGGAGTCATGGAAGGTAAAATGTTAAAAAGCTATGCATGAATGAATGACCGCAAACTTCAATAAAACTGAAGCGGCCTTGTAAAATTTAGCATTAAGTATGTGGCATTTACCTAAAAACCAGTCTTGCAATGCAATTTTTCACCCAGACAAAATAAAAAACATTCCTTTTTCAATCTACATTTTCTGAAAATTAGTTAAAAATGTGATACCTTTTTAACCACAGAGTGCTTTTCTGCACTTTGCATTCATTTTTCATCACTGTTGGTCAACAATTTAATTAATGGGTAAAGCATTACTTCTGCATTTTAAGTTAAAATTTGGATAAATAGCATAAGTGTGTGAGGCGCTGTTTTTCTTAGGTATTCAGATCATTTGATTCAAGAAAACTAAAAAGAACACCTTAAAAAAACATGTTGGTTAACAAATAATTAACAACACTTCTGAAGCATAAGAAAGAGCTTCGAGAGAACAGTGTCTTTTAAAGGACCTCAGCTTAACTAAGGTGATGAGTATGGTGAAGGGAAGCAATGGGACAACAGCCATATCAGTTTACACAGCCTACCGTAACGAACATGGTATGCCCTTGGTAACTCAGAGACAGTGAACAGCAAGTTAAAAAGAAATGAGAGCGTGAGAAGTCTCACAGCAATGACACTTCTGATTTCCAAAGAGATCACTTAAAAACAATTTTTTTCAATTATATATATATATATATATATATTATATATATATATATGTGTGTGTGTGTCTGTGTGTGTGTGTGTGTGTCTCACACACCTGAATTATAAATTTAGTAAGTTGTACCCTGACAAAAAACTTAACCATAAAAAGATTCTGAATTAAACATTTTCAATTCATCAATAAAAAGTTTAGCTATGAAGAGCGTTAGCAATTAAAAAAAAAACTATCAGAAACTGTGGTATATAGCACAGGTAAATTTGAATCTGTGGACTTCATTCATACATTAAAAAGTCGAGATCATCAAGTTGAAACTACAATCTTAATTTTATAATTTTTGTTTTGCTTTAGTTTACAGACTCGGGGATGCATCTTAATGTCAAAAAATGGTTTGGTAAACTTAAATTCCTCTCTGCAAGTAGTATTTTTAACAAAAATACAGCCACAAACGAGACTCAAAACAACTGAAACATATCGTTAGCGTCAATAGCTTAAAGCTAGCAAGCTAGTTGGCTTGCACTTTGCCAGTTCCCTTGACATGACTCTTGGTGGCGTATTGATTTTTGCAAACCTACTCGAAAACTGCTGCTAAAATACATTTGGACAGCAAGTATACCTGTGACACGTGAGAGCGTATGCACAAAGATGAGCTTTCACCTACCTTCCACCTGCTATGGCCGCCACAGAGCTCAACAGCCGTGTTTTTTCTTCTTTAAGTTATTTTTTTAATAGCAGATGCAAAAAGCAGAATGGTGCATTACCGCCACCACCTGGTCTGGAGTGTGGGTGGAGGACTACATGTAGACCTTTCCTACTAGACTCTCATGGGTCTCAAACTCAATTTACCAGGGAGCCGCTGAAAGCAGGGTCTAGATCCGATACCCACACCGCAACTTTAGCGCACACACACGCGCAACTTGTGAGTGTCTGAGAGCCAGTAGATTTGTATGTAACACATACTATACTATTAACTATACTCTATTCTTAACTGTTTTTTGTACAAAATGTACATTATATATACTTTAACTCTCATTCAAATAAAGTAAAATACGCAAATAAAAAAAAAGTAAATAAATCAGTAATAAATTTCTGTTTATTTAGTCTACTGTTTTCTGATTTAAACATCCTTATAAACACAGTTCAGTTAACACTGTTGAATTCTAACTATTAAACACAAAAGAACACTCAAATTTTACAGTTCTGTAACCTCTATCAATGGGTTCTTCTTAACACGTCTTCTCTTGCCTTCTTCTTGCTGGACACTTGGCAGCACTTCCTCCCATGCAGCTGAGACCCTCAGTGTGGCTTGAAGATGATTGTCAGTAAATTTGGACTGTACTTGGACTTATTGAAATTTAAGGATGATAAGAAAGTATGTACTCTCAATTTTGAGTCTGAGTTTAACCTTTTTTTCTGTTTACTTTTTAAAACACAAATCAGTAAAGGAAAAATTCAGTTACCATTTTTGGATTTTCTTTCTTACGACTTTTTGCACATTTAAACCCTGGTCACAAGTTATTTTAGAGCAGCCAGTCACCCACTCCTATATTTAGTTGAATTCAAACTGTGGTTCGTAAAGCAACAGGTGCTGTTCATTGGAGATCAGAACAATCGTTGCGAATACCTGAGATAAAAAACGGATGGAAATTTATGTTGGCGACACCAAAAAGGTGCAGCCAAGATGTACAATATGCGTGTTTGAGATCACCCAGGCAGACACAACGCTGCGCAGATCACCTGGTGTGTGACATGTATTTTTTGTTTTTGCTCCAACATCACCTGTCAATCATCACAAAAATATCACGAGAGGAGAAAGGGGTGGGAACAAGGCGCCGACCTAAGCGAACGCAGCTGGAAATTTACCACTGAACTGACTGAAAGCCAAAAATGACCACAAAACAATGCATTATGGGAAACGTGTCCTGAAGGTTTTTTTAGTTGACATCACAAAACATTAAAATAAATATAAAAGACATAATAACACTGATCATACTAAGGGGGAGAGACATATTAAAACAAAATTGAATGTTAAGGACAACTCCAACTTCCTGTTCTCCTTCAGTCTCGCTGGCGCTGGTTCATCTCAAACACGCCTCTCGTTGCATTTTCCCCATATTATTTTTAGTGTTTCTAAGACTAAATGTTGTTGTTGCTTGCACGTGTTGAATGTTAAAGCCCCGTTAGCTGTCATGCATGTAGGTGTGTGACATTTATTCTCCTCAGCTGACCCATCTCCTGGGGGAGCGGTGAGCTGCAGTCACAGCCACGCACAAGAACCGTTTGGTTGGGGTTAAGACGCCGCTGCGCATAACCGTAACCATAACCTCAACCTTCCTCCGGATCCGTGCGACCCAGAAACAAGTTCAGCACTGACTGCATGTATTTAGAAAATTACATGCCAAATAAATACATTATAAAAAGGAAAGTAAGAAAGTCCTAAATGTGGTCCGGGGAGGGGGCTGTCAGGTTTCGCTAAATGTTCTCCTGCTTTCAAGCCCGGTTAATCTCCCACCCCCAAGAGTCATATACTGTGATTGGTTGGTTCGTCAGCTCTGCGCACAACACTGAAAAAGTGTCATTCATACAAACTGGCGGGACGCATTAACATTAAACTTTCATAATAAGGCGGAGGACCGCAAAATATCATCTTGGGGGCCGTGAGTTTGAGACCCCTGTACCAGAGTCTATGCAACCCATATTCTCCCCATCAGTTGCGTCTTCCATAAAAACTGAAACAAATACACAAAAGAGTCACTATTTCCTAAAATTTCATAAATATTCCACAAAATCTTCAGCTCTTCAACCTGATTTCTTCTCCTTTAAAATTTTTATCCTTCTCCTTTTAAATAAATTTAAAGTGAATCAACACAAAACACTGGAACCACAATCCAGAATAAAAGTTAAAATGTGCAAGTAAAATGTCATGGCACGCTATGTAAGGCAGACCCAGGCCCTGGAACCCGGAAGGAAAACACAGTTGAGTAAGATGGTAAGTTATTGTTTTAACCCTTGTGTTATCTTAGATGACCCCACCCTTGCATTGATGTGTTATTCCTACCATAATAAAGGTGGAAAGATTTCATATTATCAATGGACACCAGTGAAGATCACAAATCATTAAAGAAAAAAGGTTCAGTGCACTGTCTAACCCTTGTGCTATCCTAGGCACTTTAACATTGGGAGTTGGGTCATCTAGATCTACTAGACAGTCTGATGAACCTTTTTTCTTCAATGATTTGTGAACCTCACTGGTGTCCATGAATTACTTGAAATCTTTCCGCCTTTATCCACCTTTGTCATGGTAGGTAGAACACGTCAATGCAAGGGTGGGGTCATCTAAGATAGCACAAGGGCTAGTGGGTCTAGGTGACTCAACTCCCAATGTTAAAGTGCCTAGGATAGCACAAGGGTTATGTCAGTGGTTCCCAAACGGAGGTATTGCAGGGGGGCGCGGTGGAGTTTTTTATATAATACAATAACAATGTGAATGTCTCAGGGGGAATTGAAATGTGTACATATTGCAGAAAATTTTAAGAAATAAAACAAAAAGTATATAAATATATACACATACATATACAACATAACACAAAAAGAATTATTACTTCAAATAAATAAAATTAATACATTTTAAATTTTAAAAAAATATAATTAGTTCAAATTGCTTTTTGGTTTTGCAGATGTTTGATAATGGTACATTACTGATTGATTTCACACAAAAACTGCTGGAAATTAGGTTTGGAGTTTGACCATTTGGCTTTATGGATATGGAATTTTGCCAATATAAAAACAATTGTGCAATGAAAATCCAATCTCTGTCTACCTTGACATTAAGGTAACCCAAAATAATGTCTTTATCTAAAAATGTAACAGTTTGTTTAGTTATATTTCCAATATATTTTCCCAGATCCATCCAAAACATATTTGTGTGTCTGCAGTCCACAAACAGATGATAAATAGTTTCCTCCTGAGTTCCACAGAATGAACAAAACAGGTCCATGTCCACAACAAATCTTCTCAAAGTTTTTTTCGTAGGATATATACAATGCAATATTTTGAAGGACACCTCTTTTATTTTGTTATTTAGACAGTATTTATTGCTAATAGTCCAAGCATAAGTCAATTTTATGTCCACAAATTTGGATTCCCAATAAAACCTCCCAGCAGGTAAGGTTGTGGTATGTAAAATATTTCTTATTTGTTTATTGGAAACTGAATTAACACAAATATCCACATTGTCCAAAAAAATTGTCTGGGTTCTTAATTGACTTGTGTTATAAATTCCTTTAAACAGTTGAAGTAGACTGGTTGGAACAGCATCTAACACTATTGCATCTTCTCTGGGTGGAACAGGAATACCGAATTTTAAAAGAAATTCTTCATACATCAGAAGATGTCCATATGAATTGAAAAGTTGTCTGATTAAAACAATATCATTATCATACCATCTAGGAAAAAAAGTGATTTATTCTTGTATTGTGCATTACTGTTATTCCAAATAAAACAAGTTGTTGGAGAAAAATTATGTTTATAAACGAGTTTCCAGGCCAGCAGGGCTTGTTTGTAAAAGTTTGAAAGTTTTGTGAGTAATTTTTCTATTTTACAATTACATTTTAGCAAGAATTTAATGCCTTCCATTGTGTCAAATATATATTTGGGAAATGCATTCCAGATATTGTCTTCCTCTTTCAATAACTGACTTAACCACTTTATTTTAAAAGAGTTGTTTAAAGTTTCAAAGGTTAATACATCCATGCCCCCATGTTTTCTGGTGTTACACAAAATATTTTTCATTAAGTAATGACATTTTTTCCTCCAAATAAAATCAAATAATGTTTTGTTTAATAGGTTACAGATGTCTTTTGGCATTTCTAAAGACAGAGACACAGACAGATCTAGAGATTCCTTCAGCTGTAGATAACAGAATTCTACCGTTCAGAGAAAGATTTCTCATTAACCACATGTTATAAGGCGCGGTGGAGTTTAGAACCAAAGGATTTGTATGTTTGTGTCAGTGTGGGGGGGGCTCGAAAATATTCTAATCTTCAGAAAGGGGGGCCCTGCAGAAAAAGTTTGGGAACCACTGGGTTATGTGATATAAAAGGGGATGATTCAGTAACGGGGCACGGTCGTATGCAGAGTGTTTATTAGCCAATGAGATAGTAAAAAGACTAGATGGACTTATTTTCAGCTGTGACCTTTAATCATGTTTTATGTTCTTTTTTTATTATATTTTTGCACAGTGTTTATTGAGCTGATTGAATCACACAGGTGTGACACCTGTAATTTTTGGCGATGTTGGCAGGATCAGCTCCACTATGTAAAATGACTCATCAGTTACTTGTTGTGATCCCACCTCAGCTGGAGATTGTGCTCTGGATCCAGGTAGCAGAGGGGGACTCTAGGGTTGTGATAGTGGGAATTTGATCAAATGCACTTTGGACTTTGTAATGCCCCAGCTACTTCTCAGCGACTAATGCTGCGCTGGTTAGGGGGAATGGTGAATGACTCATTGCTAATCTACCATGAAGATGCGATTGTCTTTTCATCTGGCTTCCAGAGTAATTTGCAGAATCTGGAAGAAGTGTTCCAACTACTTTATCTTCACGGATTGAAGCTACAACCAAAGAAGTGTCTTCTATTCCAGAAAGAGGTTACATACCTTTGGCACATTGTTAGTGATTAGGGTGTCGCAGAAGACTGCGGTCGTGAGAGACTGGTCTGTTCCTCAAATAGTGAAGTATAGGTTCAGTTCTTCCTGGGCTTTGCGGGGTATTACTGCAGGTTAATCTCTGGGTTTTCTGGGTTTTCCGGCGGTGTTCTCTCCGCGCGGCGGGGGGGGGTTCACATTACATCTGAGCCGGGAGTGTTCGTGTCCCTGGGGGGTGGGTTCTGGTCCTTGCTCCTGAGCAACTGTGGCCGAGCCTGGTCGGGCCATATTTACAACACCCCTTGTGGGCCCTCTCTTTTCCCCGGGGTTCCCCCCTCTCTGCCTCGCTTCTCCCTGGACCAACCGTGGGCCGGGCGGATGGCTGCCTGGAGTGCGGAGCGGGTCTCCCTTGGGGGGTCCTGGCTCATACCTGGGGTTGGGGCGGGGGGATGCCCGGAACTCCTGGATGGTGGTGGGGTGCTCGTCTGGGGCTGTGGGCGTCCTTCTCCGGTGGGGCCCTGCGTTGGGTTCTCCCGGCGCGGCGGGGGGCTGCTCTCCTGGTTGGGCTGTGGGCGGCGCTCTCTCTCCCTCCGTGCCTCCCTGCTCTCTGGCTCTGGGGGCCTTGCGGCGGTCCTGCTGGCCCTGGCCTGGGTGGCGGGCTTGGTCGCCCGGGCGGCGGTTGTTCCCTGCCGGTTCCCGTGTGGCGTTGGGGGGATTCCGGCTGCCGCTGCTGCTGCGGTGGGGGTCTTGGGGTGGGGATGGCTGGGCACTCTCCCTCCTTCTTTTCACGTTCCACCATCCATTTTAGAAGAACATAAACACTCACCTGAGCACAGGTGTTAGTTCACCTTTGCACTAACAGTTTGCATGACTGAATGACTGAAATATTTCACACTAGTTGGTTTTAAGGCATAAGTATGCGTGTGAACACTATCTGTTTTGTGTACATGTCGACATGTGGACATTTTTGCAGCTAGCAGGTGTGTTTATAACATTTGAGTGTGTGTGTGGACAGGCTCTGCCCTTTTTGTACTACATTTGAACCTTACCATAATGATTAACAACCAGTAAACTTGTTGCTTTATGCTGTTTCATGGTCTTATCCCCCTTCCCCTCCTATTATCACCCCCTACCCCCCCTCTCTCTATCGTCCCTCCCTCTTCTTCCCCTCTTTCCTTTTCCGTCCGGTCCAACACCAAAGATTTTCAGACATGATGGAAATTAATAAAGTTTGGCCTCAATTACAAAAGGGGTTTATCCAGACATACCTTTGGTTTGTCTGAAGATTAATAACCCCTCTTGTTAAAGTAAAATCTGTCCAACACAAGAGGCCCTCAGCTCTCATCTGTCTGCCCAGCTGTTGGACAGGACAAGTTAAAAAAAAAGAAAAAAAAAAATAATCTCTGGGTTTTCTAAGATAGCCCTGCCAATAAATGCCCTTATCTATGGGTCGGCTGCGCAGATAGGAATTCGCCCTATGTGTACCCCTATAATTTCGAAGGTTTGGGAGCTATTCTTGCCCATGTGGAAGATGGGTGTTAGAGTTACGTAATAACCATTTGCTTACATGTTATTATCACTATAATATGATTGTCTCAGTTCTATCTTTCAGAAAACAGTGATCTGAAAAGTTCTGATTATACAAGAATTTCATGTTCCTGTTGTTCCAGATTAAATTACCCACATTCATGTCTGCAACCTTCAGTTTTCAATAAAAAGAGGCTCCATGCACTAGGAAGGCAGAACTCCTCTATAACAGTTCGCACTGTGACAGACCAATTCTCCTTCTGCAGAAGTCAAGCAAAACCTCTCATCTCCTGTGTGGTTCTTCTCTTTATTAAGGAAAAAGTCATAACCCAGACAATGGGAAAGAGCGGGTCATAGCGTATGCCAGTCACAGCTCGTATCCAACTGAGTGAAATGATCAAAACTACAGCTATTTCAAGTTGGAGTTGCTAGGTTTGAAATGGGCAGTTACTGAAAAAATTCAAAGACTATCTGTATGGGGTTGAGTTTACTGTGTACTCGGACAATACCCCCCTGGTGCACTTGGACTCAGCTTGGTTGGGTGCTGTGGAGCAATGTTGGGTGGCGCGGTTAGCAAGTACACAAGTGCACAATCAACTACAGGCCACGGAAGCAAAACAAAAATGCAGATGCGCTGTCATGGCTGTATTCAGAGGAAAAGCCAGTTTGCCATAATATAACCCAAGTGGAGACTACAGTTGAAGACTGAGAGAGCAGACAGCTGCGCCAGTAGGAGTTTCAGCATATAAATCAACCTGAGGTATGTGAGATTGCCTCTGAAAATTTGAAACTGCTTCTCAGACAGTGGGACAAGATTTAGCTCTGCAATGGGGTGTTAGGGAGGTGTATATGGTGGCCGGTTCAGGGCAAGAGGTTTTCCAAGTTCTTATTCCCAGAAGTGAAGCTAAGGACCTGTGGGGCAACCAACATTAAGAGATGGGTAAACCAAACAGTGATAGGACACAATTGACCCTGCGTCAACGCTGCTACTGGCCACAAATGGCTAGAGAAGTAAAGGACTGGACCAGCACCTGCCTTCAGTGTGTCTGTGCAAAACGTGGCCCTGAGGTGAGAGCACCACTGGTGTCCGTCACGACATCATACCCTTTCAAGGTGGTGGGGTTGGATTATTTGTCCCTGGGTCGACCTGAAGACTGGTGACCTTATATCCAGGTACTGGATCAGAGGCTTTACAACAACCGTACCCACCCAACACCCCTGTTGCCTGAAGAGAGGGTACTGGTTTGTAATTTTTGCAGAAGGGTAAAAGGGAAGCTTGCTGCGAGATTTCTCCTGCACCTTTTGCAGTGGTCTCCCAGCTCTCAGAAGGCAGTCCAGTGTATATCTTGCAGCCAGAGGGTAAGGAAGCACCAACCCGCACTGTACACCGAAATAACCTGCGAACGTGTCCCCTTGTTCCGTTTGAGGCTACTCCTCTAGTGGACACCAATAGGCAATCAGCTGACCTCAGGCCCAGACTTCCACCTCCAACGTTGAGGTTGACAAGACTAATAATGGGACAAAACCCGCATGCCCTGAAAGACAACCACCAGCTGCTCCACCTGACCCTCCAGAAGCACTTGTGAGCTTTGATGCCTTGAACCTATGTCTGCCTTGAACCTATGTTGGTCTGAAAAGGTCAAACTTGGGGAGACCCCTGGTAAGATATGAACCAGAAAAATGTCCGGGACGACCATCTGCCATCTGAGGGGCGGACTTTTTTCAGCTTCTAGCTGAAAAAACACAGTTTTTCACACAGTTCACACAGTTTCCATTATGAGATGGATGATGTCAGATAATGGCACAAACTTAATGTCTGCTGAAAAGGAGCTCAGGGAAGCTATCCAACAGAAGCTATCCAACAGATGGACAATGACATAGTTGAACCAGCGTTGCAACTAAAAGGAGTAAAGTGGATATTCAACCCAGCCCAGCTGCCTCCCACCAAGGTGGGGTGTGGGAAAGACAGACTGTACGCAGAATACTAAATTGTCTACTGAAGGAGCAGACAGTTAATGATGACTGCCTACACACAATAATGTGTGAAGTTGAAAGTATCATCAAAGGTAGACTGCTCACCACTGTGTCAGATGATGTGAATGATGTTGAGCATTTGACACCAAACCACTTGCTGTTGCTAAAATCCCAGCCCAGCATGCCCCCTGGAATCTTTACCAAAAATGACTTTTACTCAAGAAGAAGATGGAGACAGGTCCAGTTTCTTGTGGATTTATTCTGGACCAGATGGACCTGTGAATATCTTTCACAACAACAGGAACACTGCAGAAGAAATTTTATGGCTGGAGATGTCATCCTTGTGGACAGTTCTTCCCCACGCAACTCTTGGGTTCTGGGGAAGGTCCTAGAAACGATACAAGACTCCAGTGGGACAGTGAGAAGAGTAAGGATAAAGACCAAGACTTGTCTGCTAGAAAGGCCTGTGAATGAACTGCGTCTGCTGGAAAAAGCAGTATCTGAAGACTAAGGAAAGAGGATGTATATCATGGATGTTTGAAGTATTTGGCTCTCTATGTTTGAGTTTGAAATTGCTTAGTCATCCTGCTAACCAATCAGGGGCCGGATTATGTTGGAGCCAAATTCACTGCTTCCATTTAATGGTTATAAAGTTAAATAATCCCTGTTTGAGCTTCCCATTAAATATTATTACGTCACAGAGATGCTGTTAGCAAGACTGCATTGTGAGATTGATGCCTGAGAAAGTTGGAGGTGACATAGTTTTTTGAACATGTGTTTGTGTAATTTTCAGTTTTGGAATAAAAAGTTGAATGAAGAACAGGTCTCACTCGCGTTTCGAATAACAGTTGCTGGACAGACTGCAAACGGTGGTACAGAATAAAGCTATGAAGAGTACCACTACAACTTTCACATTTAGCCTTTTAGACTTTTAATGAGCTTTTGAAAGAAGCTGCAAACAGACAAGCAGTGCCTTGTTTAGGTTTCATAAGTGCTCTAAAAGTTGTTCTAAAAGTTATGCATCACAGATATAAGCAGAAAGAGAACAGTTGCCTAGGAATAGTAAGGTTTTCTGGAAGTGAGGCACAGATTACTCCTGCTGGTCAACACTGTGTTTGAGAGGGTTTTGCATGTGTTAAAACTGAAACCACTGGAAAATGGGTTGTCATTAAACCTCCTTCAAAAACTTCTTTGCCAGGAGCTGTGTTTGTCAGTAACTGTTCGATTATCCTGTCTGACTCTTTCCCACGGAAAGTACCAGTTGCTTTGCGCAATGAAAACAAGCACGTCATATCTCCATGAACTGTCATCGCTGAGATTCAGGCACTGGAAGAAATTGTAGCAAGTAAGTGTAGCAGGGTGATGCTGCAAAGCTGCAGGCAATCCCCCTGACTACCTGGGAGCAGCATAAAAATCGTTTGGCCCAACACTTGCAGCACTTGGTGTGTGGTGCCCTTACACTGCCAATTTCCTGGTGGCTAACCCACTGTGCTTCCTGGTAAGTGTGGTGACGCTGTCTTCCTGTGAATCTGCTTTGTTGTCCGTTTTTAAAAAAAATTCGTTTTTAGCTGGAAAAAAAGTGCTCTGGCATCTGGAGCTCCCCTCTACGCCCAAGTGAGCTTGAGGCATGGATGAGTTTCTCCTCCCTGCTCAGGTGATCACTTTGTTTGGTCTCTGCCTCTGCCTGTTTAGTTTTAATGTTCATGAATTGGTGTTTTGACAGATTTGTTTGTATTTAGGGGCAGCAGAGGCGCCACTGCTGTTTTGTTTGGCTTCCCTGAATTTCATCGCACAGAAGTTACAGCTTGCTTCAGCCAGTGGGCTGCCAGCTCGACCTTTCTACCCATGGGATACACTCCTCTCTGCAGCAGCGCAGAGTGTCTGAAGAACCTGAGTGTGGTGGGTACAACTGCAGCTTGTGGCTGCCAACTCCAGCCCTCGGTGCTCCAGCTCCTGCCAGTGGGCTTCAGGCTGCACTCTGAGCACAGACACCCATCTTCTTGGCCTCTGCTGCAGCCAATAGAGAGCGGCGTCCACCCCTCTTCATGGTCATAGAACCTGCTGAGAGGTGCCACGCCCCTTCCCAAGGACTTGTGCTAGTTTTATCCTGTTTACCTTTTGGTTTCATGGTGTGTGTGTTGGTGCGTGAGTGAGGGTGGGCATTTTTTATTTATTTTTAAATGCTCAAGCACTATTACCGACCCTTTAATTATTATCCCCCCCCCCCCCCCCCCGTCTTTTCTAGGGCAGAGTGCACCGACGAAACGTGTCGGGCGACAACAGTGGTCATCTCCTCTGTGGGTCGGCCCAGCGTTCCGTTGGTAAGCCTCGGCCCTCGAAGGGTCCCCCCCCATTTTTTTCCCCTCCCCAGCGTGATTGAGTCCCTTGTTTTTAATACATTTTAGCATTAATAAAATTGTGTTTAGACTGGTACCACGTCTTGGCTTCATTTTGAAAAGTAATCTGCGCGCCTGTGTTGAAGCGCCTTTGGGTTCCCCGGGCCCTGTGCCCGGAGTGGCGTTTCATCTTTCTGCTACACAACTTGCCACATAAGCAAAGTTAATCTACAAAACTGACTACATTTTGGTGATTCTCATGTTTCCTTAAAGTGGAATGAGAAGATAGTGGAAAAACTAAGTACCATGCTCAATGTGTTTGCTCAGCATGATCTAGACCAGGGGTCGGGAACCTATGGCTCGCGAGCCATATATGGTTCTTTTGATGGTCACATGTGGCTCGCAGACAAATCTTTATTTATGCTTTTTTTTGCATTAGACCAGTCATTCTCAGGTGCCAAGGGGGGCGGGTGGTAGTAGTGGTGCTCGGAGAAAATAAATCTGCACCACTATCAATTAACTATCATCTATTATTTCACAGAGTTTATAACAGCCTAAAACCTGCAATCCGCTGTCTCTTCAACTGCGCGTTCCCGTCTCTGAGAGAGCGCGAAGGTGCAGCGGGATGTGTGAGGACGAAAGGGGGGACACAGACAGCAAGGTGAATCGCGCAGGGATTGTCAAAATTTAAAACACGCTGTCCGTCACATACTTCAGCGTGTGAGTATATGTTTGGCTCCACGTCTGCATGTGAACGGTCTGTCTCACATCTATAGAACATTCAGACTAACCTAAGATCAAGTTTAAAGTCTCAACGCCTGCATGAAGCTGAAACTCACCACGTATCAACGAGACTAGACAATCAGCATAACCACGCAGCACCAGAATTTGTAATAATGGTAGGAAATACTCATCATTTATTAGCAACATAACAATGTTCTTAAAAAGAATACAGACTTATTGTACTTTAAAAGTGTTGAAATTACATCAAATGCACACATTCACTTGTATATTTAATTTTAAACATATTGTAGCGGACTGAGTTAAACTGGTGGCTGTTGGGTTGCGTTTTAAATTCTGTAGTTCATTGAATGCATCAAGCAGAGATCTGATTGGCCCTCAGTTCTGTCACTCAGCCTGTCGTTAAGGAGTTTGGACCAATGGGGTTCAGCTATGGGCCAAATAAGGTATATGGGAGGGCTGTGGCTGCAGTGAAGAAATATAAAGTTGGGAGAAGCGCTCTTGTCTCGGCGGGAGAGAATCAAGAGTTGCTGAATTAATTGTATGGCATTTGTTGCGCTCTACAGTAACCAGAATAAAGAACCTTAAAAGAGGTTAAGTCTCCGTGCCTCAGTGTGGGAAATGGACGCTACATTATTGTATGGCTCTCTGGAAATTACATTTAAAAATATGTGGCGTTTATGGCTTTCTCGGCCAAAAAGGTTCCCGACCCCTGATCTAGACTATGGTCATACAGACTAAATCAAGCATCAACTAAGATGATGTTTTTAAACATGTCTTGCCTGATAGGTCTACAAGATCTGGATGCTGTTCAGTATTTGCAAGAACTCAGTCAAGCCGGAGTAATTAGTCTGAATATTCCTTCTCTTCACCTGTTGGAAGAAAAATGGGGTTGCAGACTCTGCATAAACTATAGGAAGTTAAAGATGCATATGCACTCCCTAACATAAAAGAAACCAACTTTTACAGGTTCCAAATGGTTTACTTTACTCTCAGTCTGGTTATCACCAAATTGAGGAAGTTGACAAGCAGAAAACTGCTTTTGGATGTCCATTCGGCTTCCGGAAGTTCAACAGAATTTCTCAAGGCATAACTAATGTCCCAGCACTTTCTAGAGGCTTTTGGAGAAATGCATGGGCAGCAAACCTCAATGAAGTTTTATTCTTTGTGGATCTCATTGTGTTTTAAAAAATGCTTGAGGTGTGATTCCTAAATTGGTTAAATCACCTTTGAGAATATTGGTGGAAGTTGTCTTTGAAAAATGAAAGTTTTTTTTAGAATGTCAGTTAAGCACTTGGGTCAAAGTGGAGGCCCTTAAACCCTGGCCAATTCCCAAATTGGGGGGGGGGGGGGGGGGTGCCTGGGGGAAGAGGTGGGTCCACTATCAGTACGAGACCTTGAAGGTTTGGCAAGTTTGGGTCTCTACTGAGGCAATCAGTGGTTGCCCCAGCTGGTTGGCTGCCTCTGTCCCATCGAGACCTGACCAGAGACCAAGGTCAAATGCTGCGGTGGGTCTGGGGGCAGTTGTTTCACCAACTGGAGGCCAGTCTAGCAGCTGTCCCGACTTACCCTCTTCCTCATATAATCACTTTTCGTGGTGATTTGGGGGGGGGTGTCAGCCTGTGATGCACTTTAGGGGGAGGAGGTACCTTAGACAAGTAGGACCCTTGGTAGGGGAGGCTGCTTGGACATCACTGCCAGCAAGCAGATAATTTGTTCCCAACAATTAACAGCTTGTTCGCACGAAATATTATTCCATTCCCACAAGATAATATTCAGTTCCCACGAAATACTATTTCGTAGTTACGCGATAGTTATGCAATCACATTCGGAGCGGAAACTCCAGGTGAGGCTCCGGAGCGCCTCCCCTCATGTCTGACATGTCTCAATTTTAACACTGAGGTGTTGTCAGAGCACTGATTGTTAGGGCGGAGAAAAAGCTGCTGGTGAGGCAAGCCTCACCAGGCGAGCCTCACCAGCAGAGGGCAGACGTGAGCTAACAGCTGCGTTGCAGTTGAAACAGAACTATGAAGGTGAAAATGTGTCAAAATGGACGAGGTTGTAGATTTGCTCTGACAACTTGTAAAACGGAAGGTAAAATCTTGCGCACCAAAAATTTGCATCTGTGTGTAATAATTTTCTGCTGTAAAGTTTGACACACAAAATCACAACTGACAAATTCCCATTTGCATGTGTTCATTTAGCGTTACAACCTCAAATCTCTAAATACAACTCTTCAAATCTGCTGCCACGTATCACAAGCGCGCTACAACTGCGCTCAGACTTTTGACACATTCCTATGGAAGCATTTGTGTAGCATAATTAAAAATAAAAGTCAAAACCAGAAATGCTTTTTTATTTTGAAAATGAAGCTGCATTTGACTTAAAATTAAAATGAAAAAGCCATCCGCCAAACCACATTTTTTCTTTCTTCTTCAACACAGCTGATTCTGTCACTTAATTAAAATGATAATGAAAATGGTATTTGACTTTTCATTTTCCCAAAGATCTATGGTAAATGTGTAGAAAATTCCTTTAGAAATGTCTAATTTGACCATTAAAACGGATTAACAGAAATGCCTTATCATTTTCAAAATGTAACTGCGTCAAATGACTAAAAAAAAAAAATCAACCCTTCAAAAAGCTTTCTCATTTTCTATTTAAAAATCACCTATTTTGTTACATAATTAACCCTTGTACTATCCTATGACCCCACCCTTACATTGAGATGTTATACCTACCATGACAAAGGTGGATAAAGGTGAAGAGGATTTCATGTAATCCATGGACACTAGTAAAGATAACAAGTCATTGAAGGAGAAAGGTTCAGCGCACTGTCTTGTGGGGTCTAGATGACCAAACTCCCAATGATAAATAATAATGATAATGATAATGATAGGATAGCACAAGGGTTACAGCGAAAATGCAAAGGGGGGGATTGCATTTTCATTTTCACATCCACCCTGCGAATTGTGTTGCATTTTCTTTCTTTTTGAAGTTTCATTTATTATAATTTCTGAGTAATTTTCTTTTCTTTCCTTCTAATTAATTAATGAATTATTAATCAATTATTTCATTTCTTTCCGTCCAATTTATTTGATGTTTTCCGTTGTGAACTGCGGCTCTACTGGGGTTTTTCTTTATCTGTATATGGGTTTATGTATCTATGTGTGGGTGTGTGTATATATATGCATTTAGGTGAGTACATGTATGTACGTATAAATGTAAACACATTATTTTTTAAAAATTTAAAAATAATTCTAGGAAGCCCTTCTGATTAGTACTTAAAAGATATTTCACCAGAAGATTTGTGGAAAGGTGTTTGGCCTGCTGCTTGTCTCAGTTACAGAAGCAAGTATAGGTGTTTTTGTTCAGGGACAGTTTGTGCATGTGTTTTGGGATGGGAATTTGGGTGGGAACTCTCCTGGTTTTGGGTGATTCAACAAACTTGTCATGGCTAACGTAACGGGCAGACCCAGACGCTGGAACCCGGAAGAAACACAGGGTGAGTTTGTGGATGAGAGAAAGGTTTTAATATTGATTCTTGGTTAGTAGATGGGTCCTGGCGGAGCTGTGGCGTCCCTGGGGAATCCGACGGCGGGGATGGTTCGGTTCGGCGGCCCGTGGCGTCACTGCCAGATCGAGTTCCTGTAATGGAAACATAGGTGGTGAGTACCCAAGGGCGGCCTCGAACGGGGAGATCCCAGTAGCGGTGGAGGGATGGGTATTGTGGGCATACTCAATTCAAACCAGATACTGGGACCAGTCCTGTTGGTTCTGTGCCGCCAGACAGCGCAAGACTGCCTCCAATTCCTGGTTCGCTCTCTCCGCTTGGCCGTTGGATTGGGGGTGATAGCCAGATGAGAGACTGACCGTGGCCCCCAAGGCCGAACAGAAGGCCTTCCAGACCTGGGAAACAAACTGAGGACCACGGTCAGAGACAATGTCTGTGGGGATACCATGGTGGCGGAAAACATGATTGACCATGACATCGGCAGTCTCTGTGGCAGTGGGCAGATGAGGCAATGGTATGAAATGCGCCATCTTAGAGAACCGGTCAATGACTGTGAAAATGACAGTGGTACCTTGTGAAGGGGGTAAACCAGTGACAAAGTCTATAGCCAGATGTGACCAGGGGCGCTTGGGCATGGGCAGAGGATGAAGGAGGCCGGCCGGAGCAGAAGACAACGATTTAGAACGGGCACATGTGGTACAGGCTGAGATGTCTTCCCGTATGTCCTTACTCATGGACGGCCAGAAGAACCTCCTCCGGATGAGGTTGAGCGTGCGATGAACCCCTCCATGACATGCCACTCGGGAAGAAAGTCCCCAGGAAATGACGTCTGAACGGACCGAAGGTGGAACGAACAACGTGCCCCTGGGAACGGGAGGAGGATTAGGTTCCTCACCTTGGGCTTGTAACATCTTAGACTCCACATCCCAGGTCAGGTTGCCGATGACACAGGTGGGAGGTAGAATGGTGGTAGTGGTGTCCTGTTCAGCGGGACTGTACTTCCGGGAGAGTGCGTCGAGCTTAATGTTGCGGGAACCTGGCCTGTAAGTGATCGAGAAACGGAAACGGTCAAAAAAGAGGCACCAACGAGCTTGCCTGGAGTTTAGTCTTTTGGCTGTTCTGAGGTATTCCAAGTTCTTATGATCTGTCCAGATGATGAAAGGTTGTTCCGCTCCCTCTAACCAGTGACGCCACTCTTCCAGGGCCTGTTTGATAGCCAGCAGCTCTCGGTTGCCCACATCATAATTCTGCTCTGCTGGAGAAAGTTTGCGTGAATAAAAGGCACATGGCTTGAGTTTTTCAGAGCCCTTTTCTTTCTGGGATAATACAGCTCCTACCCCAGAATCAGAGGCGTCCACTTCTACTATGAATTGGCGTGTAGGATCTGGTTGGATCAGAATGGGAGCAGAAATAAACAGTTCTTTGAGCTTAGTGAAGGCTAGTTGAGCCTCGGGTGTCCATTGAAAAGGGTGATTGGTGGAGGTCAACTGCGTGAGCGGGGCGGCGATACTGCTGAAGTTCCGGATGAAGCGTCTGTAAAAATACGCAAATCAGAGGAACTGCTGTAACTTCTTGCGATTCTCAGGAGGCTCCCAGTTCTTAACTGCCTCAATCTTAGCGGGGTCTGGACGAATCCGTCCTGCCTCGATGATGTAACCGAGAAATTGAACTGTCTCAACGTGGAATTCACATTTTTCCTGTTTGACATAAAGCGGATTTTCCAGAAGTCTCTTGAGAACCAGACGGATGTGATGCTCGTGTTGGGTTTGATTGCGTGAATAAATCAGGATGTCATCCAGATAAATTAACACGAAACGGTTGAGGAAGTCCCTGAGGATGTCATTGACCATCCTTTGAAACACAGCGGGTGCATTAGTTAAGCTGAACGGCATGACCAGATACTCATAATGACCTAATGTGGTGTTGAACGCCGTTTTCCATTCGTCCCCGTCTTTTATCCTCACAAGATGATAGGCGTTCCTAAGATCTAATTTGGTGAAAATCCGTGCTTCTTGAATGGAGTCGAAAACCGACGAGATGAGTGGCAGAGAGTACTCGTCTTTTATAGTAATTTGTTTTAATTCTCGGTAGTCTATGCAGAGACGAAGAGTTTTGTCCTTCTTCTCCACAAAAAAGAAACCTGCCCCTACAGGAGAAGAGGATGGTCTGATGTGACCCAGAGACAGGGCTTCCTGGACATAATTTTCCATTGCCAGTTTTTCGGGGCCAGACAGGTTGAACAAATGCCCCTTGGGCAAGCTGGCTCCAGGAAGCAGATTAATAGCGCAGTCATATGGACGGTGGGGCGGAAGAGCGCTAGCCTTAACTTTCCAAAAAACATTCCGTAGATCATGGTAACATGAAGGAACTTTGGAAAGGTCAATTTCACTATGGTCATTGTGAGTGGAGACGGATGAGGCAGGAACGGCTGAAAGAAGACAATTGGCAAGGCAGAATGGACTCCAATTGTTTATCGTTCTAAACGCCCAATTAAACTGTGGGTTGTGCTGTTTTAACCAGGAGTAGCCCAAAACTATGGGAGTATGAGTGGATTGTGTGATGAGGAGTTGGATGGTTTCTCTGTGGTTACCTGAGGTGACAAGTAGTAATGGCTTGGTGCGCTGAGTTATACGTGAGAGGTGCTGCCCTCCCAGGCCAGAGGCTTCAATGGGCACATCCAGAGGTTCTGTGGGAATGGACAATTGTTTAACCAGATGTTGATCAATGAGACTCTGCTCTGCCCCGGAGTCTACTAAAGCACTTAGCTCGAAAACATGGGTCTGAAAACAGATTTTGACAGGAAGGAGTAAGAAATTACTGTCAGAGTTCTTACTGGATTGGTCCCCCCGCGAACTGACTTTTAGCGGGGGGGGGGGGGGTCCTGCAGTTTAAACGGAGAGGACATGTGTGGACATGATGACCTTGGTTGCCACAATAAAAACAGGACCCCTCCTCTCGACGTTTGCGGCGTTTCTCTTCTGTGAGTTTAGAATGTCCTATTTGCATGGGTTCTTCAGGAGGCTTTTGTATTATAAAGTTTTCAGTATGAAAAGGGGAATATGGCGAGGGAATCGTGAGTGGACAGTGGTTAATATTGTGCATGGTTGGGGGCCTTTCAAGTTGGCGTTCGTGCAAACGTAGGTCCGAACGCAGAGCTGCAGTAACAAATCCCTCGAATGTACGGTGTTCAGGCTGTGAACAGAGATGGTCTTTGATTCTTTCATTTAACGATTGATAAAAAATGCCTTTAAGGGCGAGATCGGGCCATCCTGCTTCGACAGCTAGGATGCGGAAATCAATCACGTGGTCACTGACTGAGCGGTTGTGTTGTTTTAAATTGAGCAGCCGCCGGGTGGCCTCCTCCTGCTTACGGGGTTGATCAAAAATAAGCCTGAATTCATTAATGAATCGATCGTATGAAAGATGAGTAATGGGATTAGCCGAAACGTAAGCTTGAGCCCAATGAAGTGCCTTATTTATTATCAACGTGATTTTACCATGATCAGTTCTATAGTACCTGGGGGCCTGTTGAAAAATTAACTGGCACTGCAGAAGGAACCCTCCGCAGGCTTCTACGTCACCCATGAATGGTTCCGGCTGGAGTCGGAAGTTTTCTGAAGCGCCGGAGGACCCGGATGCCGAAGTATCTGAGCCGTAGGTGGATGCATGGGAAGCGGCAGCTGCGGCGTGAGAAAATTGTCCAGTTAATTCATGAAGTTTCTGCGTCATACCATCCAGGCGAAGAAACAGTTCCTGTTGAGCAGCGGTCATTTGGGAAAGAGCATCAGCTTGGCGTCCGAGCAAAATACCCTGCTGGGTAACGGCGAATTTCAGACCTTCCGGGTCAGCTGGGTCGGGAGTTAGGCCAGTTCGTTCTGTCATGGCTAACGTAACGGGCAGACCCAGACGCTGGAACCCGGAAGAAAACACAAGGCGGGGATTTGTGGATGAGAGGTTTTAATATTGATTCTTGGTTAGTAGATGGGTCCTGGCAGAGCTGTGGCGTCCCTGGGGAATCCGACGGCGGGGATGGTTCGGTTCGGCGGCCCGTGGCGTCACTGGTAGTGATGACCGTGTGGAGGCAGGAGGCGTGGTGGAGGCAGGTTTCTGTGGCTTGGACCCGAGGGAAGGATGACTGCTGCAACCACTCGTGGTGAATGAATCCTGGAGACAAAAGGAGAGCAAGACTTAGAGAGGAGAAAAACAAGGACTGTGGCTATGAACATGGCGACCATGCTATGCACCATAGAGGAGCAACGAACTGGCGACGAATCCTGATCTGGATCTCCCTTAGAGCGTCGACTGAAAGATGAGGTGGTGGGAAGCAGCTGTGTCTAATCAGGAGCCAAGCAGAGAGGGGAGGAGTCTGACAGAGGCACCATGACAAAACTTTTAAACTCTAGTTTAAAAGTCTAGTGAATCTAGTCTAGTCTAGTCTAGTCTAGTCTAGTCTAGTCTAGTCTAGTAAAGTATAGTATACCTTCCTATATTTCCCCCTTTTTTGCATCTTAACAATTTTTTCTATAAATAGTAGCTTATAAGAGACAAGCTGGTGTGAGAAATTTGATGGATTGGAATGTAGAGAGGGATGGGTGTCTATGTAAAAATCAGCATGGATCTTTAATCATCTCAAATCTTTAAAATGTGAACTCTCTTTTCTCCAAGAAACTCACCTACAGAACAAAAATCAGATCAGACCTTAGAAAATTTTGGATTGGCCAGATTTCCATTCATTTTTTAGTTCTTTATATCCAGGGGCTCTGCCATTCACAGTAGCAAAAAAATTACAATTCCAGACCTACAGGATCATATCAGACCCACAAAATTAACTGTCATAGTCTCCAGGGTTCTTCTGCATAAAACCTACATTGTTTTTAGTTAATATTTATGCTCCCAACTGGGATTATGGGGATTTCATCACGAAAGGTACCTTACTAATACCTAACATAAAGTCCTCCCAACTAATCTTTGGAGGTGACTTAAACCTGCGTAATTGATCCTACACTTGAGCGGTCAAATCCCAAACCCATAAAACAATAAAGAATGGCTAGATCTACAGCAGTTTTTATGGAACTAATAGGGTGTGTTAACCCTTGGCCTCTTCTTACAAAATTAGAAAACTCCTTCTGCTTCTTCTTACCTGTACATCATTTATTTAGCAGAATAGATTGTTTTTTTTTATTGATAAAAGCCTTGTCCCGCTGGTTTCTAAAGGTAATTACTCAACTATACAGATCACGCCCCGTGCTCTTAGACCTAAAAATTTCTCTACAATGCAAATGTCGCCCTCCCCTGGAAGCTAGATAACACGTTACTAGCGGACAGCGAGTTCTGTAAATTCATTGTTAAAAAAAATGAAGCGTGTATGTAGAAATAAATAAAAGATGCCCTCCATCATTACTTTGGGAAACACTTAAAACTATGATGGGGAATTGAAATAATCTCATACTGAGTCGACTCAATCGAAGAAGCGAACAAAGACCAGCTCATTTCATCATTAGAGCAAGTTAATTCATTATGTCACTACTGCAGCTACTCCAGAACTGTATAGAAGCAGTATCGACCTCCAGACTAAATATAATCTCTTATCCACAGCTAAAACAGAATGTTTGTGTACGTCCGCGAGGACATCACTATGAGCATGGGAAAGGCAGGTAGATGTTCTTGCACACCAACCAACTTGACGAACAGCCAATCGACAAATTCTTCAAATAAAGGAAGAAAACCAATAGTATCTTAACGCAGTAGGTCAGATAAAATAAATAATTACATTCTCTCCCCTCATTTTCTGTAAAATATTTATATATCAGAATCCAAAAATGCTCACAGTGAAATGAAACAGTTCCTTAATAATCTCAATGCCCCATGCATAACCCCTCACCACAGGAATGAGACTGAACGGCCACTGCAACTTGTGAGAGTAACTGATGCAATAACTGTGTGCAGAGTGAAAGGCACTTGGCCCAGATGGCTACCCTCTGAGTTCTTTAGAATTTTACTCGTGTTCAACAACTCTTTTCCGATTGGTTCACTTCAGAACACTTACAAAACTATCACCAGCCTCCTTCTTAAACTGGGGAGCGGATACCTCACAGATATGGCTCATTCCATCCTATTCCCTTTTAAACAGTGTATGTAAAAATGTTAGCCAAAATTCTACGCCGGTGTTTACACCCAACAATACACAATGTTATTTCAGTTGACCAAACTGGTTTCATCTCTGGACGCCAGTCTTTTACTAAAATACGCGATATCTTGAACGTTGTTTATTCTCCTGCGTCCACTGAGATACCCGAGGTGGTTGTCTCAGTGGACGCAGAGAAAGCCTTTGACAGGACTGAATGGTACTATCTATTTGAATGTCTAGTAACATTTCGATATGGTCCAAATTTTATCTCCTGGAGCTGGCTCTTTTGTATACTTTTCACCTGTAGCTACTTGTGATCTGAATGTCAAACAATCTAAGTATTTTAAGTTTGTGAGTACAGAACCCACTGCCCCACAGTTAAATTGATTTTTTATATATAAAGTAAACTATATAATGATGAATATACTTCCCAGATTCCTTTACCTGTTTCAGTGCGTCCCCCTGTACATCCCTAAATATTTTTTTAAATCAGTCGACAAAAGCTTATCTTCATTCATCTGGAGCAGTAAAGAACTGCAACTTCCTGCCGTCTCTGGCGCTTCAGGTTGAAGCAGAGATGGTCTTTAATTTGTTCGTTGAGAGACTGGTAGAGAATACCTTTCAGGGCAATGTCGGGCCAGCCAGCTTCAACAGCTAAGATATGGAAGTCGATGACATGGTCAGAGACGGGTCGGCTCCGCTGTTTAAGAGCGAGAAGTCGCCGGGTCGCTTCTTCCTGTTTCCTAGGTTGATGATCCAAAGATGAAGGCGGAACTACGTTGATGGGAAATGTTCATAAGAGGTGATAATGGGATTGGCGGAAGAAAAGCGTGAGCCCACTGGAGTGCTGTTCCGTGATGAGTTAATCCGCGAGGGTTATTTACTATGTCGGATTGATGGTGCAGAGGCTTGTTGACAAATCAGTTGGCACTGCAGTAAAAAACCTCCGCAGGCCTCTACGTCACCTGAGAAAGGTTCCGGCTGGAGTTTCTGGTGTGGTGGTAGATCCGGAAGTGGAAGTTACCAGTTCGACCGGAGCCGAGAGTGCGGGAGTCAAAACATGGGCAAATTGTCCAGATAAATCATGTAAAGTCTGGGTCAAACCGTCTAGGCGATGAAAAAGGTCCTGCTGGGCAGCTGACATCTTGGAAAGAGCGTCCGCTTGACGTCCGAGCATTATGCTAGCAATTGGGTACTGACTTGCCTGAGTCCGTCCGGGTCAGCTGGATCGGTATAATGGCCAGTCCGTTCTGTCATGGCTACGGAACACCTTTTCGATCCAGACGCTGAAACCGGAGAAACAAAGGAGGCGAGTTTGCAGGTAGAGAGGATTTGATGGGAGGGACAAATAAAGGCAGGAGGAATGCTGGATCATTAATACAAGCTGGCTCGGGAACTTCGGTGGCGTCACTGGTGGATCCCCTGCCGTTCTCCAGAGAGTTGTTTGTTGGCGGAGGTCCCGCAGGGGGAGACGAAACGGCAGAGGCTCGAGGTGTATCAAGGAGTGCAGGCAGGGAGGAGGGTTCTCCGACAGAGACAGCTTCAAGCGACCACTTTCGTGGCATTATTATAAGGTGGATTTCACGGTCACTGTAGATCCTAAAGTTCGGATTTGCGGAAATGTGAACGGTCTAGCAAACAATTCGGATTTTTTCAAAAGATCGGAATTGAGCATTAAACCCTGCAGTGTGAACGTAGCCAAAGATCCCACGAGTCATTGGGATTATGGGCTTCTCCCACTCCTACCGGGGAATAATCGCCTCACCTGTTTCCAGTCTCCTTGTCAACCTTCAGCCTATTTATGGACTCCTCACCTTCCAGCCGATGTCAGTCCATCTGCTCTCAGCGGTAGAGTATTGACCTATGCTAAACTCTAGGTCTCGTCAAAGCCATTTCTATGCCTATGCCCACGCCTATGCCAAGAATCCTAATCCACTGTTAATCTGTTTCCTTCAGACATTGCCTCCAGCATCCTCCACACTTCTGGTCTCATCTACTGTCCAGGATCCAGCCGTCTAAGGCGGGGACTTCCCACCACCACTGGGACTGATTAAAAACTCTTTCTCTATGCATCTCTGGCTGGCATCATAGCTACAGATTTCAGCCTCGTGAACTCTAACAACGAGCCTTCAAAGCCTGGCCCAATTTCTTTTAATCCCATGCAGATGTAAAAATTATCAGCAAAAGCACTTGCACTAGAATAGAAAAAAAATCCGCCTCATAATTCACCTTGATCAAACAGGATTAATCAAAGGCAGACACTTGGATGACAATGTCTGCAATTTCAGATAATAATTGACTTTGTAGCGGTAAAAACCGAAGTGAGCCATACTAATAAGCTGGATGCTAAAAAAGCTTTTGACAGAGTAAATTGGAAGTTCCTCATTGCTGCCCTCCATAAATTTGGTTTTGGAGAATCATTCAACAATTGGCTTAAAATATTATATGCAACCCCAATGCATCAGTCAGAGACTAATAAACCAGACTTCAAACAGGTTTTTTCTCCGAAGAGGAACCAGACAGGGTTGCCCACTCTCCCCCTCTCTTTTTGATATATTTATTAAGCCTCTAGCTACAGCAATAAAGACAGCAGGAGAGCATTAAAGGAATTAAAACCAAACGCAGCCATCATAAAATTAGTCTCTATGCAGGAATGACTTATTATTGTTTTAAATAATTCACGTTCTGTAAATGAAACAGCAACAGTATTAATGAATTCTCGTCCATATCAGGCTTTACTCCATCAATTGGATAAGTCTGTTCGTGATACTGTTCCCCTCACTGTTCAGTAATGACTCACAATATATCAAATCAGGCAATATCAAATATCTAGGTATCTATTTTTCCCCCAAACTATCAGATCTGGTGCAGCTAAACCAGGTAAACACCCCATTACTGAAAAGCATACAAGGCGATCTGCCTTTGTCACTTATAAGGCAAAAGGTAGCCACAGTCAAGAAAATAAAATCTTACCTAAAGTTAATTATCTCTTATCAATGATCCCACACAACCGCCACTAAAATGGTTCAAAACTTTAGACTCATCCATATCAGGCTTTTTATGGAACAATAAACCTGCAAGAATAAGTCTAAAAACTTTAAAATCTGTAAAAAGCTGTGGAGGCTTAGAATTGCCTAACTTCTACAAGTACTTTCTTGCAAATAGATTACAATAAATCTTAAAATGGTTAAAAATAATTTAAGAAACCAACTCATGGTTTGACTTGGAACCAAGGCAGCGTTGTAGCAAGAAGATCAACTGTCAGACCACTACCATTTATTAGCCAAACAGTTAGAAACAGGATTGTTTTCCAAGTATTTATCATAAACCCACCTTAACAGCCTGGTGAGGAATTTCTCCAAAATATCAAAATCATCAATTCAACACCGTGCAAAATATTTGCCCATCTGGAACAACCCGGACATCATATAAAACAAAAATGATTCACCACCCAGCTGTGGGTTCTGGTCCTTGCCCTGAGTGCTGGGCCTGCATCCAGAATTTCCTTGTTGGCCGAGTCTGGTCGGGCCAAGTTTACAACACCCTCGTGGGCTCCCTTTTCTCCTGGGTGCCCTCCTCCTGTGTGGGGGCGGCTGGCCCCTGCCTTGCTCCTTCCTGGACCCACCGTGGGCCGGGTGGGTGGCTGCCTGGAGCGCGGAGCAGGTCTTCCTTGGGAGGTCCTGGCCTGCACCTGGGGTGGGGCGGGGGGATGCCCAGAACTCCTGGGTGGTGATGAGGCGCTCGTCTGGGGCTGCAGGCACTCTTCACGGGTGGTGCCTAGCGTTGGGCCCTCCCGGCGCGGTGGGGGGGCTGCTCTCCTGGTTGGGTCGGGGCTTAGCTCTCTGTCCCTCCGTACCTCCCTGCTCTCTGGCTCTGGGGGTGGTTCTGCTGGTGACATCATGATGTGATCGCCCGGGGGGCGGTTGTTCTCTGCCTGCTGCTGAGTGGCCTTGGGGGGTTCTAGCTGCCGCAACTGCTGTGGCGGGGGTCTTGGTGTGGGGATGGCTGGGAACTCTCCCTCCTTCTTTTCACATTCCACCATCCATTTTAGAAGAACATAAGCCTCACACCTGAGCACAGGTGTTATCTCCTGCTTTACTAAACACTGCGTGATTAAATGAGAATATTTCACACTAGTTGGTTTATTGACATAAGCATGCATGTGTAGACACTATAGGTGTGTGTAAATATTTGATATGTGGACATTTTTGCAGCCTACAGGTGTGTTTATAAAATTTGAGTGTGTGTGCGGACAGGCCCCGCCCCTTCTTGATTTGTATTACATCTGTACCTGACCGTAGTGATAAACATCCAACGCTTCGGCGCTTCATGGTTTTACCCCCATAATCACCATTCAACCCCCCCTTCTCTAACATCCTCTCTCTTCTTCCCTCCTTTCCTTTTCCGTCCGGTCCAACCCAAAAGATTTTCAAATACGATTAAAATGAATAAATTTTGGCCTCGATTACAAAAGGGGTTTATTCAGACATACCTCTGGTTTGTCAGAAAATTCATAACCCCTATTGTAAAAGTAAAGCTCTCCTTTGAAGGCCTTCAGCTCTCATCTGTTTGCCCAGCTGTTGGACAGGACAAGTTAAAAAAAAAAAGAAAGGTCACCATTTTTGTTGCACCACTAATGTTAGTGGCTTGGGTTGAGGTATCCATTGTTGTGTAATCAACCCCGCTCTGACAATAATAAAAATGGGCTGCACGCACTGAGAGTTCAGTGTTCCTCTGTGGCAGCTTGTGGACCATTGAGAGATGAGCACGGATGTTTCACCATGCCCTCACCAGACCACCCCACAAAGTGGCCTAGATGAATCAAAGTGTCTAATATGCGAGTAAAGGTGGAATGGAGGGCGGGTCCCGACATGACCCAAAATAGAGTCATTCCCGGTCAGCCCTGCCAGCATATCCCACACATCCAATTCCTGAAGCTCTACGTGCGTGTGTGCAAAGTTTGTTAGGGTGGGAGTGGGAAGAGCAGGCACATGGGAACAACTGAGCAAAGATGGCTCCCCCCAAGCGATTGGCCCCCCATCCATCCGCAGCAGGCGCCTCAACTCCCAGGGCGACGGGACAGCCAGGAGACAGCCAGCATGGTGAGAGCCGAGCCAGTGCATTATCATTCTACAAGATACAGCTGAAGGACTCTGCCTACTCATTTCAAAATGGTTGCTTCCTGAAATCTCAAAAACACTGTTGGGAAAAGTTTCTCTAATTCTTAAACATAACTGTTATTCAATTTTAAATGACAACTTATTGAAAAGAATGCAAAATTTGTTGATAAATAATAATAATAAATAATTTATATTACAGCTACACCAGGTTAAAAATGAGGATCAAATTTGAGTCGGTGGGTAAATAAGGTGCTTTTTTCCTGAACACTCAGGTCAACACTTTTGAATCATAAAGCTAATATTGTGTGATCAAGCTTACCCCAATCACTTAATGGATACATCTGCTCTTGCCATAAAAAATGATATTGCAATATTTTTTTGCAGATTTCTTCAAAGCTTTAAAACACCTTGATTGCCCAACAATGTAAATTTTCTGTCAATAATTAGATGTAGTGGGCTTACAGAGTAAAAGACAGAGATAGCTTTTAACAGCAATAGCTTATTCTCTGATCCAACTCTCACCAGGAGTACCTGCTCAGGGCCCAAATGCACACAAAACACACCACAACCCCAAACAGTGATTAAAAGAAAATACAAAAAAGAGGTGCACCTGAGCAGGTCACCACCAATTTATGGGCTGAAAACAGGGGGGTCCCCCTTACACAGTACTATATATGGCACCCACCAGCTACCATAAGGATAAGGAGGCAGCCACCTTCAGCCAGGTCCAGACACCAAGATACTAAAAAATGAGCACAAAGCAGTTTAAAAATGGATAAAAGCAAGGGCGTCAAGCTTGATTAAAACATTAAAAACAATGACTAAAAACACAACAAGCAAAACAGCAGTTGCAACTCTGCTGGAAAAAGAAAAATAAGTTAGTTCTCCCCTGGGACAAACACATGTTTTACAAACCCTTATATTACCTCTCATGCCCCAGGGTCAGAACTCATGCCACCACCTGTTAATATAAATAGAATTTAAAATGTTGCAAACTCAAATGCTAAAAACTTTAGTAAAAGGACTCAAATGATTAAAAGCTTTAGTAAAAACGGTCCACATGTCAAGCTCACCTACCAAGGCCAAACCAGGAAACCAGCATCTAGATGGAACTCCCACTTCTGCTATTTATCAGCCTTGTGAGCCAATCACAGCTCAACAGACAGGTGCTGGCCATGAATGCTAAACTATGGAACACCATGAGGGACAAACCACCACCCACAGCTCTGTCTGTCACACTAACACAACCCTGTATTTTAAAGGTACAGGGAAACCAACATAGGTTTTTAGGAAACAGGAGGGGGTTTCCCCACACTGGATTTATAGCTAATTGCCCACTCTAGGAAGCAAACGCAGGTTTCCTGCATGACAGTCTTGAACCCAGCCAACTGAGCTATACAGCCACCCTAAGATGCAAATTAAGTTGAGATATCTTTAAAAAGAAGACTCAAAAACATAAAACCCAAATTGGAACATTTTTGTTGCTAGAATGTTGTCAAATTTAAGAAGAGATCAGTTTACAGCTATTCTTTAATTAACTCATGCCTGTATTTGGAATTGACTTAGATCTTTCTATTAACTTGCTTGAAACAGCTGTAGATACACACATGTGATTGTGACATAAGCAAATTTCTTGCTTTTGTTTAGTCTCTTCTGTCCCATCTTATGCTTTTCTGTTCAACAGTACATCAAATCCTGTCAGATCTTTGCTGAGATGGGAAATTATTGTTTGTTACCAAATATATTGCCGAGCTTGTTTACCGTCCTCTTGGCAAATCTCATCTTCCCTCGTTTCTTCATTGAGGCGGTGTACTGATTGGATTTAAGTTTAGAGTAATAGTCAGAGAACTTGTTGAAGAGGATTGATATGGGCAGCCCATTAAGGATTATTCCAAAGGCGATGCAGATAAACGCAAACAAGCGACCCAGCATGGTCTCAGGGTACACGTCCCCATAACCAACAGTGGAGATGCTGACCTGTAAAGCATTAAAAAAGGACAATTAGTGGTGAGAGAGAAAAACAGATGACTAACTTAAAATGGAAGAAACGTTGTACTGGCAGGTTTGGCACAGACTGAACCGTCTGTCCCTATATTTTTTACTTTCAAACCCCACAAAAGAGTCATTTTTCATCTCTGAATCATTTTCTAGATCACCCAAATCACAACTGCACGAAAACACCTTTAACATAATCAGAGTATAGCAACGTCATTCATTATTATTATCACTCTTTGTAGTTTTGTGATCTCTCCACACTTTTAAAAGACTCTAGCACCGGTTTGAGAGTTATTGTTAATAACTGTTAATAAATTTTATTGAGTTACCAAATTAAAACACTTTGAATTCTACTTGTTCCATCTGAAACCAACATTGCTAAATATGTTTTTAATCTTGTCATTGACAACAGAAGCTGCAATTCCATTACCAGCAAATTAAATTTGCAATAATTTTTCCTCAATGGAAACCACAGTTTTCAAAAAATTCGCATTTATCAAACAAAAGTTTATGCAGTAAGAGGTGAAGGTTTTTGAGGCTTTTCGAAACGGACATATTTCTTAAAACTGCAATGGAAACACTAGAGGTCCACAAGACCTCTAGATCACAAGAGGTCCCACTGGATCACACAGATTATCAAACGTTTGTCATGTGGAATAGTTGGATCCACAGCTCTTCTGTAAAATCACCATCAAAAAATTCCCAAAATCGCTTCATCTGTGGCTGCTTCCACGTAGCCAGCAACTCCATGGCCAGAATTAGACACTGACATCTCCTTTGATAGATGATGATCAGCGCTAGTGGCATTGCAGCATTTGACTATATCTTGTCATGTTATCAAATAGTAAAAAGTGTTTAACTGCTGAACAGGCTTCTCACATGCGTCTCTGTGTCTAGCTCATTGACATATATAGAAACTGTCAATGGTCTAGCTGCGCGGCACGCCTGACACTGCTGTGACGTCATCCAAATACTCCCTTTATGTTCTTTAATAGAATTAACTTTAAACAATACTTGTTCTCATCCATCGCAGTGTTTTTGAATGACTTATAGTGTGAATTGGTTTGTGTTTATTCGCATAATTATGAAACCATACAATTGCGAAATTGTGTTTTTTTTTTACATTTCTAGGAATTCAATAACGTTTTGCTTATGTGTAATGATCACATCATTTGGAGCACAAGGGGACACTACCTTAAGCAGAGCTGGGCTCGTTGTTCTGAGTGAAATCATTGCAATACATGCTCTACATGCAATAAGCCAGCTTTTGAGTAGTTTAAATATTTTGTCTGAAATATTCTACTTTTTTGATTGTGTAACTGATAACAAAATCCTATAGTGTTTGTTGTACAGAGTTGCACTTACAGCTGCCCACCACCACGCATGAGGTATGCTGGTAAAGTTTGTCTGTGGCATGTCATGCTCCACGGTGTAAACCATCGCAGAGAAGCTGAAAATGCCCATGGCGATGAAAAGAAAGAGGCAGCCTACTTGCTGGTAGCACTGACGCAGAGTGAACCCAAACGCCCTCAGACCTGTGGAGTGACGTGCCAGCTTTAAGATCCGAAAGATTCTCATCAATCTCATAATCCTTAGCACTTGCCCCAGCTTTCCAACCTGCCCCACCGCCTGCATGTCAGCTTCATGCTTTATGTAGTTTTTTTCACTGTCAAAGAACTCCAGGACGCCCTGCAGATACTGAGGCAGGATGGCGATTAGGTCCACTGTGTTGAGCACACTCCTGCTGAAGGCCGTGAGATCGGGTGTGGAAATCAGTCGCAGCAGGTACTCCATGGTGAAAAAGGCAATGCACATGGACTCCACATACTCCCAGTATGTCTTGCCACTGAGCTGACCTGTATGGGTTCTGTACTGCATCTCCTCAACAGTGTTGAGAGTCATGGCCACCAGGGAGATCAGGACAAACAGACTGGAGGCCACAGCCATCACCTTTGCTTTGACAGAAGAAAAAGGCTTTTCCATAAGGTTCCAGATAGCTCTCCGTGTTTGGCCCATGAACATGTCATGGAACAGCTCCTCGTTTTCCTCAATCTCCACCTCAGCTTCTAGCTCCCTCTGGATTTTCAGCTGCTCGTTTAGCTCATCCTGTCTCTCCTCAAAGGAAATGCGGCAGCACCGGTGAGTGTTTTTGATCCTAACACCCCAGTAGTTGATCTCCTCTAGGAAATTGCGAGGACACAGCTCGTCTTTGATCCACAACACCCCAGTCCTGTAGAAGTTGAAAATGCAATGGAAGATCTCTGGATCCCGATCAAAGAAGTACTCATTGTTAGTCACTATATAGTCATCACAGAGGTCCAACTTCATGTTGTGATCTGTGTAGGTGGCCAGTCGTCCTATCCTGGTCTTAGGGTACTTTGCTGCCATCTTGTAGGCTATCTGGTAAGGCTTCCCTCCTACATTGATGTTGATCACATAGTTCTTCTTAGAGGGTGAGATCTGTCTGGGGAAGCCTATTGAAGGACATTCATCCTCTTCTTCCTCATATTCTGCATAAATATCATAGATGTCTCTGCTCAGCTCTTGCATAGAGTTCCATGTCTTCACGCAGCTCTCCTTGGCTAAAGGATAAACAATCTCTGAAGGTCTTCTGCTTGCATCTGAGTCTGTTACTTTGTAGTTGGAGAAAAGACTCTGCCTTCTGTTCCAAATGTTTCCCACCTTTTTAGTGCTCCCCATAGTGATCCCCCTGGGTTTACTCTGTAGCTCTGCCTGTCCAGGGTTATTTGTTTCTAATACCTCCTTTGCCTAAGCATGGAGCACATGAGCAGGAAGCCTCATGCCCCCATTAATGTTGCTGACTGAGAAGATCTGGGTGTTTGCAGAACATCTAAATACCATTATCCTCTGCTGAGCTGCTTGGCTGACATTACATTGGCTCTAAAGCATACCTCAACAAACAGCTCTGAAGAATTAGTCCAATAAAAAAATAAAGATTTATCATCCAAACTTTATTACTTTGACCAATAAACCAATCACAAATACTATTTATTTTAGAAAACTCCGAAATACCTTTTCAGAATTCATGGGATGTATGACATTCTTATATGTCTAAAATCCCTACGGATTACTCGACAAGTGGAAGGTTATGATTAGAAAACACTTCTTGGTGTCTTTTAGTGCTTTCATCTTGTTTCTAGAGTAAAGTGGAGCTATTTTTTTTATCTAGATTTAAAAGTTTGGCTTTTTAAATTTTATATTTATGCTTTTCTTTGAGAGTATTGATCATTGACTATTATTGATTTGCTTCATTTAACTTTTTCTTTGTGTTAACATTTGTGTGATGAGGGGGGCAATGGCGGGTTGGTCGATACATAAAGAGGATCAGAGCTTTAAGCTTTAGCCTTTTTCCTGATGGGGAAGGGGGTGTGGGGTCCGTCTGAATTGATTATGGCTGTAAAAACAGTTTTGCAGTTCAGTTAAAAAAAAAACTGTGAAAGCATTGGCTGTGAAAAATCACTAATGAGGTGGGAGTTAGAGGAAATAACTGGAAAAACGTGTACATGGAACATACATAACCTAATTTGCAATCTGAATCCTCTTATTGGCCATGAGATTATTGTCCTCCTTGTTGATTAACAGTCCAGGCTGATCACAGATGGCATCCTGCAAGACCAAGTCAGACAACATCAGCTATGAATTATTCTTGCCTTGTCCCTACTAAACTTGTACTGTCCACTCATGAGTGGAAAGGCTACAACAATGAAAATTGGCAATGAAAATAGAGTTTTTGATGTTTTTAACATATTCTTTGTGGTATTTTTTGATGAAGAAGAACAAATATAAAGAATAGTAAGCTCAAAATTGCATTTCTGAGTATTTCTTTATTCAAATCCTTGTGAATCACAAGCAGACAAAAAATGGTGTTTGAAAAAGATTGTGTTTGTAACGTAAAAAATACGCAGAGCAGCAGGAATGTGAAAAGGATTTTAAAGGGGCAGGAGCTCAAAGTCAGAAAAAGGGCAGCAAAAACATCTTTTGTCTTTTACATGTCATGGAAATTAAGTAAAATTTTAAAATAAAGTATTAATATATTTAGCTATGTGACATGTGTAGGGGAAAGTAATACAAATGACCTTTTTTATATAAACAAATTAGTCTCAACATCAATTCATTTATTTTATCACAGACTTGGAAGACATAGAAAGCAATAAAACACTGGAGGGTATCTATTTAGGCATTGTTTTACAGGCATAACCAACACAAATCAAGAGTAGACCCCGTAACCCTTGTGCTATCCTAGGCACTTTAACATTGGGAGTTGGGTCATCTAGACCAGTGTTTTTCAACCAGTGTGCCGCAGCACACTAGTGTGCCGTGGGAGATGGTCAAGTGTGCCGTGGGGAATTGCCCTCATTAACTGATTTAACAACATTTTCCATCTCCAGGATTTAAGTTCTTTGTTCATCCCTACAGGCCCTGATAAAACACTGAGTAGTTAGGAATATGAAAGATCGTAAAATACTTTTTTCTTTGTGTTTTTTTGATTCTATTAAATACATTTTGATAAGAATGACGATACCAAGATTTAGCCGCAGCTTCAGCTGTGTCAGGAAAAGTTCCGCCCCTTTAACTGTCTCCACCAATCATTCTTGGGATTTTAATCACATGTCATCAGTCTGACCAATCAGAAGTGGTTAAAGTTTCCACTTCCTTGTTCTGAATTCTGCTGAAAAAGTCGCTCAGTTCTAAGAAAAATACCAGCTAAAGCTCGTCTTTAGCGGTGTAGTTTTCCACAGAATCCGGTGTCGGACCGTGGAACAAGTGATCAAAAAATGAAGCTCAAAGACGCTTGTCTTTCTACGTTCGGTGGATTAATGAACTACATCTCCCATGATGCATTGGGTTAAAAGTGCCAGCGGGAGCGTGTCATCGCACTACGAGTCTCTCCTCTTAACGTTTTGAAACAACAGCGAACACAAATCAAAAAGTTTTTAAATCTTCTAACTTAGCTTTTATTACATCTATTAGATAAAACAGCTGCAACTTCCAGCTTTTTCTGCCACAATTATCAAAAAAATGCATGTGAGATCCGGGAGGGACCGTGGATCAATACAGACTGTTTTTTTTATCCTTTTTTTTTTTTTTTTGAATGCTGGTGTGCCGCGGGAGTTTTGTCAAGGTTAAAGTGTGCCGTGGCTCAAAAAAGGTTGAAAAACACTGATCTAGACAGTGCGCGGAACCTTTTTTCTTCAATGATTTGTGATCTTTACCGGTGTCCATGGATTACATGAAATCTTTCCACCTTTATCCACCTTTTTCATGGTAGGAATAACACGTCAATGCAAGGATGGGGTCATCTAAGATAGCAAAAGGGTTTTAATGCCAGAGATGACCATTTTGCATTCAGTGTGTTATTCAGTTTACAGCCAGTAGGGGGAGCAGGGGTTTCACTCTGTGGTTCACTGGTGGTCACGCAGCAGATGCATGTCAGTCTCAATTTTGGAATGGAATCTATACAGTTTTTTGACATTGCTAAGTTCTTCTCGTTAATTTGCATGCGTTAATTTTGCATAATCAGTTTTTCCCTTAAGTTCACTGTGGATAATTGTTCATTTTTCAACCTGAAGAAAAGGAATTAAAGATTTTTCTCCTTTACTTTTGGAATGTGGATTTTTATTGGATCGTTGGATAACGACAAGAGCTGCAGGAGCGTCAAAACTGAGGACTTAACACTGGAACTATACATACTATACAGTCAAAAAACCTGGCTCTTTATTGCTGTACTGGACAACCATACTGACATTGGACAAGAAAAGGAGCAGGAAATCGCTGGAAGTAAGTAACTGCTACAGTTTCTCTGAACCATCAATCAAGGATCAAAGAGCCAAATGCCTTTGATGTTTTCCTAATATGGAGGATCAAAACAGTGAAAAACGGACTATAAAAATGACTCAGATAGCCTTGGAAGATTATATATCTTGAAAAGTTCAAGCACGCAGAAGTAAGCTTGCACAATTGAGATGGATAATGCACTGTAGGGAGGGAGGGGGGGGGCTTCTGTACTGCACTGAGGATGTGTTTTAAAATTTTCTGTGGCTGACCACCAAAAAAGGAATGCTTATGTAAACTCTTAATGCCTATGTATGCCTATCATGGTGTTTCTATGACTGACCCCCAAAAGGAATGCTTAATATAAAGTTTTATCCTGTTAAGGGAGTGTTCTGTAGAGCATAACCTGACATGTTTATGATGATATAGGATGAGTGTATTGCAGGGTGAGCCTGCGGGAAGGGACCGGTCCTCCTTTTCCTCACGCTAACCTTTGCATCAAAGAATATAAAAGATGGGGAAGCCTAACTTTATTTAGAGTCTTCTGTGGGTTGCATGCGAACGCCCAGCCGGAGTTTTTCAAGCCACTCTATCTGGACTGTTGGCTCTCCAGTCCGTGTGTCCGTGTGAATCTTTTCTGTTGAAACTGCATGGCTTAAACTCCTATGTTATGATGTGTGACTGTATTTAGCGGGGAATAAACGACACATTTATTCTAGCTTGCAGTCTTTGAGTCATTTGTTTTTGCTCAGTGCCTACCTCCCTCGAACCTGCAAAAAATTATTTCATAAAACAACAATTAACAAGCACGACAAAGGAAATCAATCTATTAATGGAAGATGATGCAAATGTGGACATTGTAAACAACAAGTTGCGCATTGATTTTCATGATTTGCACCAAGAGTTTGTTGATTTAAATGAGGATTTGCAAAGGCATATGGATCAAAAGGATTATTATAAAGATCAAAGAAGTTGGTTTGAACCTAAAAGCCAATCATTTAACCAGTTCTTTTGGAAATGTGAAGAATGGATGAAAGAGGTGACAAAACGCTCACAAATGGCTGAAGAATGCAATACGGAGATTAAACCCTCAGATAGCAGATCTACATCCTCAAAGAGGGGCAGTAAGCATCGCCACAAGTCACCTTCAGAGAGTGGAACTTCATCGTCTTCATCTTGTTCTGTAAGATTGCAAGCTGCAAAAGAGCAAGCATCACTAAAGGCAAAAGCTGCTTCTTTGATGGAAAGACTAGCCATAGAGAGAGAAGCGGAATGGCACGCCCAAAGAAAAATAAGAGAAGCAGAACACGAGGTTCAAGAGAAAAGGAAGGAAACTGAGCTAAAGGCTAGAATAGAGCTACATACAATACAGGCTGCTCTCGCTGAATCAGATGCAAAAATGGATGTGTTACAGAAATTTGAACAAACATTTTCAGAGGCAAGTGTTGCATTCAGATAATTCCACATTCATTTACTTAAATTAAGGCATGGTCCATGAAAGATGTGAAAGCATTTCCTATTTTAGTTATTTACTATATTCTTTTATTTTAAAAAGATAGCAGTGTCTCTATGTATGCAATGTGCGCATGTGCAGAATTAAGATCGCTTTGATGTGTATGCCATCACGTTTTCTCGTCTTGCTCTGGCTGCCTCAGAAGAGAGCACTAAATATAAAAATATACAAAGTCCGGGGGGAATAAAGTTGCCAAAAAGAAGACGAAGTCCTGTCTGTTTTCAAGGGTGCAACATAAATTTGATGTTTCCGCCCGGTTGGAGTGCTTTCTGCAATGAGGTCCATTCAAAAAGATACGTGAGTGACCTCCATGATGCCAGCTTTACTAGCTTAGCCTGCTAAAGTGTTCGAAGTTGTCTAGCAAAAACGAAAACGGCAAAGATAAAGACTCTGCGACCATGTCTACCAGTGTAAAGATGCCAGCTGCATGGTAGACTATTGAAGGAATTTATATTTTTGGTGATTTCATAAGGGTTGTCAGTCTTTTTATTACATTGAAGATAAGTCATGTGCTGTGTGCTTTAACATCCTTTGAACTTGGAAGAAGCTTCCTTAAGTTGCATATGTGAGAAGGCTTTGACTGCAGCTCCACGCTCATCCCCCGTCAGGGGAAAGAAAGGGATTCTATGATCTTCTGAGGCCATTTGGTTGTAGGTCTGACATGGGCCATAAATTAACTATCTCTGGGACTGATTGTAGCTATGGGAACCACTTCAGGCGTCCGTTCACGTGTGGAGAACAAAAGCTTTATGATCTACTGAATGCATGCTGGGAAGTTCCGGCTGCCTGTGGAGTATCACATGGGAAGCAGAGACCAGATGCTGTGATTCCAAGGATAGGCTGAAGGAAGTAGGCGGGCTCCTCTGTCAGCCAATCCGAGCGGCCAGAGGCGGAGATTCAGCGGCCATCATGCTGCAGGAGGAGGGACTCTGACCACATGTTAAAAACAGCCATGCTTTGGAAAAAGCTTTGTTCCCAGACGGCCTCATGTAATGCAGATTGTAATTTCTTACGTTTTGATGGTCTTGGATTTGGTAACCCAGATCGGTCTGTTTTATTTGGTTTAGAGCTCTTTGTTAGGGACAATAAAACCTCTTAATTTTATTCCGTTCGCATTTTCTGGTCATTCTCCCGACTTAAGAACACGCATGGAAGAAATCTCAAAGCAACTGATTTCTCATTTTCTTCAGTGTCTATGACGAAATAAAGGAAAAGCTAATGACGTTGTCTGTTCCGGAGTTCAACGAAGCATGTCAATCACTTGGGGTTCCTGTCAGCGAGCGTGAGAAAGACTTACCTCGTAAGCTGAGGAGACAAATCCTGCAGTTTATAGAAAGTGAAGAAGTAACATCACTTGAAGATGAAGGAATGTCTTTGCTACTTGCATTTAATGACAAGATTGATGAGCTACAAGAAAAAGACAAGAGCTCTGAGTTTCATACAAAGAAAACGGCGTTCCAGCGCCACCCCGTGTAAGCAAATGGTGCTGCATCCAAAAGTGCAGTTAGAGAAAATGAGTCAGTCTCTGTAACTGAAAAAAAAAACCACATTTGTCCACCCATTTTACAGGAAGGATCTGATAATTACAGGACAGATTGGAGAACCAAACCAAAAAGATAAATTAGGATATGCCAGTCTGGAAAGACAAGTTCAAAGAGCTCTGAAGGGATATGATGAAGGAGAAGTTGTGGAGGCCATCATTCAAGCCATTTCCTCAGGGACAAAACTGAAAAGCTACCTGGAGAGCAGAGTGGATTTGACCCTTCACTCTCTCAGACAAATATTGTGGACACATTACATTGAAAAAGATGCCACAGAACTTTACCACTCACTTACTCGTTCAGTGCAAGAAACCAAAGAAACTCCAATTCAGTTTTTGGTCTGAGCCATGGATTTAAGTCAGCAAGTCCTATTTGCTTCAGAAAGAGCTGAGTCTAGATTGAAATACAGTTCAGAAATACTCCAAAATCAGTTCCTTCAAACAATCATTACTGGTCTTCAAGATGACATCCGAGCTGATTTAAAACCATATCTGCCAAACCCACTGGTAACGGATGAGGAACTTCTGGAAAGAATGACAGCTGCATATAGCCTGGAAATGGAAAGAAGGAACAAGCTTTCAACAACATTTAAACCAAGAATGGTTAAGGTGGCAGCTGTGGGTGAGGAGAACAGCCATCTTGATGAAAATATTCTGCCACAAGAGGCAAAGAAAAAGAGCAAACAGACTGAAACAACGAAACGTGACACACTGATGGAGAAGGTTGACCAAAGCAACAAAGCTATATGTGAAGCCATTCAGAATCTCTCCTCGCAAATTGCAAGTTTAAATCAGTATCCAAGATCACAAAAAGTAAAAATGAGCGATCAACGAAGCTGGAAGCCCCGTCCACAAACAAGGATAAACAAACAGTGTCAACAGTGCCAAGTGACCAACCAAGAAGGAAGATGCAACCACTAGCCGCGGTTACATGGGCAGAACATCTTGATCGGATCAATGGTCGGGTTAATATTCACGCGTGCACATGGGCACAGAAAACCTTTTTCCGGTTAGAACAAACGTTCCCATGGCTCACACTCTAGTTCGGAATGAATAATATGGGCATGCGCAGTAGTGTAAAATCACCCGGATGCGGATATAGGTCCCGTTGTAAACAAACCGCTTCCACAGACATTTATGCAGCAGCTCGGTAACATACGAGACGATCTTCCAAACGTGCTTTTATTAATGTCATGAATATTATGAAGTGCCTGTTCGCTCATCGTTATATTTAATCTGTATGGTCAGTGCTTTTTTGTGGAAGAATTAAGATGGACGAAAGCTTAGGACAGACTAACACGGGCTAACATCATTAGCCTGATGGAAGGACACAAAATCCAGGACCGTGCGAGAAACGCAGCAATCTGCAGCTTTTTAAGGACTGAGTGACATTTATTTTTGCTCTGAAAAGTTCACACACACAGCTCCAAAGCCATTCTGTGAGCTAGCGGCCCGAGCTCTGTTCGAACACGGTTCCTCCTGAGTCCTGCAGCCGCTAACCCAGAGCGGCGGGACGGCTCGCAGTCTGAATTCTCCCACACATAACAAAACAACAAAACACACACGTAAAAAAGCACCCCCGACACAAAATTATTAATCCAGCTGCTCTGCTCACTCGGGTGCCAGTGGACCGAGTAAGCGTCGGGGGGCACGAAGCGCTCCTCCTCCGAATCTCCCCCGTGAGGGGTGAAATAGAGGGGAGAGCCAGCGGAGCGAGAGCGGAGCGAGAGCGGAGCGAGAGCGGAGCGGCGCTTTTCACGGGGCGTACGCAGAGGATTCAGTCGGTCCCATATGCGCTCCAAAGCTTTCTCTCAGCGAAACACCTTCTATGCATGACGTAACCCAGAGCAGCAGTGACACACGATCGGAATGACCGTTTACATGCTCCACGATCGGATAAACGATTGGTATAACCCACCTATCTCGATCGGAAAGAAATTCTGAGTGAGTCTTCCGAACGGCGCGTTTACATGACGCATTTTCTTTCCGATCAGGCGTTCATTCCGATTACTTTTGCCCATGTAAACGCGGCTACTGTTACAAGTGTGGGAGCACAAATCATTGGGCAGCTGGTTGTTGCACCAAAACGGTTGCAGCTTCCACCAACAAGATCGAAATTCAATCACATGCTGAAGTAAAGATGAGCCATGTGGAGGAGCTCAACCAGAGAACACCCCTTACTGGTAAGCAGCAACAAACAGCCAAGCTAGTAGGGAAGAGATGTTTAATCCGAGCCTCCCTTGGTGGTTTTGACACCACAGTGCTGTGGAATACAGGGTGACAAGTGTCAATTGTGGGAGCACACTGAAAAAACCACCTTCCAGACACTGAAGTGAGACCAATTGAAGAATTGCTTGAAGAAGGCGCATTAGATTTCTCAGCTGCTAATGGAACTACAATTCCATATGAAGGATGGATTGGAATTGATTTCACCCTGTCGCAAAATGCTGTGTGTGGAAGTCGTGACAAACCAGTTCTGGTTCTAATTTTGGTAGCTCGTGGTGACCTTGAACGCCCCATCATTGGGTTTAATGTAATAGAAGAACTGGCTCTGACTAGTGAAAAGCCTGGAGGTCAAACGTTTTCTAGTCAGATGATTTGTGTGGCGAAGGGGGTTGGGGGCATCAAAAAGATTGTGAGCATGTGAGCGTAGGAAGGGCATTAGGGGGTAATGGGAGGAGGGGTCGGATAATGTGGCAGGTGAGGAAGGTTGTAGAGGGTAGAGTGCGGTGATCTCTGGGTTGCTTGGGTCGGGTGCCGGGGCTGGCTTGCGGAAACAGGGGGGCCCTGGCTTCGTCTTTGGCCCGCGTCTCGGTGTTCTGGCGCCCGGTGGCCTCCATGGCTGCCCCCATGGCTGCCGCCTGGTATGGCCAAGCGCGCCTGTCCTGTGGCCTGGGGGCCCATTGCCTATGCCTCTCTGCGCCTCTGCGCCTGGCTAGGTGGGTGGGCAGTCCCCTCCTTCCCCCCTCCCGGGCTGCTTGGGTCCTGTCACCTGGGGCGCTCCCAGCCTGGGGGTTTTGCCCCCCCTCTCCTGGTCTGGCTGGTTGGTCTGGGTAGGATCTGGTTTCCCTTATAAACACACGGTTCACTTCGGCAGCATGCATGTATCTCCACCCCCACGTGCACGAACGTGGGGGACGTGCTGGAGCGCGCTCTCGCGTGCTTCTTATTGTATTTATTTGAATTGTGTGATTGTGTGATGACATCGCGCTTTAAATGGAAAAGCAAAAGAAAAAACAATCTGGGGCTCAAAACAGAAAACGCAAGAGGGACAAAATGTAGTGTGAATGAAGAGAATCTTCTCTAAATGGTTGAGAGACAGCAGGTACGCTATAGCAATGTTAAAAAAAAGATAATAAATAGTCACAAAAAAATAGTCACAAAAGTGTCTTGCAGCTGTACTGAGCAGAATTTACAGTATCATTAAGCATGAAGAGAAAATAAAGAAGCTTGTTTGTAGGGATTTTGTTAAAGACAGACATAAATAATTTATTTAACTTGATGTACAAAAACACTGAAAAGTTTTTATCCTATGACTGTAACAGCACTAAATAATAGGGGTGTAAGAAAAAATCAATTCGGCAAAATATCGCTAAAGTTCATTTGGCGATACTTGTGTCGATGCAAAATGCTGTCAGGACTATATTTATTTAATTATTTATGAGCATCCTTCAGCGTCTGACTCTTGTTTTCCACTTTACCCTCGGACCGCTAGTTGGCAGCAGAGCACACGGAGCCTCTTTGAGCAGCTCTACACCGCAGCCATAGGTAGCTTGTTTTGTTGTTATGAGAAATGAACTACTTGGTTTTTACTTGGGATGGATACCAAACAGAAACTCTGTGCCTTTTTAGCGGCTTAGACAAAAACGAGTGAAGCACAGCGGCCAATAGGCTCATGCATTTAGCACCGGCTAAAATGCTATCGGCAAAGCGGGACGAAGTTCTGCAGAACCTCTGCTGCCCTGTACCAGGAGCAGGACGCTCATATGAAGGTCATCGCCTATGCAAGCCGTGGGCTCTCATCAAGCAAAGCAAGGTATCCAGCACACAAACTGGAGTTTCTGGCATTGAAGTGGTCCATAACAGAAACATTTCATGACATGGAGCCAGTTTTGTTGTTATCACTGTCAGGGTTCTGACTTTTTCCTTAATAAAGAGAAGAACCACACAGGAGATGAGAACTTTTGCTAGACTTCGGCAGAAGGAGAATCAGTCTTTGACAGCGCGAACTGTCACAGAGGAGTTCTGCCATCCTAGTGCATGGAGCCTTCTTTTATTGAAAACTGAAGGTTGCAGACATGAATGTGGGTCATTTACTCAGAAACAACAAGAACATCATATTCTCGTATAATCAGAACTTTTCAGGTCACGTTTTCTTACTGAAAGATAGAAATGAGACAATCATATTATGGAGATTATAGTGTGCAAGCAAATGATAATTATATAACTCTAACATCCCTCCCTTTTTATCATTTCAAACACGTCATAAGTAAACACCATAAGGGGAAGGTACAAACGTGAAACATGGTTTTTAATCATAAGAACAGGGCATCACAACATCATTTCACCACTTGCTTTTGCACTTTCAGTGTGAGAGATTCATACGATGCCTCTGGAGTAGGAGCATTCACGTGGGGAGGGCTCCTCTTCAGCTTGTTTGACAAGCTGGTAACGAATGAAAGTCTGCATGGTAGCCTTTGCGATCATGGACATGACACAAGGCAGAGCGCATGTTGTAAAAATACTAAACATGTACAAAACGATGAGTATAGGGGTCAATAATTTCAGCAGGAGGTGCCACCATGGGCCTGATTTAAGCCAGGACCAGATGTCACTGGTGGGACTGGCACCAGGAGCAGACTTAACGTAGGCTTGCAGCTCTGTTAAGTCGTGCAGTGCGGTAGAAATGTCCTGTCCATCAATGGTGCTGTCAGGGATGAAAGTGCAGCAGGTGTCTCCAACCATTTTGCAGACACCTCCTGACGATGCAGTTAGGAGGTCGAGCACGAGTCGATTTTGCAGAACCATAGTTCTAATGGCCGACATCTCTGCTGCTGATGCATTGGAAAACTTGTAGGTGGTGTTAAGGAGTCTCAGCAATGCGTACCTGTTAATCTCGATGAGGTGTCTTACTTCTGCCACTCCGATCCATGGAAGAAGTGATTGTCCGAATTTTGCTCCTCCACCCCAGATACGGAACTCCCATGGGACTCCAGTATTGGTAGTCATTTGTAGGGCGTTCATGTGGAACTCTGGTGCAGCCACTTTCCGTCGTGAGGGTTAGGGACAGTTATTCATGAAGATGCGTCTCCGTTAGATCGGTTGTAGCGAGGATGTGTGGTGAGTTCGTACATGCAATCTTGTCTCCTGGTTATGTTGCCTGGGTGGAGGAGGCCTGTATTGGGTGAGGCATACAGCATGAAGGTGCATACACAACAACTAGTGATGTTGCTGTCGTGTGCAGTTCTGTTCATTAGTTGCCACCAGTGATTGGTACTGTAGGAATGATGGTGGGTGGCAATATTGAGGTGAGTTGTCTTTTCCTAGAGATCCCATGAGCGGCGGGCTAGGTTGATACCGCCTTCTCCCGGTTTCTCCATTGCTAGGAAAGTCGTGCGACAAGAAGACATGCTACAGTCACAGCGCAGCACAGCACCCACCTGCTGTGGTCTCCCAGCAGTGGGCCTTCCATGCTGCTAGGTTGCAGAGTCACCTCAAAGATCCAAGTTCTAATGGATGTTGGGTACTCCAGAGAGGGTCTTTAAAATACCTCTCCTTCTTTTTTTAGCGCTTTTTTACTTTTGCATGCTGGAACTGGTTACCCATTTTAGCCAGAAACCTTTTCTGCTATTTTATTCTTTGAGCGTGGGACTGGTTATCCGTTTTAGCTAGAAACATTTTCTGATATTTTATTCTTTGCGCTTGGGACTGGTTACCCATTTTAGCCAGAAACCTTGTCTGCTATTTTATTCTTTGCGCTTGGGACTAGTTACCCGTTTTAGCCAGAAACCTTTTCTGCTATTTTTACTCTCAAAACTGTGATCGTAAGCAAAACTCACTCAGTACTGTGGTTTGTCACTTCCGGTCAGATCTCGTCAAGCCACCGCTGGCAGGTGAGAGTTAGACCTATGATGCTGGCCCAGCGAAGAATTCACCTCCCGGGACTTTCTTTCGGACAGCCTATTGTCCGGGCGTGCACGGCTTCAGCGCGTCATCCTCAGTCCACCACCGGAGGGTATGTTGAGATCTGGGTAACGGCACCAAGATGTCAGGGTTCTGACTTTTTCTTTAATAAAGAGAAGAACCACACAGGAGATGAGAACTTTTGCTAGACTTCTGCAGAAGGTGAATCGGTCTGTGACAGCGCAAACTGTCACAGAGGAGTTCTGCCATCCTAGTGCATGGAGCCTTCTTTTATTGAAAACTGAAGGTTGCAGACATAAATGTGGGTCATTTAATCAGAAACAACAAGAACATCATATTCTCGTATAATCAGAACTTTTCAGGTCATTGTTTGCTTACTGAAAGATAGAAATGAGACAATCATATTATGGAGATTATAGTGTGCAAGCAAATGATAATTATATAACTCTAACAATCACTGACAACTGTCCATTAATATGCATACTCACATCTGCTAAATTGGACATGGCTAGTCATCGCTGTCTTGCTGTACTTTCCAACTACAATTTTACACTCCAGTATCATGTTGGCAAACCAAACCTTGATGTAGATGAGCTGTCTCGATGCCCACACAATTCTTCAGCTGATGTTTCCTCCGATAATGATCTCATCCATCAGTTCACACATGAACACAGCAATGACATTGCACATGAGATTTTTGAGTGCATTTTGTGCACAAAAATCAGTTTTTCATTCAAAAGTGTCAAAAAAGCGTTTTCAGCTCTAAATAGCACTGTTTTGACTGTTCCACTTACATAGGGACGAGAAATAACACTTTCTTCAACTGAAAATGAGGACTTTTACTTTTGATTGTGTTTTGAACACAAAAACCATTATGTCAGTCAAAAGTGTAAAAAATAATAAAATAGCATTTTCGGCTGAAAATTTGACTGTTTTGACCTTTCAACTGACAATGTGACAAAAAAATAACACTTTCTTCAACTTCAAATGAAAACTTTGAATTTTGAGTGCATTTTGTGCACAAAAATCAGTTTTTCATTCAAAAGTATGAGGCCGACCATTTCGACTTCAAACTATAGCGACCACGGCAGATTTTGATTCTGCGAAGATGGTATATTTCACCGTTTTCTACAGAATCCTCCAGCGTCGGCGTGAAACATCTACAGGATTGACCGACCAGTCTTGATAGTTGCATGGGCAAAACTCGTGTCAAAAAATACGAAAAATAATATTACGTTGTAAACAGCCTTTGCTGTCCTGTTGCAGCAGCTGGTATGCCTCTGAGCGATCTTCTCGCGATGCTTTTATTAATTTATGAATATTGTAAGTGCCTGTTCCTCATCATTTTATATTTAATCCTTGTGGTCAGTGCTTTTTATGGAAGAAGAACAGAACTGAAGAACAACTTGAGTGTTAGGAGAGGCTAACAACACTGGCTAACAACATCAACCTTTATTTGTGGAGCACAGTAAAACACATTCCATGTGTAAATGATTTTTTTTTTGAACAGTTTCTGAGACTGGGCAGCATTACTGTCTGGCTCACACTGTGTGCTCTGCTCTGTCCTCGCGAGGTCAGCAGCCGCTGGCAGAAGCGTGAGTTCGGCTCCAGTCCGACTTCTCACACATAACAAAACACACATGTAACAAAAGCACACTCCTCAACACATTAATAAATCCGGCTGCTCTGCTCAGAAAGTTCCTCGGTCACTAGCTTTTTGAGCCCGAGCATGAAGCTGGGATGCGAGTCCAAACGTCAGTGAAACACGCATCCCCCGCATCTCCCTCGTGAGGTGAAAAAACAGGAGAAACCAGCGGGTGAGAAGCGGAAGCGCTTTAGCATAGAAGCGTCGCCGAGCAGCTGAAACCGGTCCCGTGCGACTCACAAGCTTTCTCTCAGCGAAACACCGTCTATGTATGATGTAACCCAGAGCAGCAGTGACACGATCGGAATGACCGTTTACATGAACAACGTCGAAACACCCAGCTATCTCGATCGGAAGAATTTTGATCGAGCGAGTCTGACCCGGAGATTAAAGTATTCCGGCAATGTTTACATAGCGCATTTTTCTTTTCCGATTGCTGCAAGCACGACTCGTCTTGCTTGGGGTGAAATCCTCCCGCCGTGTTCACCATCCATTCGGCTCTCACCGACACATCTACTGAAAGCTATGAAAGCTTATATTAGTACTGTTGTACTTTGACAAGTGCTTTGCGAATTTTACAACAATGTTGTGATATCTTTGTCACAGCGTTGAAATAACAAAAGCATGCTTTCTTTTACCGAAATCCGCTCCTATTTGCTCCATTAGCAACTCAAAGCAAACTCCTCTGCTCAATAACGACCAACGGAAGTTGTCGGCCTCACACTCAGCTGCTGAAAGTTAACGGAAGTTCTGTCGTGCCTGCATGGGCTATTGGTGCACAATAAATGGGATTTTAAAAGTGTCAAACATTTTCAGCTCTAAGGTACTGTTTTTTGACCTCTCAACCCCACAATGTGACGAAATAACACTTTCTTCGACTGCAAATTTGAACTTTGACTTTTGAGTGCATTATGTGGATAAAAATCAGTTTTTCATACAAAAGTGTCAGAAAAGCGTTTTCAAACAATGTAGACTGTTTTGACTTTCAGACTGACAGTATGACAGAAAATACTTGCTTTCTTGAATTAAAAATGAGAACTCTGACTGTTAAGTGCACTTTGTGCAAAAATCAATCTTTCATTGAAGTGTCAAAAGCGTTTTCAGCTCTAAATAGCACTGTTTTGCTTTACTCAACTTACAGTGTGACAAGAAATAACACTTTCTTCAACCTCAAATGAGAACTTTGACTTTTGATAGCATTTTGTAAAAAAAAAAACAGTTTTTCATTCAAAAGTGTCGAAAAACCATTTTCAGCTCTAAATTGCACTGTTTTGACCTCTCAACTTACAATGTGACGAGAAGAACACTTCCTTTGATTTATACTGCAAAATCAGTTTTCATGCAAAAGTGTCAAAAAAGCGATTTCAGCTCTTAATAGCATTGTTTTGACTCTTCCCTTGCAATGTAGACAAAAAATAACACTTTCTTCAACTTCAAATGAAAACTTTGAATTTGAGTGCATTTGTTGCACAAATCAGTTTTATTCAAAGTGTCAAAAAGTGTTCTCAGCTCTAAATAGCACTAACGACTTCTCAACAGTGTGACAAAAATAACTTACTTCCTTCAACTGCAAATGAAATTTTACTTTTGATTGTGTGGTGATCTCAAAACCCTTTTGTCAATCAAAATTGTCCAAAAAACATTTTCAGCTCCTAAGCAACACTGTTTGGCTTCTCAACTTACAGTGTGACAAAATAACACTTTCTTAGACACAAATGAGAACTTTGACTTTTGAAGTGCAATTGGTGCACAATAATCAGTTTTTCATTCAAAAGTGTCAAAAAAACATTTTCAGCTCTAAATTGCACTGTTTTGACCTCTCAACTTACAATGTGACGAGAAATAACACTTCCTTTGATTTATGCACAAAAATCAGTTTTTCATTCAAAAGTGTCAAAAAAGCGTTTTCAGCTCTTAATAACGTGTTTTGACTCTTCCACTTGCAATGTGACAAAAATACTTACTCTTCAACTAAAATGAAAACTTTACTGAATTTTGAGTGCATTTTGTGCACAAAATCAGTTTTTTATTCAAAAGTGTCAAAGATGTTCTCAGCTCCTAAATAGCACTGTTTTGACCTCAACTTACAGTGTGACAAGAAATAACTACTTCCTTCAATACCAAATGAGAATTTTACTTTTTGATTGTGTAGTGATCTCAAAAGCCCTTTGTCAATCAAAATTGTCAAAAAGCATTTCAGCTCTAAAACAGCACTGTTTTGACTTCTCAACTTACAGTGTGACAAAATAACTTTTCTTGAACTGCAAATGAAGAACTTTTGACTTTTGAGTGCAATTGGTTGCACAATAATCAGTTTTTCATTCCAAAGTGTCAAAAATTTTTCAGCTCTAAGTGCACTGTTTGACCTCTCAACTTACAATGGCGAGAACCGCCTTGACTGCAAATTTGAACTTTGACTTTTGAGTGCATTATGTGGATAAAAATCAGTTTTTCATACAAAAGTGTCAGAAAAGCGTTTTCGGCTCCAATGTAGACTGTTTTGACTTTCAGACTGACAATGTGACAGAAAATAACACTTTCTTGAGATTAAAAATAGAGAACTTTGGCTATTAGGGTACTTTGTGAAAAAAAATCAGTTTTTTCATTCAAAGAGTGTCAAACAAGAGTTTTTCAGCTCTAAAATAGCACTGTTTTGCTTCTCAACACAGTGTGACAAAAACCTTACCTTAACCAAACATAAATGAAACTTTGACTTTTGATAGCATTTTTGTAAAAAAAAAATCAGTTTTTCATTCAAAAGTGTCAACGTTTTCAACTCCTAAATAGCACTGTTTGACCTCTCAACTTACAATGTGATAAGAAATAACACTTTCTTTTGATTTATGCACAAAATCCTTTTTCATTCATGGTGTCAAAAGCGTTTTTCAGCTCTAAATAGCACTGTTTGGACTTCTCAACTTACAATGTGACAGAAATAACACTTTCTTCAACTGCAAATGGGGACTCTTACTTTGCAGTTGTGTTTTTGATCTCAAAAACCCTTTTGTCAATCAAAATTGTCCAAAACATTTTCAGCTCCTAAACAGCACTGTTTTGACTTCTCAACTTACAGTGTGACAAAATAACACTTTCTTGAACTATAAATGAAACTGACTTTTTAGGTGCAATTGGTGCATATCCTTTTTCATTCAAAGGAGTGTCAAACGTTTCAGCTCTAATAGCACTGTTTTGACTTCTCAACACAGTGTGACAGAAATAACACTTTTCTTCAACTGCAAATGAGGACTTTTACTTTTGATTGTGTTTTGATCTCAAAACCCTTTTTGTCAATCAAATTGTCAAAAACATTTTCAACTCAACAGCACTGTTTTTGACTTCTCAACTTACAGTGTGACAAAAAATAACACTTTCTTTAACAAAACTTTGAATTTACGAGGTGCATTTGTTGCTAAAAATCAGTTTTTTCATCAAAAGTGACAAAAAAAGTGTTCAGCTCTCTAAAATTGCACTGTTTTGACCTCTGAACTTACAATGTGGCGAAACTAAAGCACTTTTCTTCGACTGCAAATTTGAACTTGTTAAGGTGCATTATGTGGATAAAAAATCAGTTTTTTCCATACAAAGTGTCAAAAAAGTGTTTTTTGCTCCATAGTGACTGTTTTGACTTTTCAATTGACAATGTGACTAGAAATAACACTTTCTAAACTGCAAATGAGAACTTTGACTGTTAAGTGCACTTTGTGAAAAAAAAAATCAGTTTTTTTTTCATTCAAAAGTGTCAAGCCAAAGAGTTTTCAGCTCTAATGCTTACTGTTTGCTTTCTCAACTTACAGTGTGACAAAATAACACCTTCAACCGCAAATGAGAACTTTGACTTTTGATAGCATTTTGTAAAAAAAAATCAGTTTTTCATTCAAAAGTGTCGAAAAAGCGTTTTCAACTCTAAATAGCACTGTTTTGACCTCTCAACTTACAATGTAGCCGAGAAATATAACACTTTCTTTGATTTATACAAATCACTTTTTTCATTCAAAAGTGTCAAACGTTTTTCAACTCTAAAATAGCACTATTTTGACTTCTCAACTTATTTGATGTGACAAGAAACCTTACTTTCTTCAGCTTTAAATGAGGACTTTTACTTTTTGATTGTTTTGATCTCAAAAACCCTTTTTATCAATCAAAATTGTCCAAAACATTTCAGCTCTAAACAACACTGTTTTGACTTCTCAACTTACAGTGTGACAAGAAATAACACTTTCTTGAACTGCAAATGAACTTTACGGCTTTTGGAAGTGCAATTGGTGCACAATAATCAGTTTTTCATTCAAAAGTGTCAAAAACCATTTCAGCTCTAAGTGCACTGTTTTGACCTCTCAACACAATGTGACGAAATAACTTACTTTTTCTTCGACTGCAAATTTGAACTTTGACTTTTGAAAGGTGCATTATGTGGATAAAATCAGTTTTCATATAAGCGTGTCAGAAAAAAGCGTTTTGGCTCAATGTGAACTGTTTTGACTTTCAGACTGACAATGTGACAGAAATAACGCTTTCTTGGATTAAAATGAGAACTTTGACAGTTAAGTGCACTTTGTGCAAAAATCAGTTTTTCATTGAAAAGTGTCAATAAGAGTTTTCCAGCTCTAAATACTGCTTTGACTTCTCAACTTACAGTGTGACAAGAAATAACACTTTCTTCAACCGCAAACGAGAACTTTGACTTTTGATAGCATTTTGTAAAAAAAATCAGTTTTTCATTCAAAAATTAATCAAAAAGCGTTTTTCAACTCTAAATAATTGCTGTTTGACTGTTCCCACTTACATAGTGACGAAATAACACTTTCTATTCAACTGCAAATGAGGACTATTACTTTTGATTGTGTTTTGAACACAAAAACCATTATGTCAGTCAAAAGTGTAAAAAATAATAAAATAGCATTTTCGGCTGAAAATTTGACTGTTTTGACTTTTCAACTGACAGTATGACCACTTTCTTGAACTAAAAATGAAAACTTTGACTTTAGAGTGCATTTTATGCACAAATCACTTTTCATTCAAAAGAATTACTCAAAAAAGCGTTTCAGCTCTTAATAGCACTGTTTTGACTTCTCAACTTACAATGTGACAAAAATAACACTTTCTTTAACTGCAAAAGAAAACTTTGAATTTTGAGTGCATTTTGTGCACAAAAATCAGTTTTTCATTCAAAAGTGACAAAAAAGTGTTCTCAGCTCTAAATTACTGTTTTGACCTCTGAACTTACAATGTGGCGAGAACTAAACACTTTCTTCGACTGCAAATTTGAACTTTGACTTTTGAGGTGCATTATGTGGATAAAATCAGTTTTCATACAAAGTGTCGAAATAATGTAGACTGTTTTGACTTTCAGACTGACAATGTATTGAAAATACGCTTTCTTCAATTAAAAATGAGAACTTTGACTGTTAAGTGCACTTTGTGAAAAAAATCAGTTTTTCATTCAAAAGTGTCAAACAAGAGTTTTCAGCTCTAAATAGCACTGTTTTGCTTTTCTCAACTTACAGTGTGACAAGAAATAACTTACCTTCTTCAACGCCAAATGAACTTTGACTTTGATAGCATTTTGTGTCCTGAAAAATAATTTTGTCAGTCAAAAGTGCCATAAATGTCAAAAGCGTTTTCAACTCTAAATAGCACTGTTTTGACCTCTCAACTTACAATGTGACAAGAAATAACACTTTCTTTGATTTATGCACAAAATCATTTTTCATTCAAAGATGTCAAAAGCGTTTCAGCTCTAAATAGCACTGTTTGGACTTCTCAACTTACAGTGTGATAGCTCCTTTTTCTTCAACTGCAAGTAAAGGACTTTTACTTTTGATTGTGTTTTGATCTCAAAACCCTTTTAATCAGTAAAATTGTCCATAACCATTTTCAGCTCTAAAGCAGCACTGTTTTGACTTCTCCAACTTACAGTGTGACAAAAAATACTTTCTTAGACTGCAAATGAGAACTTTGACTTTTTTGAGTGCAATTGGTGCACAATAATCAGTTTTCATTCAAAGTGTCCAAACCATTTTCAGCTCTAAATTGCACTGTTTGACCTCTCAACTTACAATGTGACGAAATAACACTTTTCTTCGACACCTGTTGAACTTTGACTTTTGAGAGTGCATTATGTGGATAAAATCAGTTTTCATACAAACGTGTCAAGCGTTTTCATCAATGTAAGCTGTTTTTTTACACTGACTTTCAGACTGACAATGTGACGAAATAGCAGCTTTCTTGAATTAAAAATGAGAACTTTGACAGTTAAGTGCACTTTGTGCAAAAATCAGTTTTTCATTGAAAAGTGTCAATAAAAAGAGTTTTCAGCTCATCTTCTTTTGACTTCTCAATACAGTGTGACAAAAATAACACTTTTCTTCAACCTGAAATGAGAACTTTGACTTTTTAGTGCATTTGTACAAAAATCAGTTTTTCATTCAAAAGTGTCAAAAAAGCGTTTTCAACTCTACGTAGTACTGTTTTGACTGTTCCACTTACACATAGTAGCGTAACACTGCTTCAACTGCAAATAGGGACTATTACTTTTAGAGTTGTGTTTTGAACACAAAAACCATTATGTCAGTCAAAAAGTGTAAAAAATAATGGCCGCATTTTATTTGAAAATTTGACTAATTTTGACTTTTCAACTGACAATGTGACCAAAAAAGCTTTCTTGAACTAAAGAAATGAGAACATTGACTTTAGAGTGCATTTTATATACGTCTCTTTTCATTCAAAAATTAATGTAGCGTTTTCAGCTCTTAATAGCACTGTTGACTTTCCACTTGCAATGACAAAAATACTTGCTATTTAACTGCAAGAAAACTTTGAATTTTAGTGCATTTTATTGCACAAATCAGTTTTGATTCAAAGTGTCAAAAAGCGTTCTCAGCTCTAAATAGCACTGTTTGGACTTCTCAACTTACAAGGTGACAAAAATAACACTTTCTTGAACTGCAAGTAAGAACTTTGACTTTTAGTGTGTTTTTGAAAAAAAACATTCCTGTCAGTCAAAGGATGTGTCAGAGATGAAATAAAAAACGTTTTCAGCTCTAAACAGCACTGTTTTGACTTCTCCAACTTACAGTGTGACAAGAAATACTTTTTTCAACCTGAAATGAGAACTTTGACTTTTTAGTGCATATTGTTCACAAAAATCCGTTTTTCATTCAAAAGTGTCAAAAAAAACATTTTCAGCTCTAAATTGCACTGTTTGGCCTCTCAGCACCACAATGTGACGAAATAACACTTTCTTCGACTGCAAATTTGAACTTTGACTTTTGAGTGCACTTTGCACTTTGTGCACTTTGTGCAAAAAAATCAGTTTTTCATTGAAAAGTGTCAAACAAGCGTTTTCAGCTCTAAATAGCACTGTTTGACTGTAACTTACAGTGTGACCAAAAAGAAATAACACTTTCTTGAACTCCAAATAAGAACTTTGACTTTTGAGTGTGTTTTGAAAAAAAACATTCTGTCAGTCAAAGGTGTCAAAATTTTCAGAAAAGTGTTTTCAGCTCTAAATGCACTGTGTTGACTTCTCAACTTAAGAAATAACGCCAACTGCAAATCAGAACTTTGACTTTTTGAGGTGCATTTGGTGTACAAAAATCAGTTCTTCATTCCAAATTGTCAAAAGCGTTTTCAGCTCTAAATAGCACTGTACGACTTCTCTCAACTTACAATGTGACAAGAAATAAATTTTCTTCAACTTCAAATGAGAACTTTGACTTTTGAATATCATTTTGTACTGGAAATTAGTTTTCATTCAAAAGTGTCAAAAAGCGTTTTCAGCTCTAAATAACTATTTGACTTCTCAACACAATGTGACAAGAAATAAAATTTTCTTCAACTTCAGAAATGAAGAACTTTGACTTTTGAATATGTTTTGTGCACAAAAAAGTTTTTCATTCAAAAGTGTCAAAAAAGCGTTTTCAGCTCTAAATAGTGCTGTTTTGACTTCTCAACTTACAGTTTGAAAAGAAATATCATTTTCTAGAACGGCAAATGAGAACTTTGACTTTTGCGTGCATTTTGTGCACAAAAATCAGTTTTTCATTCAATAGTGTCAAAAAAGCATTTTGAGCTCTAAATAGCACTTGTAACGGTCATTTCTTAGTCTGTTGTGTTTTGTTTGATTAATGTTGGTTAAGTTATGGGAATTTTATTTTGAAGGTAATTTTATTTTGAAAATACCGGAAGTGCTTACTTGATTAGCGCACATCGTACGGACAGAGAAGAGAGACGCTGGAAGCAGGAGCACCACGTTTGTATGCAAAGAATACCAGATGTGGATGAGAGGACATTAAGAGTAACTCCCATCTCGGCATGCAGCCAACGAGGTGATTTATTTATTTGTTTTAACTGTCTGTTTACAATGTATGTTCAATGTCAAAGAAGTTTTTATTATGTCTATATGCAGTTTTCTTGGTGGATTTGGAGAGACCAAATAAACCCGTTATGAGAACCATTTGCGTCTGTAAATGCCTGGTGTGGAGAAACAGTGAAAACTCGACTGCTCCTCGACGTGAGTGGAGAAGAAAAAGAGCGCAAGAGCGACCACGCAGCCAGCACGCACCTGCAGCATGACATTAAAGGACAGTCAGATGAGTGGTTAAAAGCGATCGCAAAAGTTTGAAGCTACTCTGAATTGCATATTTGGTGCGTCGGACTGAAGCATGACGAAGATATTTACATCTGGATTTCATATTTGAACTTAAAGTGTGTTTTGAAATGAGAGAAATGTGCACACTGTTTCATACTCAAGTTAAGTGTTCTAGTTAGTTAAGTGTTTTAAGTTAAGAGTTTGAAAATTAGATGGTTAAGGTTTAAGAATTTTTATTCTACAAAGAAAAGTGTTTGAAAAAATATTCCAAACTTGGGTTTAAGATATTGATGTTTCTGATTTCAACTAAGTGTTTTTGATTGAAAAGTAATCATTTCTAAAATGTCACAAAAGGGTGATTTTGATGTTCATAATCAAGGGAATCAAATTCTGAAGAAAAATCCACAAAATTAGCTTGAGAGTTGCTACCTAGACGAAGTCAGAGGGCTAGAACACTAACAGAGAAAGGGAAAGAACTGCAAGATGAAAAGTTAAAGTCTCTTCAGCAAAGATTTAACTACATATACTCCAAATGGAAATCTCATGTTAAGTTTTCTAAGCAGTCCTTATCACAGTCTGCAGTGTCACCTTCAGACAAGCTGCTAAATGAAATTATTGGTGACATCACAGGTCTTTCTGCAGATGTTCAGCTTGTTTATGAAGAACTGCGTAACATTTCAGTACCAGATCAGGACACAAGACGAAGAGTAGACCAGTGTGTAGAGGTCTCCAAATTTGTTGTAAAAAGAGCTTGAAGTAAACTAGGTGGTTATTTGCCAGCTGAAGAAGAGCAAGAGTGGCCAGAAGCAGGTTCTCTTTTTGACTCTAGCATCTCAAAATCTGGTTCAATTTTGTCTTTCTTGAAAAGGGCTTCACATATTTCAAAGAACTCATCTTGTAAACAACAAGAAGTTGCTGCTGAAGTTGCTGCAAATCAAGCTGTTCTGAAAGTGTTAGAAGAACAAGAAAAAGAGCAGTCAGAAATACAGAATCTGGAAGCAGTAGTGAAGAAGAAAATTGCAGAACATGAAGCAGCTGTTGTGAGACGTCGTTTGGAACGAGAAGCAGAAGAGGTTAGGCACAGGATCCAGAGAGAAGAGGAAGAAATTAAAATGAAAGCTCAATTAGAAGAGGAGCATACATTTCTGCAAAAGACTCTTGAAGAAAAAAGAAGAAGAATAAAACATTTGGAAGCAGTTAAAGATCAGAGTGTAGCAAAAGCAAAGTTGCAGGTGTATCAAGGTCAAGTTTTGGAAGAAGACAGAAATGAAGTCGCAAGCAAAGTTGCCCTGACAGATGCTAAAGAACAAGAACCCCCAAATCCCTCATTCATGCAAACAGCTACACCACAGTCTTCCTCTGCTTCTGCGAGTGAAGGGACAGCAAAACTCGTCAAGATGCTAGCAAGCGCTTTGAGTGCAAACAGAATTCCTGTCCCCGAACCAACGATGTTCAATGGCGACCCCTTGAAGTACAATGATTGGAAACTTTCTGTCATGACTGTAGAACGACTGAGACCCAGATGCCTAAAAACCCGGAATAAGACACAGGACAGAGATGTCTTGGCGAGAAGGTGGATTTAATATAATGGCCAGACAGGTAGGTAACAGTTACTGGAGGTCCGAGAATGTAACTGCGGCCCGTGGCGTCACTGGTGGATCTGCTCGTTCGGGTCTGGAGTCGGCAGCGTGGGTCCGTCTCGTGAGGCAGCTGGTTCGGCAGAGGCTCGTGGTGAGGATGAAGGGAACAGACCAGAAAAGGATTCCAGATTACGGCTGCTGTGGGTGACCACTCGTGGCTGAGGTTTCCATCAGGGGCAACGGACTGGCGTTGAATGACGATCCTAAAGCTCCTTAAGAAGGCAGGTGTGGCGATGAGGTGAATGGAAGCAGCTGGGAATAATCAGGAACCAAGCGGAGAGGAGAGGGGGGAGGAGTCTGACAGAGGCACCATCCGCGACCCCGATGACGGACATCCAGGATCCGATTGACGTCGTAAGCCGGAGCACCGTCGATGAGCCGGGCGGGTGGCGGGGAAGCGGACGGCGGGCACAGAGGACTGTCCAGAACTGGCTTGATCTGGGAACCATGAAACGACGGGTGAACCTTCAGAGCCTTGGGAAGACGGAGTCGGACGCAGGTGGGGTTGATGAGTTTCTCTATGATGTAAGGTCCGATGAATCGTGGAGCCAGTTTCTTGGAGGTGGCTTGGATGGGGATATTATGTGTGGAGAGCCAGACCCTTTGGCCAGGCCAGACTCACATACCAACAAACGAAACAGCTAAAGCCTGGTCCCACTTGGAACATCTTCAAGATGAGATTCCAGCTCTGCAAAACTGCAAAGTCGGTTTACTCATTGGCTATAACTGTTCTCAAGCTTTACTGCCAAGACAAGTTGTGTCTGGCAAAGAAAATGAGCCTTATGCTCAACGCACAGACCTTGGGTGGAGCATTGTCGGCCATGGAAACCCTCATGTTGATTTTAGTGATGCTATAGCTTTAAGTCATCGCATAATAGTGCAGCAAGTGACACAGATGGTTAAACCTTATGTCAACCTCAAAACTAAAGTGAGTTTTGTCAACAGAACAAAAGAGAAAGAAATAACTCAATCTGACCTCATCAGACCCCTTGAGCTAGATTTTCAGGAAAAAGGTGAGGAAGAGAATTTTGTTTCTCAAGAAGTTCTCACTTTCATGACATTAAGGCCGCCTTTACACTGCATTGTTCAAGTGACCCAATTCCGATTTTGTCCTCTCACGTGGCACAGATCGGATATGATCGGTGAATGTGTAAGCAGGACAAAAGCGGGTGGATTCTGTTTTTCTCAGATCGGATACAGGCCTCTCTCATATGTGGAAATAAATCGGAAACAAATCGGATACGTGCATTTGCGTGTGCCATGTAAGCAGACAAATCGGATATTCCCCAGTAAATGCAAGTCGTACCTCAGTGACGGCAACTCAAGACACCACCAACTGAGATCACATGACTTATGAAGGTGCTTTTTGTGCGCCGATTTTGCTGTCAGCGTGTTACCTTTCAGCCTCAGGCTCACCGCTGTTATGTCCAGTCCGGTCCCGGTCGGGACGCAAACGGTAACTAATGAAGCGGGACACCGTTGCTATGGAACAGCAGGCTAGAAGCCGTTTATTTCTTTGGGGGCGTGTATGATGGGGACCATGTGTGTGTGTAAGCGCGCGCACGCGTGCTTGCGTGTGTGTGTGTGTGTGTGTAAGGAGAGAGCCCCCCCTCTCTCCTGTGAGCGCGGGGGTGTGAGCGCGGAGCGGGGGACTGTAAATAAAGGTGTCTCGCCCAAAAGTTTTGGAGTCTCTTAGCCCACTCTGGAAGCCGGGGGGTCAGAACGGAAAAGAGAACCCCGAGGAAATCTCCCGTGTGTTTCTGACCACGGTCAGAAAGAGAAGTCATCGCGCAGGAAAGGTTCAACACTTGGATCAAACTGTTAGTTCAGCACAACGTCTGCAAACACTTCCTCATTCAAAACTCAGAGAAAGCACATAAGACGGCCGACCAGGCCAGCCCTCATTATTACTCCCCCGTGCATCCCCTCAGGAGCGCCCAGGGCAACGCCTCCTTCCGTCGCTGCGTTGCCTCCATGACAACCGCAATCACAAAAGTCCGAAAAAGGTCCGCGGAGGGCGGAAATGCTGCTACGTAGTCCTCGGAACATCTACGTTTGATAGTTTCAGCATTGTATAGTGTAAATGCAAAGATCAGATTCGGGTCACTTTTAAAAGATGATGTAAAAATGTCAATAAATTCGGATATAGTCAGAAAATCGGATATGGGCATCAAGATCTGCAGTGTAAAGCCGGCCTAAAAGACAACATCACACAAAATGAAACAGGTCGTCATGAAATGCCTTTACCAGTCAAAGTTCAAAGACCAAACATACCTAACAAAAAAGTAAGTGTTTTACATCGCCTAAAGTGTCTTGAAAGAAGATTAAGGAAGGATAAGGAACATTATGAAGACTGTGGGAACTTTATGACTGACATAAGTTCATGCAAAGAGGCAAAAAGGGTCCCTGAAGAAGAAACAACAAACCCAACAGATGCTTCTCAAGGTTTGAGGGTGAAACAACTCAAGAACTCTAATTGGTTCATAGGTCCAATGTCTGTCTGGCAAAGTACTTTACCTGTTAAAGAGTCCATGGTGGGAGAAATTAAGGACGATGACCCTGAACTCCGAAGAATAGTGTGTAACACAACGACACAGAAAACGCCATCATTCGTAGATCATTTTCAGAAATTTTCTGATTGGACAAGACTGGTGAGAGCAATTGCCCGATTGAAGTGATTTATCAAGGAATTCAAAGAAAGGAAGCAAAGAACAACAACAAGCACAAATTTGGAAGAAAGAAGAAATGCAGAAAACACAATCATAAGACTTGTTCAAAATGAAGCATTCTGTAAAGATATCAAGATTTTGAAGTCAAAGAAAACAATCACAAAGGCTAAGGACAGTAATCTGTGGAAGATAAGTCCATTCTTAGATGACAAAGGCATTCTGAGAGTAGGAGGACGCTTGGGTCAATCTACACTACATCCAAACGTTAAGCATCCAGTTATACTACCCAAGAACAGTCATCTTTCAAGGTTGCTTATTAAACATTTCCATGAAAGAGTGCATCATCAAAGAAGAGGAATGACAACAAATAAACTGCGAGCAAATGGCTGGTGGATCCTTGGGTGCAGTAGTGCCGTCTCATCATTCATTTATAACTGTGTTAAGCGCAGAAAATACAGGAAATGTACTGATGAACAAAAAATGAGTGATTTACCTCAAGACAGAACAGAACCATCACCACCTTTCACTTACGTTGGGATGGACTGCGTTGGACCTTTCCTTGTCAAAGATGGAAGAAAGGTTTTCAAAAGATATGGCCTTTTGTTTACGTGTTTATGCTCCAGAGCCATACACGTTGAACTGCTTGTCAACTACGAAGTGACAGAGGTACTAATTTTGTGGGTGCAAGGAGAGAACTTGAACAGCTAATGAAAGGGATGGATCAAGAAAAAATAAAGGATCTTGGCTGCGAGTTTCTTTTGAATACTCCATCTTCGAGTCACATGGGTGGGGTTTGGGAAAGACAGATAAGAACTATAAGAAGTGTTTTTTGTGCAATTCTTGACCAGTCTGCACAAAGACTAGATAGTACCTCCTTACGGACCTTTTTCTATGAGGTCATGGCAGTTGTTAACAGGAGACCACTCACTACTGAACATCTCAACGATCTGAATGCACTCGAACCTCTGACTCCTAACCACATTCTGACAATGAAGTCTACGATTCTCATGCCTCCTCCTGGAGAATTTGTCAAAGAAGATTTGTACCTACAAAAAAGATGGCGTCGAGTACAGTATTTAGCCAATCAGTTTTGGACTAGATGGAGGAAAGAATATTTGTTGAACCTTCAACAAAGACAGAAGTGGTACAAGAACAGGAGGAATTCAAAAAACAATGACATTGTTCTTCTTCATGATTATTCAGCACCACGCAATCAATGGAGGTTAGCCAGAGTCAGTGAGGTTTATTCAGGATCAGATGGCAGAGTAAGAAAGCTAAGGTTGCAAGTTAGCGATAGCACACTTG
>CM074495.1:20830070-20847467 GCA_037389245.1 Oryzias sinensis
CACTACCACTTGAGTTTTCAGAACAGGTCTTTTCATGTATATTTGTAAAGGAAGCTTCATAAGGGGCCAGCCAGCAAGTGAAATGTGAGATATGGGAATAATCAGACAAAAGGCTGTGGGTCTTTTAACCTTTAGTAGTAGATTTTGTTACCTCAAAGGGGGCAAACAACGAAAACATGGAGAAAAAAAAGACAACTCACTGGTGAATTATAAGACTTGCCTTGGAAAAACAACATTGCATCTGTGGAGACTGTTTGCAATCCCAATGTCAAAATTAATCAATAAAAATGAAAAATTCGGACCTATCCTTTTTTCAATGGTTTTAATGATGGATGTCATTCCTAAGCGATGTTAGTATTATTATTTAACGTGTCCCCTTCTGTAGCTCTGGATGATTTAGGAAGCATGTGGGATCCCTTTAAAAATAAGTGGTACCAAATGTTTTCTCCTCCGTTTTTGTGTAACAATGGATCAATGCTGAGCTGAATCATTTGCAGAAGTGTATTTGCAGACAACTCCCCAAGCCTGAAAGGACCTACAAAAATATGTAGAGGTTCCTCTGATATAATTATCTTTTTGTAACTGCGCTTTTTTATACAACTTATGCAATATCCAGTCTGCCACATTTACAACATAATTGATTTTGTTTATTTATTGACATTCTATATAAGTCTCAGACACTCATATGGTAAGATTTCTTTTTATTTTCCAACATATTTCAAACTGGGTTTTCACTTGCACTTTTTGAAAATACATTTTTTTCTTCATCTTGTAACATGAAACAAGTGATCCAGATGGGTTAGTCAGCCCCACTTGGGCCCGCAGGGACTTGCTTGTTACTTAAAGTAATTCTGAGCTTTCCTCAGACTGATGAAGCTCATGCTGAGACTGATTCACAGAAGACTGACACAACTGCAGCCTCAGTCACTGCTGTTTCAGCTTGATGCTGCATCCAGGATGCTGTGACCCAGATTCTCAACTTCTGGTGAAACAAGCATCTTCTATCTCAATCCTACGGGGTGAAATCAATCATATCATCCATGTGGACAATGCGTTGACTTTTTTAGATGTTCAATTCAATTTAGGTGCAGTTTTTTTTTTTTTTTATGTAAAGTAACAAAAAACAAAGTCAGTGCACACAGGAAGAAAATCTCTAAATCCTTCTAACCAATGCTGCAATAAATCTAGTCTCATATTACTTCCTGACATTGACAGTTTTCGAATAAGTCGTTGCAAAACAAAAAAGGTTTTTACCTCAAAAAATGCAACACTGTCATTTTCTGGGACATGCTCTTGGTGCCATGTTTGTGTGAATGGTGCCTCCTTATGTTGTCTAGAGTTGCATACTGAATAAAAAATAGAAACTTATATTAGCTCACAGTGTCATGGTTTCAGAACACTTTCGGACCCAGATGCTGGAACCCGGAAGAAACTCAGCGGGAGACGAGCGTGGCAGGTAAGAGATTTAATGAGAGTTTCAGGAGACAGAGTGAGAGCAGGATTAGCGGAAGGTTCCTGGCGTGAGTCAGAAGCTGGTGGCGTCACTGGTGGGTTCCTCCACAGGAGGAGCAGCCGTCTGGAGAGGAGGTCCAAAGCACCGAGGAGTAGGCAGAGGCTCGAGGTGTGATAGCAGGTGAAGACAGAGAGGGGGATCCGGGCTGAGGCTGATTCTGGCGACCACTCGTGGTGAAGGTTTCCTGGAGGTGAGCAGAAAGAGAATTAGACGAGGCTTGACGTAGCGTGGAAACTAAAGCTTGACAAACTTGACGATAAGACCAACTATGCACCATCAGGGGCAACGGACTGGCGAAGACTGATGATCCTGTGGCTCCTTATGAAGGCGGATGAGGTGATGAGGTAAGTGGTCGCAGGTGTTGAGAATCAGCAGCCAAGCGGAGAGGAGAGGGGGAGGAGTCTGACAGCGGCACCATATCACACAGTGTGCAAACAGCAGCCTAATGGCATAATAAAAACCTTTGCAGATGTAAAGTCTTAGCATTAATTTAATTTTACTTGGCGTTACTCAGATATAAATGATGTCCACTCAATTGTCCCCCCTCAAGACTGCAGCCTTCATTATAATGAGCAAGGCAAAAAGGAGCTTGATTTTCTTTGTTCCTCTCAGAGTTTTTCCTCACCTCCAGAGCAGCGTTAAAAATGTGCATGAAATCAAGCTTTGACAGGTTTTCCAGAACAATCTGTTTTAAATCACATCACTGACTTGGTGGGAACAAAATAGGAGTAGATTGAAAACAGATTGATTGCTCAGTAGCCAATGACTTTTATTCCCAGACAGGGAGCACACACGTACATGTTGAAGTCTTGGAGAATTATGTTTTGCAAAACAAAAATCTCAAGGAGAAGAGTGATCATTTATGGGAAGGACCCTCACTTTGTTGCTGGAGCCAGCATGTACTAACAGACGTAACATTCTTAAAGAATTTCATTACACAGTTCTATCTTAAAGCTAACTATGGGAAGTCTGAACGCAGAGTAAGCTTAAAAAAAAGACAGAAATACACACATAAATAGTTTTTCGCTGCAATATTGTATATTGTTTGAAATGATGGAGTTTTAGGGCAAGTTTACAAACCCATTAAATCCTAAATTTACAAAAAATATTATGAGAACAAAGTCGGAAATTTATGACTTTCAAACACGTAAATTTACAAGAAAAAAGTTATACGTTTACGAGAAAAAAAGTTATAGATTAACAAGAAAAAACAGCACAGTTGAATGTTTATCTGAGCAGGTTTATGGTGGAAGATGAAAGCTATATTGCGTGATAGGTTTCAAAAACAAGGAGATTCTGAATCTTTTGGCAACTCAAAACCAAATTATTGGTAGTGTAGCAGGGGTTCGGTATCAGTAATGCGAAGTTTCATATGTAAAATAAAGAGCTCAGAGACATGTTTGAGTGTAGATGACCGTTATTTATTCTGTCCTTTTCATACACTTACCCAGAAGTCCATTTGTCACTTTACGTCATGTAACTGTGATGCGCACAAGAAACACCCTACCCAAGGGGAATGAAAATAGTATCATATAAGTCCCCTCCTCCAAAGAACACATCTTGTTTCAATACAAAACACCAAACACCATGAAAATAGTCTGATGCATTTGCATGAGAACGTTGAAAATGCACAAAACTGGGCCTATTCAGATGGAAGCGTCACATAGATTTGGAGGAGAGCTTGTCTTTCGTGAAGGAAGAAAAGATTGGAAGAGAAAAGCTGCAAGGAAACCAATGTCTTCATCAACGGGCATGAGGGAACTGTAAATCAAACAATTGAGCTTCCAAACATTTGTAACATTATCAATAAACGTTCAGCTTACCTATACAATTGACTAGTCTAATGGATGTTCACTCCAAATTATACCATGGTCTGGGTGAATACTCAATTCTGATTGGCTGCTGGGTGTGCATTAAAACCTGATAACCGCACGGTGAAAAAAGAAGTTCTGGTCACCTAGCTTAGATGTTTTGTATCACTGCGCTGGCTTCTTTACAGTTTTTCTCCATTGGTTTGGCTCATTTCTTGAAACAGAAATTACATTCTCAAAACTCTAAAATCATTTGGCAAAACAGTCTTACAGTTTAGCACAACACAATAGCTAACTTCCAAAATCTAATATATCTCCCAAAACTGTTCACTCATGCTTCAAAACTGAATTCCTTTGCCATGTAAAGAGTCCGTGCCACGAAAACGGCAAAGATCCTTCTCAATAGCTTTGGCTCATTTCTTGATCAGACCGGACGTTCTCAACACTCTTGGTGCTTTTGCCAAAATAATGTGGATGGTTCAGCACAACACCATGGTTCACCTGTAAAAGCTCATATCAGTCCCAAAACAATTCACTCATGTGTCAAAACTAAATTTCTTTCTCATTTAAACAGTCAGTGCCCCCAAAATACTTTGCCCCTTTTGCATTGTGTAGGCACTGCTAGTCAAAATGATTAGATGTTTTGTCAATATAGCAGAGGACCATTGAAATATCTCTCATGTCCAACTTTCAGTCTTAGCTCAGTCCTTTATTGACAATTGTAACTGTACTGTTTTTGAATAGCTAACAGAATACAATATTGTATAAATCTGAAAAAAGAAAAAGGATTTTAGGGTGAGAGTAGCCTCTTAGGTTTACAGTAACAGCACACATTGCACTCATACTGGCAAGGAAATTCTAACCATTATCATTCACACACATAAAGTAACTTTCCTAAATACACTGACTGTTAAAGTGAGAATGAAATTTAGTTTTGACACATGAGTGAATTGTTTTGGGACTGATATGAGCTTTTGCAGGTGAAACATGGTGTTGTGCTGAACCATCCACATTATTTTGGCAAAAGCACCAAGAGTGTTGAGAATGTCCGGTCTGCCTCAAGAAATGAGCCAAAGCAATTGAGAAGGATCTTTGCCGTTTTCGTGGCCCTGACTCTTTACATGGGAAAGGAATTCAGTTTTGAAGCATGAGTGAACAGTTTTGGGAGATATATTAGGATTTGCAAGTACGCTATAGTATTGTGCTGAACTGTAAGACGGTTTTGCCAAATGATCTTAGAATTTTCAGAATGTAATTTCTGTTTCATGAAATGAGCCAAACCAATGGAGAAAAACTGTAAAACACGGAAGTCATGAAAAAAAATTGAGCTTACTCCTTCTAAAAAAACACTTACTAAAGTTGAATTTTTTCAACTCATCAGTGTCTAAATTGTTCTGAACATTTCTTAATCTCTTTCCTTTACTAATTTTCCACTTCCCATTTAAATCTGTAAGTTATTGTTCATGCACAGCTGGAGGTCTGTTCTCAGCAGTTGACTGACAGGGCTAGTCTAATAACACATTTTTCTTCTCTGGACTTTTTTTCTTTTTTCCTTCTTTCTTTTTTTATGAATATATTTTTTGACTTTGAGAGAACTGTTCTGTTGCATGACCTATTTTTGTTCCCTCGAAGGGGAATGACAGTCATCCAAATTTTGATGTTACCAATTGTTTGAGAAAAGTTACTAAAATTATTCCACTAACCATGAACATAAACTTAAATAGTGGGATCTGATTTAAACCAGGTCAGCCTTACTTGTGCAGCTTCTCCTCTTTGCTAAACGCTCTTAGTGTTTGGAGACAATCAATGCACCCAACTAGAAATCCACTTCAATAAAAGAGTTCTTAGGAATGCAAATAATAAAGATTCATTTGTGATTCAAAAATGTGCATGAGTCAATAGACCTTTGGCGGTTAGGTTCTGGGCAAATGATGTATTTATCCTGGTGGGATAAGCATGGCCATAGATGGTTAACCCTTGTCCTATCCCATGACCTCACCCTTCTTGTATTGACGTGTTCTCCCTACAATGACACAGGGGGTTAAAGGTGGAGAGGATTTCATGTAATCCATGGACACCAGTGAAGATCACAAATCATTGAAGAGAAAAGCTTCAGCGCACTGTCTAGTGGGTCTAGATGACCCAACTCCCAATGTTAAAGTGCCTAGGATAGCACAAGGGTTACACCCCGGAGCCAAGATGCTGATGGTGGTTGAGGCTCGTCCATGACATAGTACTGATCCAGGTAGAGAACGGAGAACGCAGAGGAGGGCCAGCAATACCGTCTACAATGTAGAGAAGTACATGTACATGAATTTAAATGCATAAACGTGTTTGCGATTGGAGTTTAGCTAATGGTTTAGAGTGAAGGCTTAATTAATGAGGGGCTTGTAGAGTGAGTGATACAAGAACTCAGCTTACCCAGAAGTGAGGTAGATCGTCCTTATTGAAATTGCACCAAAGCTTCTCTTGCACATCAACCAGGTTTCTCTATTTCTCTATTTTTTATTTTTTTCTGGTTGTCAGAAAACCAATTTCTCAATTTCTTTGACTCCTAAAAATTGAATTTAATCACAAAAAGCTGACTGTAGCAGTTAGCAACAGGCACGTGCACATATAGGGTCCTAGGGGTGCTTGAACACCTGCCCTTTTTGCCTCTTATTGTAAAGTGCCCCAGTGCACTCTGTTTTTGTTTCATTATATTGTAGCGGCTACCCTATCATATAGGTCAGTATGGAGCACAACTCAACTCTTCTGACTAGCGAGGTGCTAGCATCTATTGCCTAAACCTTACTAGCAGGGAGAAGAATGAACTGAAGCTTGTCTCATACACTGTATAACCTGAGGCAGCTGGATTTTCAGGAGGCATAATAGAAATTGGCTCAGTCCAACGTCCGAAGCAAAACCATTTGATAGGCCTTTATATGAAGTGATATTTATGCCAACACATTAAAAACAAAACTTTAGCAAACAACAATTTTAAATATTTGCTTGCTGCGCTTTTCTTTTTTTTTTTGCTTCAAACAAAATATTTTTGGTTTGAAAAATTAATTTTGCGTTTGCAACACAGATGTTTTCACCTGCGTTGTGTCTCATCTTGCTTTCTCCCTATCTTTGATTTTGCGTTCAGTTTGGGGTGACATATCTGCCATCAAAAAGCTGATTGGTCTAGATTCTAACCAATCAAGTGTCTCTGTTTAGTTTATGGTTCTAGGAGGAGGACATGGGCTATGTCCGAATTCCCAACCTAATCCATAATTACAAAAAAACTGTGAAGTGACCCGGATTTTAAAAGTAATTCAGACACAATGCCCACTACTTTTTTTTTTAAATGGCGAATATGACGGCATTCATTTCAGAAAGTGAAAATCTTACTGATGGCCATGTCTGAATTCCTTCACTACTCACTATAAAGTGCGTTCACCATTTTGTTGTGCTGTCAGAATCTACCATTCCAAAATAGAGTGCCCTAGAATTTTTCCAGAAGTCTCTGCGGAAAGCCAGTGTGCATTGATGCTCACTAGATTGGCGAATATAGCCCACCATGCATTCTGATATTAGTCAGGGAATCTGTTTATTTCAACAATGTCGCACAACGCAGCAATTCAGTACACAGAAGATCACACAGGGACATGAAATTGAGTGCTAAGTACAAAATAAAACACATGGGGAAGTTTCAAAATAAAGGAATTGTACTTATGCTGAGTACATAGCTTCCTCACTACAGAGAAAATGACAGCCTGTAGTATGTAAATAGTATTGAATCCTGCACTAACAAAAAGCTATTAAAGAACAGTTTCATTTGAAATGTTAGTAGAATCCTTTCTTTATTTTGTTCTTCTTTCTCTTTCGGCTTTTCCCATCAGGGGTCGCCACAGCGAACAAGTCGCATGGTAAACTTGGCAATGTTTTACGCCGGATACCCTTCCTGACGCAACCTTCTCAAAGCAACCGGGCTTGGGACTGGCACAGAAGCAGAGAAGGGAACAGGGAGCAGCCCGGATTCGAGCCCTGGTTTCACGGACGGAAGGCGCTGCAAACCAGCACGAACTAAACCAGCTCCCCCTTTCTTAATTTTATTATTATTATTTATTTGTATTTTATTTTTATCCTTTGATTTATCTTTTAAGTATTATTAATATTGTTTTGTTATTCAGTCTCCTGGCAAATTCAAAACATTTTGTTGCTACCTCACTTGGCAGCTCTATCGCCATGGACCACAAACGCCTGCAGAGAGTGGTTAAGACTGCGTCTAAGATCACCAGGACTCCTTTGCCCTCGCTTCAGAGCATCTACATCTACAGGGTCAGCAGGAGAGCTGCCTCCATCATCAAGGACCCCACCCACAACGAGGTCTGTTCACTCTCCTCCCCTCGGGCCGGAGGTACAGGAATGGGAAGTGTTGGACCACCAGACTCAGGAACTCTTTCTTTCCCTCTGTCATCAGACTCTTTAACAGCTGACAGGAGTCTGGAACAACATACTGCACCTTTGCACACCTCAGTGCTTATCATTACTGTTCTTGCACATCTAGCTAATGTAAGTCTCTTTGCACAGTTTGCCAGCTGAATTTGCACAACATCTGATTTGTATATAGGCTTAGTCCTTTACTGATGCATAGTTATATTTTATGTTATGTGTGAATTCAGTTATCCTGTATATATCCTACTTCTATCTTTATTTTATTTAACCTTTGGCATTCGGAGCAGACAGCAAAGTAAGCATCTCATTGTACAGGGAAACCAGTTTCCTTGCTGTGCATATGACAATAAACCCCTTTAAATACATTGAACTTGTGTTCTCTGCTATTCTAAACAAATTTGCACTAAGTGTCACTGTATGATATTTTGTATGTGCATTATTTTTCAGTTAAAAAAATAGCTTCCTCACTAAATGTCTGAAACTACATTTATCTGTTTTTTTGTAATATTTTCTGATTAGATTTTCCTTCTTTAAATTCTGTATCATTCAGTTTCATAATCTTTTGTATTAATTTCTTTCCAATCACATCAGAAGACTGATTTTAGAAGATAATATCCAAAGGAGAGTTTTTGAATCCTCAACCATGGTGCAACCGTCAGGAATGGTGGTGCAGAACCCAAAATGCAGGAAATTGGGCTTGGTGGCAGAAAATTAAACATTTAATGAATAAACTAAGACAAAAACCATGGAGAAAAAAAAGGTGATAAAGCAGATGACCTGACAATGTAGAACTGAAATCCAGACACCTTCATGCACTGAGGAAAATTAACAGCTGTCGATGATAAACATGAACCTGGAGTGACTGACAGAGAACTGATTAGTTATCAATTAGTCCTTTTTTAAAAATGTTACTGATTTCCTTAAAGGACAAAAAAAAAATTGTGCTTTTGTTTTCGTTTTCTGTTTTCCTCCTGCTCTTCTAAAATCCTGTGCACGTCCCTGGTTAGCACAATAGCACAGAAGTCCCCAACCCCAGGTTGATCACAATGCCGGGATGAAGAATTATTGCTCCGATCACACTTTAATACACTGGACAGATGATCTCTGATGTTACCCAGAAGATTCACAGGAACAGTGAAGATTAACGTTGTTTACTCAGCCCATCTCAACAATTTTACAAAAATGACAAATAGGAACAAAGTGAGAGCTGTGTTCAGTTCACCCTGCTCAGAATCAAAAAGAACAGTCCCATATTATCCCCGAATTAGGAGATTTTGAAATAATCCCCACTTTGCAACAATGTCATAAATATAAAACAAAGCAACAGACATTGCAGAAAAAGTTTAAACCAAACTGTAAATAGATTTATTTTTGGTGTGAAATCTGACTTTTTTACCATGGGAGTCAATAGGAATTTGTACAGTTTTACTATTAAAATCAGGCAGTATTTGGAGAAAGCACAATATTTGGTACCTCCTGTATGTTGTGTGTTTGCGAAATCGCTGGTCAGCAAACAGTGTTTGCTTCTTTACAAGATTACTTTGTTTTTTCTTTCAAAGAGAAAAGGTTTTCTCCTCAAAACCTCTCTTAAAATGTCATAATTTATTGTTTTATACTTCCAGTCATACTCATGAGACCTGACATGTGCTGTCAAGCCGGCAGATTGAGACTGCTCTCTTTTTTTTGAGTCTCCGTGCAGCAACCCATCTGACCTTGGGATAAAATTGCCAGAATATCCACCCCAACAAAGATAGACAGCTGTCTTAAGATCACATTACACACTGTAGAATGCTGGCCCTCAGATTGTTTCAAAGCGCTTTCATAACACAGCAGACATTGACTGGCAGCAACAATTTCTTTTCTGAGTTCCCTGTTGTTATTTTTGACATGGTGAAGCACACCCTGTGTTATTGTTTACCTTCAGCTGAATTTATTTAATTTGAATACTTAGCAAGGTCCAGATTCCTTTTTCTGTTGGTAAAATATTTCTTTTTCACAGTGCTGAGCTGACAGCCACGACACATTGATGTTTACCATCTGGTTACTTTGAGAAAAAAGGGGTTGCCATGGCAATCCAGTCATTTTCTGCAATTCTTTCCAGTTTATAAATGGATCTTGCTATTCAATTGTTATCTTTACACCTAATTGCCTAAAAGCTAAAAGATCAAATTCCGGTGGTGTGCTTTATGGTTGGTGGTGTCCCCCACCACCAACCATAAAGCTAGATTGCTTGAATTCTTTGCAGCTTTTACCTTCAGGATTTCCAAATGGAGAAGCTTTAATTTTGCAAAAGCATACCTGGGAAAATATCTAATTCATTCTGTCTTCAGCTCTGAAGACATCACATCAGCAACAGAATCCCGGAGTTAGACATGAGACAGAAATGAGGCGCCCTGGAGTCCTCACACTGGGGTGGTGGAAATTGGCAGATGGGCAAGATGAATGAAATGCCCTGGAGATGTTTTGAGGAGAAGGAGGATGTTAGAAAGACAGCTTGAAAGACAAAGTGAAATAATGAAATTCAAAAAACCTGTTTAAAGACTTGATTAGGTCATTGAAATCCCAAAAAACATTGATTGCACATGCCGAGTGATTTGATGGTTGGGTATATTTTACTGCATCAGCTGTCAGACATGCTAACGGCCACAAATCATGTATTTTCCGTTGTGATTTCCTTCAATATTTTAATAATTTGAAAAGTTGCTTGAGTGTCTTGTGTGTATTCAATAAAGTTTCTGCTGTAAAACTTAAGTACCGTAAATTCCGGGTTATAAAGCGCACCCGATTACAAACCGCACCCACCCATTTTCATGTGTTTAACAACATTTATACATGCACAAGCCGCATTAGAGTACAAGCTGCATGTATTAAGCAGCATGATCTTCCTGACAAAGCACATCCTGACTCCCAGAGTAAGTGTAATTCCGTAGCACACTGTGGGAGGGGTCAACCTTGCCACAGGCTCATGTATTTGTGTACAGTGATCTATGAGGGGCCGTATAAGACATTATTTATTCTGAACCATTCACATTCATACATTTTTGCTCTCACATTCATATATACTCTCTTTCGCATACATATATTCTCTTACGCATACATATATTCTCACTTGCGCATCCATATATTCTCGCTCTCACATTCATGTATACTCTCTTTCGCATATACATTCTCACTCTCATTGTCACTCTTAAAGAATATATATATATATGTGAAAGACGAGTTTATATGTGCGTGTGAGGAAAAGTATATATATGCGTGTGAGAGAGGAGTATGCATGAAAAGGAAGTGACTTTGCATGAAAAGGAAGTGACTTTGCATGAAAAGGAAGTGACTTTGCATGAAAAGGAAGGCAGATGATTTCTCGTGCTCTGATTGGACGAGAGGCCGCCACCTCCCATTTTGAACAGACACTAACATAAACTAGCAAGAAGGAGCCACGGGGGTCCTCCAGCAGGCCATCAGAACCTTAAGAAATATTTTATCTTCACCTCACCATTGCCTTTTTTAAGACATGACAGCTGGTTTTCCCACATTTATCTGTAGTTATGGATCGAAAAAAAGAGGAATTTGTTTTAATGTAAATGCGTGTTCCGGCGTCTACAGGAAGTGTCGCCCATAATTCACGCAAATAATTAATAAATTATTGTAAAAATAATAAATAATTCAAAGAATTAATAATTCGTAATTAATTAATAATAATTAATTAATAATAATCCATAATTCAAAAAAAATAATGATAATAATTCTTAATAATAATCCATAATTCATAATAATAATTCGCCCATAATTCACGCTAATAATTCATAATTCACGCCCATAATCAAGCAAAGGTTCAGTTTCAACCACCCTCCGGTGGTTTTACACGGAGTAAAAGCGCGGGAGGTTGGTGGAGTCGGTCTGAAAAGCTCTCTTATTTCTGTTTCGGTGGCGATTCTATTACCATTATTGGTATTTGAGACATTCCTTTGTGTCTCTAGAGATGCAGACAGATTTGTGACCACTTCAGGTGAAGATAAAATATTTCTTAAGGTTCCGATGGCCTGCTGCAGGACCCCCGTGGCTCCTTCTTGCTAGTTCATGTTAGCGTCTGTTCAAAATGGGAGGTGGCGGCCTCTCGTCCAATCAGAGCACAAGAAATCATCTGCCTTCCTTTTCATGCAAAGTCACTTCCTTTTCATGCAAAGTCACTTCCTTTTCATGCAAAGTCACTTCCTTTTCATGCATACTCCTCTCTCACACGCATATATATACTTTTCCTCACACACACATATATACTCGTCTTTCACATACATATATTATTTTCTAAGAGTGACAATGAGAGTGAGAATGTATGTATGTGTAAGGTAATATATATGTATGTGAGAGAGAGAATATATGGATGCGCAAGTGAGAATATATGTATGCGTAAGAGAATATATGTATGCGAAGGAGAGTATATATGAATGTGAGAGCAAGAATGTATGAATGTGAATGGTTCAGAATAAATAATGTCTTATACGGCCCCTCATAGTGATCCCTTGCTATAACGCGGTTTACTTTTCACGGTTTCGCTACTTCACGGATTTGCATCGTGCATTGTGTTCTGCATTCTGATTGGCTAAAAAAGTCACTCCGCTTCTTCTCTACCTGTGCGTCAATAATGTTGCAGTTTAATATGTACACGTACGTAAATCAGCTTTCCAAATTACGTACATGCAAATCATCTTGCAATTTCAAGTTTCTCTAAAACCCATAGAAAAAGAGCAACACCAACTGTCAATCACTATGTTCTTCTCCCGAACAAAGACACACAGCTGCACCGCGGGCTTGAGAAGGAGAAAACACTGCAGCTTCTCAGACTGAAGAGCATTGAAATACACCTGAGCCACTATTTGTCCGTTTGTACTTTGTATTTTTTTCATGATCATTTTAAATTTTCTCCAGTTTAATTCAATTACTCTCGGGTCGCGGTGGGCGGGGCTAATCTCCGCTATTTGAAGCCTTCTGTTTACATCGATGATTCAAATTATTATTTGACAGAACAGTACAGAAGATATTTGTTGAAAAAAAAAACGTTTTTAAAGTACTTTGATTTGTGAAACAAATGCTTGAGCCTGTAAAATGGGTTGTTCTTTCTTTTCAATGTATAATAGAGGATTTAATTGTATAATAATTGTTAAAAAAATAGAGGTTTCTACTTCACGGATTTTGCCTATCACGGGTTCTTTCTGGAACGTAACCCCCGCGAAAAACAAGGATTTACTGTACTCTCGGGTCGCGGTGGGCGGGGCTAATCTCCGCGATTTGAAGCCTTTTGTTCACATTGATGATTAAAGTTATTATTTGACAGTACAGTACAGAAGATATTTGTTGAAAAACCTTTTCTAAAGTACTTTTATTTGTGAAACAAATGCTTGAGCCTGTAAAACGGTTTGTTCTTTCTTTTCAATGTATAATAGAGAATTTTTTATTTTATAATTGTTAAAAAAAAAAAAAAAGGTTTCTACTTCACGGATTTTGCCTATCACGGGCTCTTTTTGGAACGTAACCCCCGCGAAAAACAAGGGTTTACTGTACACCCACATCTGCCAAACAGGATGGACCTCTATTCTGTTCACAAGTTCCTCAGTTGTTTTTTTTTATTTTTTTTATTTTTTATTTTTTTTTACTTATTGACAATCTAGGTATCATACATAAAATTACAAACAGTAACCATATAATCAACATTACATCCCTCAGTTATGATGAGGAAATTTACATCCGCGAACCCCCATTTCCCATGAGTCTTAGGGGCTAAAGGCGGGGCCAACGCCCGGCTCGCCACACTGTTGTACGTGTTTAAGAATGAGCAAGTAGCAGCAGTGCATGGAGGGGTAAACGGGAACAGCTCTCCTTCCACTTGTGTCGCGGCAGCATTATGGTACTAACGGAGCTGGTTAAAAAAACACACCAGTAAAATAAAGCTGCGGCGACTGAAAAGCGCTCGCCTCAGCGCGATACGCGCACCTCAGCGCGATACGCGCGCCTCAGCGCGGCGCGTGCGTCAGAAGTTTCCTTCCGCAACAAACACTGTTGGTCCGCGGACGCCTCTGCACTCCCCGCTCGCCAAGCGGGCTCCTTGTCTCCCCTTCCTATCTTCTCTGACACGCCTGGCCAGGGCGGCTCCAGGGAGGAGCACTTCGTCCCCCTTGCGCGGGTGGACGAAGCAAATTGTGTCTGTGCAGAGCAATCGGACTTAATACTGAACGTTTTGTGGATTAGGGGCGGATGCGTTGTTACGTGTGGAAGCCATCAGACTGCCATCGGCCCCGCAGCTCTATGTGAACGAGCAGCAGGAGAACATTTCTCCATCTCACACGCAGGCTGTGAGCTTTTCAATGTAAAATTCCGCTCAGTCCTTAGAAACCGTTAAAAACGATCACGTCGATTTGTGTTTCCTGTCGTGTCCCGACAAAATAAAGGCTGATGTTATTCCCACATATTTACGTGCAGCCAGCCGAATCACTATGACTCAGAGGTAAATTCACTCATGCGCTGTTCTCTCCGTCACGCAGCTGACCGGCTTTTCCAAACCCGTAGGTGATGGTGCATTTTTTCATGCTGCTTTTAACGATTGCTTTTAAGTTGAAAGCTTCATCATATAGTAGTGGCGATCACGTGCACGCTGGGTCTAATGGCACCAAAGGATTGTGGGATGTGGCCGGGTATGCATGTTTCGTTTTGTTGAACCATGACTGAAGTGTCTAAGACCTGAAGTGACATCCATGCTGTTTGGCTGTTTAGAGGTGTGTTAACAAAAATGACTTGTGTTTGGTGTTAGGTAGAGAATTCAAATCATTCACTGAGTCCGAAAGTACGTACATGGCGGCTGCCAATTAAATCCATAATTTAGCCGCGTCACTGAATAAGCCGCAGGACTATAAGCGCAGGAAAAAAGTAGCGGCTTATAGGATGGAAATTACGGTAATTGTTGTCTTTTTTTTTTTTCCAGGCACCAAGTACAGTTTCTATCATCTTAACAAACTTTCCCAAACTGTTTTCTTTTCCATGTAAATGCATTTTAATGTATCTGATAAAAATTAAACATTGTGTGTTTGCATTTCTTGATGTCTTTGTAGCTTCATCCTACAGATCACACAATGACATTTCTGTTAACACTCAACAATCCGATAGATGAACTTGTGACATTCAGAAAGTCTGAAGACACAACCAGACGCTAAACAATTTGGTCTTCAAACGACTGACCTTCTAATTAGTGAATAAAAATGAGCAACTCAGAAAAGTTTTTCAAATAAAGTTGTTAAAATGCAAATTGGTTGTTCATTAAGATGTCAACATTAAAGCTGCAAAAAAGCAGATAGCGAAAAGAGCCGTTCCATGATTATATTGCAGAAAGAGTGGGAATGGTTAAACGTGCAGAGGATTTTTCAGACCAGTAGTTTATCACATGACAGCTGGGAATTCAGCAAAGTATCATTCAGCTCACTTTAAATAAATAATAATAATTTTGCAATCATTGTTATCACATCAAGTCTCATTTATAAGATGTTTTAATTGTTTTACTTAGGAAACATCATTATTTCCATCATTATTTCCTCTAAATGACACATTAGAATTTTTTAAGAAACAACAAATTGAAGACACCTCTGTAAAGAAAAACTTATCATATTCTTACACTTTACACCAGTTTAAGTGATAATTGATTACTTAAACACATTATGTAACTACTGTTTAATATTTTTTGTCATTTAATCCTTGTGACTACCAGCCCTGACAAGACTCAAGTACAACACAGATTCCCTCTTAATTAAAAACAACTATCACTTCTCCACACAAAGCAAATGTAGAAATGTATTTGAATTTTTTTGAGGCAGCACAAGTAATGTAAACATTTTCTCTTCTAATTCTACAGATGTACTTGAAACATCACATGTTAACAATTTCTGACTTAACCTTTAATTACAGACAATTGTGAAAGAGGTTGATATGACTGTTTGCCATTCTCCCTCAGAGTAATTCTTTGTAAAGATGGATTTAAAAAAAATTAAGATAAGAAAAGTTAATGGTGAGCTGAGTTTATCCCATTAAATAGAACGGCCAAGATGCTCAAACAAGTTTGACCTCCTTAAAAAACAATTTTTTTTCATATTCATAGTGTCATGATTACAATGCGAGATGGACCCAGACGCTGGAACCCAGAAAGAGGACAGGCGAGTGGCAGGTAAGAGTAGTTTATAGTTTTTCCCAGGGATGGAACTTTGAGCAGGCGAGAGGTGATCCAGATGGGCAAACGGCTTTGGCAGGGCTGGAGGTACTAGCGCAGCCATTCACAGTTTCTTCCCAAACGGCAGAGAGAGAGGGGTCCACACTGACGTCACTCATGGGCAGGAATCCTGAGACAAGGAAACAAGGTTAGAGCCAGAACTTGGATTCAGACTACAAGCACAAGAGCTGCACAAGAGCTGCACAAGAGCTGCACAAGAGCTGCANGAGCTACACAAGAGCTACACAAGAGCTACACAAGAGCTACACAAGAGCTACACAAGACCATACTAGTCACCGTAATGGGTAACGATCTGGCGTTGATTAGTGGCGTTGGATCTCCTTTTAAACAGCAGAGGATGATGAGTGGAGTGACGGCAGCTGGAGGGTAATCAGGAACAGAGTGGAGCCAAGCTGGAGGGGGAGGAGTCTGACCGAGGCACCATGACACATAGGCTTTGTTTCCTATTTAAAGAGAATCTTTTGTGAATCCTTGGAATGTTACGCAAAGAGAAGAAGAGAAACAATATGATATCAACAAACTATTTTTGTCCTCCTTTTTTTACATATATTTTCTCTTAGATAACTTTGGACAAAGGTCAGTCGGGACCGAGAACAAGAACTTTAAATCTAACACATTATTACCTAACTTGAGACAGCTGCCAAAATGTTTTAAGGCCTGTTCACACCGGGACGAATTTCGCCCGCGATTTTCGCCGATGTTTAACGCCTCGTGACTAAACAAAGGCCCCCAATGTGAGTGTGCACACTGACGCGAAAAAACGCCATGCGTCAAAGCGTCACTTTTTAAAAACACCTCGGGTTCGTTTTTTCAGTTTGACGCGCCGCGTCAAAAACTATACAACCAATGACAACGGCACTTTTGCACACGTGTCTGGAGCTTCTGAAGTTACAGTAAAACAGAACTTGGGGGGGGCGCTCAAACACATGCCTTTCTGAGCACACATACCAGCAAAGAAGATAGACGCCAAGTAGCGTCTACACTGCCGCGACGAAATAATGACGAACATTCTAAAATATCCCCGAATCAAGCACCAGCTAGAGCTACTGGTGCTTGAAATATTCATGTTTTCTTTGTATGATTCTGACAAGTGCGTAAATACTTGCTCTCTTCTTCTGAGTGAAAAGCGACTTTAAGAAGCGTAAAGTTGCGCAGCGCCACCTTGTGTACAGGAGTATTTCTGTTTTACATTAAGCGCCATCTAATGTCGGGAAATGAAATTGCATGTTAACTCGGCTCATCGTCAGCGAAAATCGCCTGGGTGTGAACACAAAAAACGTGGCGAAAAACGCTGGCGAATAACGCCTGGCGAATATTCATCCCGGTGTGTACGGGCCTTTATTCTTATTTGTGTCTTATAAAGTACTGCTTTCTGCTCAAGATTTTAA
>CM074495.1:20847967-20859328 GCA_037389245.1 Oryzias sinensis
GGGTAGGAGGGTGATAATAGGAGGGGAGGGGGGATAAGACCTTGAAGCAGCATAAAGCAAAAAAGCAATTTCAAGTTTGAAAACTTCCCGTTTTTTTACCATAACAGTTTTATTCATTTACTTTATAATAGAAATAAGAGATTATTGAAGAAACCTTTTGTTGAACTATGTCTAGTTTAAACACTGAGTTATTTGGAACCCAGTGAGCTTTCTTGTTTTCTGACTTAGTTTCAGATAATTTCATAGAAACGTAAAATGCTTTACTTGAACTTTGGGCTTTATGTCAGTGGAGAAGAAAATGTTAATTCCAATATCATTTGCACTTAGAAAATCAGAATTCAGCCAGTAATCAATATGAGATTGTTTGGATCCAACATTTTTACTCCAGTTAAAAATAGAATCTTAAGGTCACCCACACTGTCATGTAATGTCTGAACTTCTGACAGGCTGCGGCTTCTCCTGGAGGCCCCCCGATCTCTGAGTTCTCTTGTGAGAGCCACAGCTGTATGCAATCTTCATTATGTCCCTATTTAAGGTGTGGCTTTTCTGTGCTCTGTGCCTGAGCATCTTGTACCTGACCTGGTTTTGTGGTTTGTCCACCCAAGACATCAAACTTTGGTTATATGGTGGATCTGCGTTGCGTCCTCTCTGCTCCTGGGTTTTTCCCCTGGCCACTCCGTCACATTACGCTCAGGCCCTGTCTAACCCAGCAGAAGGATCAAAACCTGAGGACCCTGCCAGCCATTGAGGAGATGTTTGTCTCAGCCCGAGATCTGGAAGGCTGCATTTCTGGCATCCAGCAGCTTCATGACCGGCTTTCACGATCGGAGCACGCTCGTCAGATTCAGTCTCCATATCCAACCCGATTGGGCTCACCGGAGCCATTTGATGGGACTGCTGAGGACCGCCGTGTGTTCCTTACTTCATGCCGCCTCCATTTTGATTTCAAACCAAGTGAATTCCCCTCCGAGCAGAGCAAAGTGCACTTAGTTTTCTTACGGGTCGAGCCAAGCGATGGGGGTTGGCAGAGTGGGACCGCGGAGCAGAACTTTGTCGTTCGTTTCGAACCTTCTCCACCCAACTTCTCACGGTGTTTGATCCAACCACACCTCACAGCGTAGCCGCTTCTGAGCTTCTCTGTGTACAGCAAGGAGACCGCACTGTCTCGGATTACGCTGTTGAGTTTCGGACTCTAGCTGCCAGCACTCGCTGGTCGCAAGACGCGCTGGTGGATGTTTTTCTTCAAGCTGGCAGCGTAGGAGGTTCCAGAGGATCTGGAGGAGCTGATCAGCCTGGCCGTGCGCATTGACCGGAGGATGAGAGAGCGAGGTTGGGATCGACACAGCGTCTCTGGTTGCTGTTCGCCGGATCCCGTGGGATACTCTTCACTCTGCTCCAGCACCGGTGCTCCCCGTGAGGTGTTCCCTTTCTCTCCTGAGCCTATACATCTGGAGGCTGGGCATCTCACTTCTGCAGTGCGCCAGATACGCATGAGGGAACAGCTGTGTTTCTATTGCGGGGCTTCCGCATTTTCAGCACAGCTATCCAGGGAACTTCAAAAGAAAGACTGAACTGGTGAGCTGTCTCTCCTCTTTTTCCCCTTCTTCAAGACCACCTACCAAGGTCTTGATAGAACATGGTGGGATTCAGGAGGAGTTGGAGACTTTAATAGACTGGTTCTGATGGGGATTTGATTTCTATGGATGTGGTGAAAAAACTTTTGATTCCTGTGGAGCCTTTGTCTCCAGTCTTGGACATACACGCCTTGAATGGTTCCGTTATTTACAGGGTTTCTGCACAAACTGTGAACATTAAAGTGACAGTGTCTGGAAACCACACTGAACTAATGAGCTTCTACGTTGTTTAAGAATTGAAACCCCAGGTTATATTGGGGTTTCCCTGGTTGAGTAGACATGCTCCTCACATAGACTGGTCCTCAGGGCGGGCGTTATCGTGGAGTTCCTTTTGCTTATTAAATTGTCTCTCTGCTGCTGCTGTTCGCTCTACAATTGGGGGTCAGCACTCTCCTGATCCTCCAGACCTCAGTAATGTTCCCACTGTGTATCATGACCTTGGTGCTGTGTTCTGTAAGGTCTGAGCTAAGTCTTTGCCCCCCCCCACCGTCCCTATGATTGTGCTATAGACTTCTTACCAGGAACACAGCCACCCAAGGGCCACATCTATCCTTTGTCAACGCCTGAACGGGAGGTTATGGAGGAGTATCTGCAGGAGAGTTTACAGGCTGGTATCATACGTCCCTCCTCCTCGCCAGCGGAGCCGGGTTCTTTTTGTGGGCAAGCGGGATGGAGGACTGCGCCCCTGCATTGACTACAGGGGCTTAAACAATATCACATCTCGGAACACTTATCCTCTTCCTCTGTTACAGACTGCATTTGATGTGTTGAGTGGGGCCCAGATCTTCACTAAACTGGACCTCAGAAGCGCTTACCATCTGGTCCGCATATGGGAGGGGGATGAGTGGAAGACGGCCTTTAACACTCCTAATGGCCATATCGAGTATTTGGTTATGCCCTTGGACTCACTAACGCTCTTGCAGTCTTCCAAAGTCTGATTAATGATGTTCTAAAGGACATGATTTATAAGTTCGTGTTTGTGTATCTCGATGACATTTTGATTTTCTCTTCAGATCTGGAGACCCATGTGCAGCACGTCAGAGCCGTCCTCCAGCGCCTTCTCGAAAACCAGCTCTACTGTAAAGCCGAAAAAATGCGAGTTTCACACCACGCAGACTCGGTTTCTTGGGCATGCGGTTTCTCCTGGGAGTGTCCAGATGGACGGCACTAAAGTCAAAGCCGTTCTGGAGTGGCCTGTTCCTTCTGGACTTAAACAACTCCAGCGTTTTCTCGGGTTCGCCAACTTTTACAGGCGCTTCATCAGAGGCTTCAGTGGCGTTGCTGCACCCTTCCATAATCCCACATCAGCGAAGATACGCTTTGTCTGGAATGAGGGGGCCGATAAAGCGTTTTCCGAGCTGAAGAGACGTTTCTCTACAACCCCTATTCTGACTCAGTCTGATCCCTCCAAACAATTCATTGTGGAGGTCGATTCGTCTGAGTCTGGGGTAGGGGCTGTTTTGTCACAGAGAGCGTCCGATAACAAAGTTCATCCCTGCGCGTATTTCTCCTGCAAGCTCACACCTGCAGAGAGAAATTACGACATTGGGAAAAGAGAACTGTTGGCAGTTAAGATGGCTCTGGCGGAATGGCGTCATTGGTTGGAGGGGGCTGAGCAGCCATTCCTGGTCTGGACTGACCATAAAAATTTGGAATATATACAAACTGCCAAAGTCTAAACCCTCGCAAGGCGAGGTGGGCCCTCTTTTTTGACAGGTTTAATTTCACGTTGTCCTACCGTCCAGGGAGCAAAAACACCAAGTCTGATGCCCTGTCTCGCCAGTTCCAACAACAAAAGGAGGAGTCTGAGGTCCCCGCAGCTGCCACTACTATCGTTCCTTCCCATTTGGTGTTGGGAAGCTCTCGTTGGTCTGTGGAATGCAGAGTGAAGGCTTCGGTTTCAGATCCAGCCACGATACCAGCAGGATGTCCAGCTGGATGTCTGTTTGTTACTCCCTCTATGCGCTCTTTGGGTTTAAAGTGTAGTCAATCCTCCCGTCTGGCTTGCCATCCAGGAGTGACCAGGACCAGCTTCCTTGTGGCTCAGGGCTTTTGGTGGCCCACCATGTCCTTTGACATCAGAGCTTTTGTTGCTGCATGTGATGTTTGTGCCAGTGTCAAGTCGCCTAGGACCCCCCCTGCTGGATTGTTACACCCTCTACTTGTGCCGTCCAGACCTTGGTCCCACGTTGCTATGGACTTTATTACTGGACTACCTAACTCGAGAGGTAAAACCGTCACCCTTACCATCATTGACCGTTTTTCTAAGCTGGTGCATGCCATACCCCTACAGAAGCTACCGTCTGCAAAGGACCTGGCTGTGATCCTTTCACAACATCTGTTTCGTCTTCATGGTCTTCCTCAAAACATCACATCTGATCGAGGTCCTCAGTTTGTAGCTGCTTTCTGGAAGGAGTTCTGCAACCTCCTAGGGATGAAGGTCAGTCTGAGCTCTGGTTTTCATCCACAAACTAACGTCCAGCTAGAGCGGTATAATCAGGACCTAGAGACGATTCTACGGGCTATGTGTCTCAAGAACCCTAGGACTTGGTCATCTCAGCTTCCATGGGCAGAGTACTCCCACAACTCCCTTAGCAACTCCTCCGGATACTCCCCCTTTCAAGCAGCCTATGGGTATCAGCCTCCTCCGTTTCCTCACCAGGAGCAAACAGCTTCATCCTCTGGACCAGCTGCTTTCATGAGACGCTGTCGTCGTACCTGGAGCAAGTACAGACTTGAGCTCCTGCGGAACCAGGAGAGACTAACATCTGTTGCTAACCGTCGGAGGTCTGCAGCTCCAGAGTACAAGGTGGGAGACAAGGTGTGGCTTTCCTCTGTTAACATTCCTTTGAAGGGGGGAACCAAGAAGCTGCATCCCTGTTACATCAACTCATATTCCATCACTCGAGTGATAAATCCTGTGGCCGTGAGGTTGGAACTGCCTCGCTCCCTTCGCATCCAGCCCGTCTTCCACGTCAGCAAGTTGAAGCCGGCTAAGGACTCGCCCCTTCAATCCGCTCCAGTGCCTCCACCGGCTCCTCGTCTCGTGGATGGGGGTCTGGTCTACACCGTCAAAGCATTGCTTGCTTCCAGGCGAGTAGGACGGGGCATACAATACCTAGTCGACTGGGAGGGTTACAGACCTGCGGATCGCCAATGGGTCCCAGACCGTCACATTGTTGCTCGTGGCCTTGTTGCCCGTTTCCATCGGGACCATCCTGGACAACCACTGTGACATTGACACATTAAAAAAACGAATGAAAAGTACAATGAATGAACAATTAATGAAAATGTAAAATATAAGGAGAAAAGAAACTGATTGCTCAAGCGAAACTGCATATGAAAAGAAAATGTGGGAATTATAGCATAAAATCCTGTGTACACTGCCTATGAATATGATTAATGGCGTCATTGACTATGGGACCTTTTGACTGGGTAAACAAACATTAGAGGCGGAAACCATCTGAAAAGAGGAGCGGGAGCCGCTGGAGAGGAGAGACGTCAGACGCCGAAGGAGAGGGGTGTGGCAGTGCCAGACGCGGAAAGTCTGGAGCCGCAGCTTGTCATTTCTTCATTCATCCAACAATATTGGAAGAATAGCGGGAGATACTTAATTATAATTTTCATCTTGGCGGAGCTCCGGCGGGAGGACTGGGTCCCGGAAAGCGGCGTTTCTGGGCGTGAGGAGCGCACTCGAAGGAGCGGGGTTTCGGATTACACTTGGATGCGGTGAGACCGACCCTTAATATTCATTTTTTGGATATTCCTATTTTTTTTGTAAGTCATGGTACCATGCGAAGATTGAGACTTCATTTCTGTTTTTTCTGAGGAACTTTTTTTCCCCCCAAACGGATTATTCAAATATTTTCCTTTGCATCATATCAGGAGCGGACAGAGAACTATTGACTCTTTTTTGTTTGTTTGTTTTTAGTTGTTTCTCCCTTTTTCAGCGGGTTTATCGCGGGAAAAGGACATTTATTTATTAGGGTGTTTCTATGGGTATATTTTGTAATTCTTCTGGGTTTTGCTGGACAAAGGCCTGTCAAAGACAATTTCAGTTTTTTGTTCATTATAAAAAGCTGTTTGTGACTAGCAGATATAGTGGCTGGATTATTTTGTTTGGGTTTATCTGGGTTTGTTTGGCTTGAATAACATGGTGAGGAAACCCCTTGGTAATGTATCAATCAGAAGACCTAGTAAATGTTTTTTGAGCGTTACACCACGTTGTCCGTCTGGTAGCCGGACTTAGGAGGAGGGGTTATGTCATGTAATGTCTGAACTTCTGACAGGCTGCGGCTTTTCCTGGAGGCCTCCCTCTCTCTGAGTTCTCTTGTGAGAGCCACAGCTGTATGCAATCTTCATTATGTCCCTATTTGAGGTGTGGCTTTTCTGTGCTCTGTGCCTGAGCGTTTTGTACCTGACCTGGGGCCTGTTTCAGAAAGGAGGTTAAGTGTAAACTCTGAGTGCGTTAACCCTGAAATCAGGGAAACCCTGGGTTTTCCATTTCAGAATGGGAGGTTTGTTAAACCAGAGAAAGCAGAGTAAGTCAAACCCGTTTCTGAAAGAGAGGTAACTTGTACTCGGAGTCAGTGTCCATGGTTACTTATGCTGTGAACCTAACCTGGTCGGAAGTTTCTGCCGGTCCCCTCCCCTTTTTAAAGACGAAGCGGTATGTTTCGCTTTAACCTTCATTGTCCACATTTCCGTCACACAGAGACGGTCTAAGTGACAAGAAAGGCTTGTCCTTTTTTGGAGGACCCAATAGACGAGGAGGCTGCATTAATTCGTAGAGAATTATATTTACCTTGTACGAGGATTTTGAGAAGACTCGATTTTTTGTCATTTCCCCATATGTTTTTGTTTGAGCGTTACCGTTTTTCGTTGCAGTCAATTACATATATAGAATGAAAACAACATTAGATATGTATTGCTATGTAGATGTTTATATGTATGTCAAATATTGTCAACAAAGCCTACATCCATGACATGCTCAAATTTGACCTGATTGAATTATGTTTTTATACTTCATTTTTAGCTGCTGCCATGTTCTTTTAATTCCTGCAGGATTGCATCTACATGAAAATTAAATCAGGGACATTGAATTAGATTAATGTAACAATTACTTTTTGGAAACACAATTTGCTAGCACTGCTTACTTTCATAATCCCATATAAACCTATACCACTTGATCAATACAAGAGTAGTGTTGCAGTGTGTGTGTGCTGAGCGGGTTGCGATCCACGAGAGACAAGGGGAGGGGCGATTGCAGATGGGGGGGGGGGGGTGTGAGCACGGAGCGGAGGTGTGTGCGAGGTATATATTGTGTGTTCGGAGGACGGAGCACTTAGTTAAATAAAGAGAAGGTGTCATTCCCAGAATAACTGTTTTGGAGTCATTCTTAATCCGCTCTGGAGGTTGAGGGTTTCGAACGGGAAGTGAACCCCGAAGGAGAATTCCCTTCGGCCCTGAAGGAAATCTCCCCTGCGCTTCTGACCACAGTCGGAAAGACGAGAGAAAAGAAAGGAGAAGTCTTCGCGCAGCGAAAGGTTCAACAGTAGACAAAAGTTCACTTTTAAAAACACAATTGCATGTATTAATATTAAACTGACCAACGTTTGCAAGAGGGGAAGGTTAACAAAAAAGTCCTCTAAACATTACCGACGTTAAATGCATTTTCCTCCCCACATTGGTTCTGTACATTATGCAGCATTTCATGCATTTACACCAGGAATAACACTTCAAAAGTACACCTAAATATCGCCATTTTTATTTCACTCCTTACGCTATTTAAAAAGTTATTACAGTCAATATTTTATAACAATGATTTAATTGCAAACTTAGGCATTAACTTGAGCAGCTATGTTTTCCCACACTAACTGTCTCTGTTTTGCAGATGCAGCGGTGTTGCTTTTCTTCCGTAATATGTGCTCAAATTCACTGTAACTCTGCAGCAGCACGTCAAGTTAAGCTGGCGAAAAATACGCAGACCTCTTTTATTCACGGTTGCCATGGTGACTCGTGATATCTGCGCTCCATTGATAATGGCTTCTTATACTCGCAGTGCGCACGCTCCCCTCCGAATCAGTCCACTCAGAGTTGATTGATCTAACTCGGATCAGCTTCTCTGAAACAGAAAACTCAGAGTTGTTAATCTCCCGATTGACCAACTCAGAGTTCAAGTTCAACCTCAGAGTTGGTTGAACCTCCTTTCTGAAACAGGCCCCTGGTTTTGTGGTTTGTCCTCCCGAGACATTAAACTTTGGTTATATGGTGGATCTGCGTTGCGTCCTCTCTGCTCCTGGGTTTTTCCCCTGGCTACTCCGTCACACACACACGAGTTTTTAACTGTGAGAGAGCCTACCATGTGATGGGTACATATTTTCACCCTATTAAGATTTTTCGAAGTGTGTCATTGTTTGTAGAATGTGATTCTTGAAATAAAAAAACAGTTTTTGATTATTTAGCAAATAGAAACAGTGTTTTACGTTTGGCATTTTTTAATCCACTGGCAGTCAAAGAACCTAAAGAAAAATACAGAAATTATACATAAAAAGGAGAAAAGAGAGCAAATCCAAATCTGAGTAAATAGGAGTGTGTTGTGTTACGTCCAGTCTATGTGGTAACGTTTACACAGAATGTGAGAAAATATTTTAGATGACCTTTTTGAGAATTTAAGCATGATATACCAGAAATATTTTCATTCTTGTGATAAGAACTGAAGTTTGGCTGCCAAACTAGTCATGATATTTTCATCAATATGTTGTCATAGCACCTCAATGCCACAGTTTTAAGGAAATAAATGGCAGAACAAGCAAGATCAGAACAAGAGTTTTGTTTTCACCAAGACATTTAAACAAAGCTGTCATCAACTTTGCCCTAAAGATTGTTGGCTACCTTCTCCCCACCCCTAAAATTGTCAAGACTTGAAGGATGGGCAGACCCAGATTCTGTAACCCAGAATGAGGACGAGGGTTGGTGAAAGGTAAGTAATAGTTTTTATTTTCCTTTCAGGAGAGTTGATGGTTGCTTGGTGCGAAGCTGGAGAGGACAGCGGCTTGTAGCGTGGCTGGAGGTTTTAGCACGGCTTGGCAAAGCTTGAGATTTCCACCGGACTGCTGCAGGGCTCGAACTGACATCCACACAGGGGACACTTGGAGACTGGAATCCTGAGACAGGGAGAGGCAGGTTAAAAACAAGGCTAGTCTTGAACATAGAAACAAGAACTTAGACTGAGACCAGGTTTAGTCACCATAATGGGCAACAAACTGGCGTTGGCTAATGGGTCTGGATCTCCTTAAGAGCAGAGCAGGTGATGAGGTGAATTGGTCCCAGCTGGTGGAGTCAGGAGCGGAGCAGAGCAGGGGGGGGGGGGGGTTTGGGGGGGTCTGACAGGCACCATAACAAAAACCCTCCACAGCTCCCGCTGCCTCAACAGAGCAAAGAACATCATCAGAGACGCTTCACACCCCAGATACTTCCTGTTTAACCTGGGGGGTATTCCAGAAAGCAGGTTACGCTAGCTCCCACGATAAGTTTGAGGCTAAGGAAGTTGATAACCTCAGCTTTCGGTTCCAGAAATTGAGGTATGTTTCAGGGTAGGTCAAGTTACCATGGCAACTCATGCTCTGAACATAACCTGGTCCGGAGCAGGTTTAGTTGAAGCTTAGTTTGTTTACAGAGAGGTGAAGCAGCATGGCGTGTCCATTTGAAGATGATTTAGTGGATGAAAAAGCTCAGATAATATTTTTTCCACCATGAGAGGGTGATAAGACCACATATGGATGTTGGAAAGATAAACTTTTTTACTTTGATCTAACTTAATTATTTGCTTCAGTTAAGATAAATCATTTTTTTGTTAGGTCACCTAAAAAATAACACGTAGTTTTCAGACAATTATTTTCCTTTCGTTCAAATTATTTCAAATAAGTAGGTGTAACTTTGATGCTGCTGTTAGATCAACACTGCAAGGGATTCTGGGATATCATTCCCTTTGCCTGTCTGGATGGATTTGGGTTTAAGTGTGGGTTTTTTACAAAATGTGTTTAGTTGTATAGCTGTTTTACTGTGTTTCACCGTGTTTTGCCGAGCTATTTTGTCCTACTATCCTTACATCTCTGCACCATGAGTGAGAGTAAAGGAGAGGATGATGAGTTTATATAGCACCCCTACCACCCTAACCCATTATGTCAGTGATGGAATATTCTGTGATGAATTTTTGCACTCCTTTCCTTTTTTTTTGCGTTCTTTTTATTGTTATAAAAATGAGCATATCTGCCGGTTCAAACTTAGACATATGAAAGTTCAAGAAATATAAGTAATTAAGATGGAAAAAAGATTAATGAAGTAATGTGACATTTAGTTAGATAAATACGTAAATTTGAGTTGTATAAACAATTATTGAGTTTGAATTAATTTAACTAAATTATTTTAATTATTTTTCAGCCGTGTTACTTTTTTGATGGACTTATAACTTTTATCCGCCGTCATTAAAATCTCAGACTCCGTCTCAAGTGTTGCGCTTTCTTTTTTTTTTTTTTTCTCCACGCGTTTCCATGGTGACTCCAGAAATCGGCGATCTATTGAGAATGTCTTTATGTACCGTGCGTTAACCCAGGGTTACCAAGTCGAGCGTAATTACGCCAACTCATATCCGGTCTTTTGGAACCGACATACCCAGAGTAAGCAAGTTCAGGCGGATTTCAGCCAGAGTTCAGGCTTAAAGTCAGGCTAGTTTAAACATGCTTCCTGGAATACCCCCCTGTTGCCTTCAGGCAAATGCTGCAGGTTGAGCAGAGTAAGGACAAAAAGATTTCAGAATCTTTTTTTTCCAACTGCCATCCAATCCAATCAAATCTACTTTATTTATATAGCACGTTTTCCAAACAGGCAGTTTCCAAGGTTATGTACAGTGACCAAAACCAGAGAAAAAGATTACCAAACAAAATAAAAACAAAGTACACCAATAAAATGAATACAAATACAATCAAGATAAAAACAAAAACACAGAGGACCACACAACTCACGCTGTGTTAAAAGCTAGAGAATAAAAATGTGTTTTAAGACGGGACATAAACAACTCCAGAGTGGGAGAGAGTTCATTTTAAAAAAAAAATGTGTTTTGTTTCTGTAGATTTGAGCAAAACCCCAAATGGGAGACAGTGCTTCACCTGTGATGGTTTGACATGCAACAAAACTTTAGCCTGTGAGGGGAACGAAGACCACTGCTTTATCCCTTAAGGTGAGACATCTGTTCTTCCTCTATTCTTTACTATTCTGAAGGAAAATGATTTTAAATCTTTTGATAACCTTCTCTCTCAGGTCCTGGGGGGTATTCCAGGAAGCGTGTTTAAACTAGCCTGACTTTAAGCCTGAACTCTGTATGTCGGTTCCAAAAGACTGGATAAGACTTGGTGTAATTACGCTCGACTTGGTAATCCTGGGTTAATGGGCGTGCACAGCAGGTACATAAAGACGTTCTCAATAGATCGCCAATTTCTGGAGTCACCATGGAAACGCGTGGAGAAAAAAAGAAAAAGCTGTACTTCAGTGAGACGGAGTCTGAGATTTTAATGACAGCGTATAAAAATTACATGTCCATCAAAAAAGTAACACGGCTGCATCATCAGCAAAAGAAAGAGTTTCTGCGTGTAGAAAAAGAGCAGACAAAGTAAACGCACGAGTTTCTGATCTTGTTTCCATTTTACTTGTGACACATATATATATATAT
>CM074495.1:20884326-20906872 GCA_037389245.1 Oryzias sinensis
ATCAACCTATTTCACATTTTCACAAATCAGAGGAAGGTTTCACAAATTGGAAACGGTGTTTAATGTGTTCTTTATTATCCAATGCATAATTTAATCCAGGTTTGAGCAGTCCAGGTCCATTGGTTTTTGAACAGGACCCGGTTTTAGGTGATCATAGCGCGAAAAATGCAGTGGAACGTTCCTTTAGTCCCCTCGCGAATCGGAAGCTGTGAATCGGAAGCCAACTTCAGCGTCGTCTCGTTCGCAGATCATCAGTTCGGATGAGGGGGCAGTTGTGGGGGAGGATGGGATTGCAGGTAGATCCTGTGTGATGGAAATGGTGGCTGAGGGGGAAGGTGAAGTTCTTTCAAACCTTGAGTAGAAGTCGTTAAGCTCCTCAGCCAGGTGGTAACTGTCTGGGGGGCGGGGGAATGGTCTCCTGTAGTTGGTGATGGTCTGCAGGCCTTTCCAAACTGCAGAAGAGTCGTTGGCAGAAAACTGGTCCGTCAGCTTTGCAGTGTAGGACCTCTTTGCAGCCTTAATCTCCTTTGTTAGCTTGTTTCTGGCCTGCTTATATCGATCCCGATCTCCACTCCTGTAGGCCTCTTCTTTGTCTTGTCGTAGTTGCCTCAGTTTAGCAGTGAACCATGGTTTGTTGTTGTTGAATGTGCAGAAGGTTTTAGTCTGCACACACATGTCCTCACAAAAACTGATGTATGATGTGACAGTGTCAGTGAGTTCATCCAGGTCTGATGCAGCAGCCTTGAAGACGCTCCAGTCAGTGCAGTCAAAGCAGGCTTGCAATTGCATCTTTGACTCATCCGACCATCTCTTCACAGTCTTCACTATGGGCTCAGCTGATTTCAGCTTTTGCCTATAGGTGCGGATGAGATAGACTAGGCAGTGGTCGGAGAGTCCCAGGGCAGCGCGGGAAACAGAGTGATATGCATCATTTATTGCTGTGTAGCAGTGGTCCAAAATGTCAGAGCCTCTGGTGGGACAAGTCACGTGCTGTTTGTATTTGGGTATTTCAACCTTGAAGGTATAATCACCATAGAGTCAGGATGGTTTCTTTCAACCTCTGTGATCTGGTCAGCGAGTTGCTTTAACACCTCCGTTACGCACGCCTGTGGTGGAATGTAAACATCGACCAGCACGAACGAGGAAAACTCCCGCGGAGAATAGAATGGTCAACAGTTTATGAAAAAAGACTCCAAGTGCGGGCTGCATGTCTTCTTTAGCACAGTTACATCTGTGCACCAACCTTCGTTTACATAGAAGCACGTTCAGCCTCCCTTTGATTTCCACGACAGCGCAGTGTTGCGGTCCGCGAGGTGCAGCTGGAAGCCCGGCAGGTGAAGTGCGCTGTCTGGGATGTGTTCACTGAGCCAGGTTTCAGTAAAGCACAGGGCGGAGGAGCAGTGAAAATCCGAGTTTTTGTTTAGGAGAAGCAGCAGTTCATCCACTTTGTTGGCCAGAAGGCGGACGTTTCCTAGGTGTATGGCTGGTAGAGTGGTGCGTACACCACGCTGCCTTCGTTTGACCAGCGCGCCTGCCCGCTTACCACGTTGACGCCGCTTCCTAAGTCCACACGGGGCTGCTGCGCCTCCGATCAGGATCTCCAAAAAACTATCCGTGTGAGTGAAAACAGGAGAAAAAAGTCCGGCACTGGACTGCCCGATGTGCAAAAGCTCTTCTCTGCTGAATGTAAGCGCAGTGGGAGAGCGGAGAGCAACTCTAAAAGGGAAAAAAGTGATAAGTGCGAGAGAGCACAGCAACGAGGCAGCCATCCGCGGCGCCATCAGCAAATGCACATAGTTATTTCTGAAAACACAAGACAGTATTCAAAAACAGACACCAAGAGCCAAGTACGATTTCTTTTGTGGAGAGCTGGAAACGGACAACCCCTCAACACCTCTGCTTCCAACAGCTCTGAGGGTGTCCCCCCCCTCCTCGCAGATTTATTCAGAATCGTGTTGCCTTAGTTATATGGAGAGTGAAATACTTGCAGGTCACAAGGGTAGTAGTTGTCAATATATTATTTAATTTTCTGCTGCAGTCAAAGTAAGTTCTGCCTTTCATGATTAAATCAGCTCACATTTAGGACACTCCTTTCTTTTCTGGTGAGGTGATCACTTCTACAAATGGCGCTGGGTGTCATTGTTAGGGTTCTTTCTTCCTATTTTGTTTCTGTCATATGAGAGTTCTGCTTCCTTTTTTAATTTAAAGGTTACCTGCTTGTCTTTGTTTTTGAATTTTACTTCCCTGGTGCCAATGTTTCCTGATCATTTTCACCTGTGTCTTGTCTTGTCTAGACTATATCTAGCTGGTATCTCTCAACCTCTCGCACAAGCGTCAGGCTCCTTCCCTGCTAGAGATGACGTTCCATCTCCCAAAAGCCAAGTTCCATGAATGGGGTTTGGGCCGCCAAGGTACCCACCTTTGACTGCCACTCAAACCACATTATATCAGCCCTTTTTGAGGCACATGGGAGAGTGGCCCCGCATCGCTCCTTCGAGTTGAGTCCAACCAGGGCCTGTGTCAAGATACCCGGTCACCAGGCCTGGCTCCAGAGTGGGGCCCCAGTGATGCTAATCTGGGCAACGGAATTAGGTCCCTGCGAGGGCCTTAAGCCCCAGACAGCCAAGCTCCTGGGATCACTCGAGCTCTCAAACTCCCCCACCACGTTTCTGTGGCGATTTGCGGTGGAAAATAATTAAACCTGCTGAATGTAAAAGCATGTGTAAACTTGCCTCTCATTGCTTTTTGCACACTGTGGCTGTGTTGAGTGTTAGCTTTTATTTTACTGACAGTGATCACCATAAGATTTGTTTCCAGTGAACTGCTTAACAAATTTTTGTATCTGTCAGATGTCCATTTATGTGTACAATATGGACAGTCTACAAATGTCTACAAAAACGGAATCCACTCACTGTTGGACAGAAAGACCCAGATCTTGATGTTTTTTTCTTGTGTTGATTTGTAAATGTATTTGTAAATCAATAAAAGACTATTTATGCCTACAGTAAAATTTGCTCATAATGTTTATGGTCATGGTTAAGATTGCTGTTAAATACTAAACCATAAAATGTTTAGTTACAATGTTAACATAGGAGTAGGTAATCAGTATTTCAGAATGGATTAGGGAGGAGTCTGAATCATGGAGTGAGTTCCCCTCTGGGAAAAGTTAACATAAAGAGCCTCAACAGAGAGAGAGTGAAAGCCAGTCTGTCCCAAAGACCAGCATGCATCTCTTTGCTGTAATTCTTGGCATTTGGCTTCTACCAAAAGGTGAGTTTTTCTAATTTTCTCTGAATGTTTTTTGTGTTGCTGTTTTTTTTTTTAATTCATTCTTATATTGTTTGTTGTTTTATTAGGTGACACTCTGACGTGTTATGAATGCATACCAGACAATTTGGGGACCTGCACTCAAACACAAAAAGAATGTCCTTCACAGACTCATCAATGTGGTGCATCCAGACTCATTACCTATGAAGGTACGACATTAAATCATTCTACAATGCTTTTATGTTCATTGTATGAGTTGGGTTTTTTAACAGTTGCTGTTTGCCTGCAGGTGGATTAAAAGTTCGGAACCAAGAATTAAAGACTTGTTTTCTGCCTGAAGAATGTGGTGAAACTTCAGTCAATTATGGGTTGTCCAAAATCTGGGTTAAAACCCAATGCTGCAACTCCAACCTCTGCAACACTCAGTCTGTTCCTGGTAACACACATTCTGTCCATTGCAATGTATTGGATTGTCTTAAAGTCATTTACTGTCAGTTTAATATATTTTTACATTGAATGTGAGATATATGTGAAGTAGATAAACTCTAGACAAAGACGCTAAAAAAATGTACAAAAAAGAGATTTCATGCTGTACAAGTGTTTTAGAATAGATTAACAGCAATAATGAGAAAAAGAATGATGGCTCAACAAAGTAAACTTAGTGCATTTAGCAGAAGAAATATGTGTAACTTTTATGTTAAATTTCACATTGTCATATTTTAAAGAACCCGTGTGCTTTTGTCCAAAGTAAAAAATAAATACTCGTGAAAAAAATTCTAATTTCTACAACGGAGTTTTAGGGCCACCAAAAAAAATTACATTTACGAGATTAAAAACTCGTAAATCTACGAGATTAAAGTCGAAGTGAACATACAGAGCAGCAAGTGAACGCCGCGCAGCACTCAACAGACTGACAGACTAAACTCAATTGCTAAAATGAAAATTATGAACGCAAAATCAAGGACAGGGAGAGAGATGCGACATAATGCATTTGAAAACAATTGTGTTCCAAATGCGAAATTATTTTTGAAAGTTCAAAAGTCTTTTAAGGCAAATATTTAATGTTTTCATTTGCTAAATAAAAACATTTTTTGCCATGTCTTGGCATATATATATATCACTTCATAAAATACCAGGAATTTCAGAAATAAGACAATAGAAAACACTTTACATTAAAATGATGAATCTGGTTTAGGATACAAAATTTAACTCCATGTGGTATTTTCTGACTGGAACAAAAAGAATGTTTTATTAACTCATACATATTGTTTTATTCAGATTAATCTAAATGACATTTAAAAAAAAACAACTGAAATGTTAACAAGTCACAATAATTCTGTTTTTAAGATGAAATTGTGGGGAAAGAGGCTGTGAGGTTCTGATCATCTTTAAAAAACAATTTGTTTTGTTTCAGTAGATTCGAGCAAAACTCCAAATGGGAGACAGTGCTTCACCTGTGATGGTTTGACATGCAACAAGACTTTAGCCTGTGAGGGGAACGAAGACTACTGCTTTACTGCATCAGGTGAGACATTTGTTCTTCCTCTATTTTTTACTATTCTGAAGGAAAATGATTTTAAATCTTTTGATAACCTTCTCTCTCAGGTCCTGAAGGAGGAACCACAACCACCGTAAAGGGATGCGTCTCTGTGCTGTGTTCTGCCTCAAACATCTTTCCTTCTCAATTAGGAAAGATTAGCTGTTGCAAGGGTAACTTCTGCAACAGTGCTGTCACTGCAAGTGCAGGTCTGCAGCTTGTAGTAGTAGCGTTGGTTTCTTTGACATTGTTTTCTTAAAAGAAAATTCAAATAGTGAATTATTTGGCAACTCTCTTTTTCATACACAAAGTCTATGAGGCCTCACCCTTTTCTTCTTTCAACGTATCTTTTGAACATTCAAAGTTTTGAAATTCAAAAGGACTATTTTTGATAAACTGATGTGGGGTTTTTTGTGTTTTCTTGCTTCTTTTTTATTTCACCTTTCAGTTACAATTCTGAATAAACTTTTCAAATCATGTGGGAATTTTGAATTTGCAATAAAGTTTCATTTAACTGAGATGAAAACTCATTTCAATTTGTGTTTTTTGACTGAACTGTTGTTCAGACTGTCTGGGATGTTTGTTGTTGGATTACAATACGTAAAGTATATAAATTATCTCGTATTTAGTCTGAATTCTTGAATTATTGTGTGACCATATGGTGAAGTGTGCGTGAAAACTATTTTTGCAAGAACTTGTCTTCCTGGAAAACAGAAGCAGAGGCTGTGACATTTTCACTCCTGTCCAGCGACGACAGCTTTGAAATCTTTGGAAAACAGCAGGCAGACCATAAATGTCAAAGTTATTTCTGAAAACACAAGACAGTATTAAAAAACAGACACCAAGAGCCGAGTACGATTTCTTTTGTGGAGAGCTGGAAACAGACAACCCTTCAACACCTCTGCTTCAAACAGCTCTGAGGGTGTGTGCCCCCTCCTCACAGCTTTTTTTCAGAATAGGTTGCCTTAGTTACATGGTGAGTGAAATACTTTTAGGTCACAAGGATTCAGTATGCCCTGATGAAAAGAAAAACCAAGGAACTGATTACGTCGCCCGGATTGGCGTCACCGGGGCTCCACTCTGGAGCCAGGTCCTGGGTTGGGGCTCGCAGGCGAGCAGTTGGTGACTGGGGCTCGTCCCACAGGCCCCGGTCGGGCACAGCCCGAAGGAGCGACGTGGGACTGCTCTCCCATGGGCCCACCACCCGTTGGAGACCTCAAAAGGGGCCGGTGCATTGTTGCTTGGGTGGCAGTCGAGGGCGGGTGCCTCAGCGACCCAAACCCTGGTCATGGAACTTGGCTTTTGGGACATAGAACGTCACCTCTCTGGTAAGGAAGGAGCCTGAGCTGGTCTGAGAGATTGAGATATACCATCTAGATATAGTCGGGCTCACCTCCACACATAGCCAGGGCTCTGAAACTCAGTTCTTAGAGAGGGGTTGGACTCTCTACCACTCTGGAGTTGCTCAAGGTGAGAGGCGGCGGGCTTGTGTGGGCTTACTCGTGAGCCCCCAGCTCAGCCGCCAAGTGTTGGAGTTCACCCCGGTGGACAAGAGGGTCATGTCCCTCCGCCTTCGGATGGGGGACAGGTCTCTAACTGTGGTTTCTGCCTATGGGCCGAACAGCAGTTTGGAGTACCAGGCCTTCTTGGTGTCTCTCGAAGGGGTACTGGAAAGTGCCCCAACGGGGGACTCCATTGTCTTTCTGGGGGACTTCAATGCCCACATGGGCAATGACAGTGGCACCTGGAGGGGTGTGATTGGTAGGAATGTTCCCCCCCCCTGATCTGAACCTGAGTGATGTTTTGTTATTGGACTCCTGTGCTCGTCATAGTTTGTCCATAACGAACACCATGTTCGAGCACAAAGGTGTTCATCAATACACCTGGCATCAGGACACCCTAGGCAGGTGGTCAATGATCAACTTTGTAGTTGTTTCAGGCGACCATCGGCCTTGTGTCTTCGACACTCTGGTGAAGAGAGGGGCGGAGCTGTCCACCGATCACTACCTGGTGGTGAGTTGGATTAGCTGGCGGGGAAGGAGGCCAGTAAGACTTGGAAGACCCAAACGTACTGTGAAAGTCTGCTGGGAACATCTGGCTGAGCTCTCCGTTAGGGAAGTCTTTAACTCCCACATCCGGGAGAACTTCAAACAGGTACCGAGGGAGGTTGGGGACATTGAGTCCGAGTGGAGTATGTTTTCCACCTCCATTGTCTCTGCTGCTGCTCCGAGCTGTGGTCGCAAGGTCTCTGGTGCCTGTCGCGGCAGTAACCCCCAAACCCGGTGGTGGACACCGGTAGTAAGGGATGCCGTCAAGCTGAAGAAATAGTCTTACCAGGCCTGGCTGGCTTGCGGGACTCCAGAGGCAGCTGACAGGTATCGGCAGTTTAAGCGAGCTGCGGCCCGAACTGTTGCGGAGGCAAAAACTCGGGCCTGGGAGGTGTTCGGTGAGGCCATGGAGAAGGACTATAGGTTGGCCTTGAAGAAATTCTGGCAAACCATCCAGCGCCTCAGGAGGGGAAAGCAGTTCTCCACAGGCACCGTCTTCAGTGCAGGTTGGGGCTATTGACTTCGACTGGGGACATTGTCGGGCATTGGAAGGAATACTTTGAGGATCTCCTCAATCCCACTGACACGCCTTCTTTTGAAGAAGCAGAGAATGAGGACTTTGGGGTGGGGATGTCTATTACCCGGGCTGAAGTCACTGAGGTAGTCAACGAGCTCCTCAGTGGCAAGGCCACGGGAGTGGATGAAGTCCGCCCTGAGTACCTCAAGTCTCTGGATGCTGTAGGAGTGTCTTGGTTGACACGTCTCTGCAGCGTCGCGTGGCAGTTGGGAACTGTACCACTGGACTGCCGTACAGGGGTGGTGGTTCCCCTCTTTAAGAAGGGGGACCGGAGGGTGTGTTCCACTACAGGTGAATTACACTCCTCAGCCTCCCTGGGAAAGTCTATGCCAGGGTACTGGAGAGGAGAGTCCGTCCGATAGTTGAACCTTGGATTCAGGAACAACTTTGCGGTTTCTGTCCTGGTCGTGGAACAGTGGACCAGCTCTATACCCTATCTAGGATGCTGGAGAGATTGTGGGAGTTCGCTTAACGAGTCCATATGTGTTTTGTGGTTTTGGAGAAGGCGTTCGACTGCGTCCCCTGTGGTATCCTGTGGGGGGTGTTCTGGGAGTATGGGGTCAGGGAGCCTTACTGAGGGCTGTCCGGTCTCTGCATGACCGGAGTATGAGCCTGGTTCGCACAGCCGGCAGTAAGTCAGACCTGTTCCCGGTCCACGTTGGACTTTGGCAGGGCTGCCCTTTATCAACTGGTTCTGTTCATAGTTTTTATGGACAGAATTTCTAGGCGCAGCCAGGGGCCAGAGGGGATCTGGTTTGGGGACCACAGGATTTCCTCTCTGCTTTTTGCAGATGATGTTGTCCTGTTGGCTTCATCGAGCCGGGACCTCCAGCGTGCATTGGGGTGGTTTGCAACCGAGTGTGAAACGGCTGGGATGAGGGTTAGCGCCGCTAAATCCGATGCCATGGTTCTTGACCGGAGAAAGGTAGTCTGCCATCTCTCGGTGGGTGGAGTCTTACTGCCCCAGGTGGAGGAGTTTAAATATCTGGGGGTCTTGTTCACAAGTGAGGGTAGACTGGAGCCTGAGATCGACAGGCGGATCAGAGTGGCGTCCGTAGTTATGCGGTTGCTCTATGGGTCCGTTGTGGTGAAGAAAGAGCTGAGCCGAAAAGCAAAGCTCTCAATTTACCGGACGATCTTCGTTCCAATACTCACCTATGGTCATGAGCTATGGGTCATGACCGAAAGAACGAGATCCTGAATACAAGCGGCTGAAATGAGCTTCCTCCGTAGGGTGGCGGGGCGCTTCCTTAGAGATAGGGTGAGAAGCTCTGCCACCTCCGGAGAGCTTGGAGTAGAACCGCTTCTCCTCCACATCAAAAGGTGCCAGTTGAGGTGGCTCGGGCATCTAGTCCGGATGCCTCCTGAACACCTCCCTGGAGAGGTGTTCCGGGCATGTCCCACTGGGCGGAGGCCCAGAAGAAGACCCAGGACACGCTGGAGAGACTACATCTCTCGGCTGGCCTGGGAACCTCTTGGGGTCCCCCCTGCTGGAGGAAGTGGCTGGGGTGAGGGAAGTCTGGGCATCTCTGCTCAGTCTGCTGCCCCCACGACCCGATTCCGCATAAGCGGAGGAAGATGGATGGAGGGATGGATGGATGGATGGATGGATGGATAATAGTTGATGATAATAGTTGATAATAGATTGATAATAGATTTTCTACTGTAGTCACAGTAAGTTCTGTCTTTCATGATAAAATCAGCTCAATTTCCAGACACTCCTCTCTTTTTGGTGAGGTGGTCACTTCTACAAATGGCGCTCGGTGCCATTATTAGGGTTCTTTCTGCCGATTTTGTTTCTGTCATATGAGAGTTCTGCCTTCTGTTTTATTTTGAAGGTTTCCTGCTTGTCTTTGTTTTTAAATTTTACTTCCCTGGTCCCAATCTTTCCTGATCATTTTCACATGTGTCTTGTCAGTCCTTTTTTTATTTAGGTCTTGTTTTAAGTGTTATACATAGCAGCATTTCCGCCTTCTGCTGTCCTCTTCCTGACGCACCGCGGACAAACTTTTGTTTCTTCGTACCGGCAGCTGCCTTTGCATAGCGGAGCGCGACGCTCTCGATGATCGCCGAAGGCAGAAATGCTGCTACGATCTGAGAAACCATCATATGAATTTGTGTTTCCAGTGGTGTCCAGAACAAAATAAAGACTGATGTAATTCCCAAATATTTTCAGAGAAACTGCTACACCTGGGCCTTTCTCCCCATATCTGCACATGGATTAAAGACGTTCTGTCAGAACGCCCACAGTCTGTCAGATTCGGACCCCACCATTCCTCTACAATAACCCTCAGCACCGGATCACCATAAGGATGTGTACTGAGCCCACTCCTTCACGTTCTACACATCTGACTGAGCTACGACCAACCCAAGCAACTCCATCATCAAATTTGCTGACAACACCGCTGTGGTCGGGCTCATCTCAGGGGAAGATCAGTCCCACCACAGGGATGAGGTCAGCAGACTGTTAAAATGGTGTTCAGGAAACAACCTCCGTCTGAACACCACAAAGACTAAAGACTCAGCCTTTTCTCAGCCTAAAGGCCTGATTCAATCCATCAAAAATCGCTAAAATATGATGACATCCATCAAAAGTCAAGATATTGGTATTTCTGCTTTATGTATCCACTTTATTCTACTTGATAATTTTGACAATTAGTAGTTATTGTATCCAGAAAGAAGAGAACCACCGTGCAGCGCATGTCATCCTCTATTGGGACTCGGAGCAAGATGTCCAGTAATACTAAGTTAGCTGCTGAAATTGCAGAAATGAAGGAATCTCTGAACTTCTTGTCAAGGGACATCAGTGAAGTGGTAAAAAATCAGAAAACATTGACAGGTCTCATGGAAAAAGAGATCCAGGAGCTAAAGGCTATCATCAAACAAAAGGATCTAAGGATTGAAATCCTGGAGCAAAAGGTGGATGACTTGGAGCAGAATTCCAGAGCAGATGACCTTCTGCTCACAGGGCTAGAGACTAAACATCAGAGTTATGCCCGGGCTGCTGGCCCAAAAAGTGATCAAGAAGGGGAAGATGCACCATCTGAGGAGCAGCACACCCTGGAGCAACAAGTGATCCACTATATGAGAAGTAAAGACATTCATCTGGATAGTCGACACATCTCAGCTACCACACTATGCCAAGTAAGGATAAAAAAAAGAAGCCCACGATCATTATAAGATTTGTAAGCAGAAAGCACAAAGTGGAAATCCTAAAGGAGGCAAAGAAACTGAAAGGCACTGGAGTTTATTTAAATGAGCACCTGACCAAGAAAAACTCAGAAATTGCTTGGACGTGTCGTATCCTGAAAAAGCAACATAAAATACAAGCCACTTGGACCAGGAATGGAAAAGTGTTCATAAAACTAAATGGATCACCAGAGCAAGCTAAAGTGGTAGCAGTGAGTCAACTGAAAGACCTGGATCAGTACAAATGAAAAACTCTAAAGTTCTATTCTGTTTAGACTCTACTGACAGAATCAGACTGTGGACTATTCTGTAGAGAGCAGGACTTCATTTTCAGCACAAATGACTGACTCAGTGGTGAGTGAAAACACTTCTAAGTTTGATTACACAGAGCATGGACTTTATGATTTTGATAATGATGTGGATCCAGAGACTCATGTATTTAATAAGTTCAAGGATACCTGCAGATATTACTGTGAGGAACAACTCAGTGAAGTTAAAACTGAGGGAACATTTTCTGTTATTCATTTCAATTGTAGAAGTCTACCAAGAAATTTTGATAAAATTAAATCTTTTTTGAACACATTTAAAGGAAAATTTAAAGTAATTGCTCTGTCAGAGACATGGATAATTAAAGGGAAGGAAAATAATTTGAAAGTTGAAGGTTATGATTTGTATTTCAATAGCAGAACAAATAGGATTGGAGGGGGAGTTGCCCTTTATATTGATAACGGTTTAAAATGGAAACCGGTAAAATGCATGACATCTACTATTGATGATTTAATGGAAAGTGTTGCTGTGGAAATAGAGTTACAAAAAAACAAAAATATGACTGTTGGGTGTGTATATAGGAAACCAGGATCAAAAATTGAAACTTTTAAGGAAAATTTAGAAGATATGTTAAGTAATCTAAACTATCATAAACAATTAATAATTTGTGGAGACTTCAATATAGATCTCATAAAGCTACATTCACATTTACAAACATCTGATTTTTTTGATTCATTATATAGTAAAGGACTGTATCCTTTGATTACAAAGCCTAGCAGAATAACAACAACTAGTGCAACTTTAATAGACAACATTTTTACTAATATTTTGGAAACTCAAAGAAATTGTGGGTTAGTTATTAATGACATAAGCGATTACTTGCCTGTATTTGCTATATTTGACTTCAGGTTGCAAAAAAAGTCAGCAGAAATCCACCAAATATACAAAAGAATAAGGAATGATGAAACTGTGAACGCTTTCAGAAATGATCTCATAAATCAAGACTGGAATGAAATTTATACAGATGATGTAAATGGTGCATATGAGGCTTTTCTGAAATGTTATTTAGATCTTTACAATAGACATTGTCCAGAAGTTCTAAGTAGACCTAAATCTAAAAATAAAAGAAAACCCTGGATAACAAAGGGCCTACAGAATGCTTGTAAAAAGAAAAACAAACTCTATAAGGACTTTTTAAACTTAAGAACAGCAGCAGCTGAAAAACGTTATAAGGTTTACAAAAAAGTTAACAAATGTATTGAGACAAGCTGAAAAGAAATATTATCATAGGATTCTGTATGAAAATAAACATAACTTAAAGGCTACGTGGAATATTCTGTATAAGGTCATAGGAAATAAGTTAGGATCAATGGAACTACCTCCCTTCTTCCTTAAAGACAATGTGGTCATTAAAAAGCAAGAGGACATGGCAAATGAATTGAATTCATTTTTTGTAAATATAGGACCCAATTTAGCAGAAAATATTACATGCAATTTACAATCAAAAGATATTATTAAAAATAAAAATTGGATTTACCAATCTATGTATTTATCTGATGTGACTGAAAATGACATTTTGACTACAGTATACAAACTAAAAAACAAGACCTCAAAGGATAGTGACGGGATTGACATGAAATTAATAAAAATGACCATAGATTGTGTTGTAAAACCACTGCATCATATCTTTAATCTTTCACTTAAATTAGGAATTTTTCCTGAGAAGATGAAAATAGCTAAAGTTATTCCTTTTTTTTAAAAATGGAGACAGACATACTTTTAATAATTACAGACCAGTATCATTACTTTCTCAATTTTCTAAAGTTTTAGAAAAGTTATTTGTTAACAAACTAGACAGCTTTATTGAAAAAAATAAATTGTTAAGTGAGAATCAGTTTGGGTTTCGTTCTAATAGGTCTACAGACTTGGCTATTATGAAAATAGTTGAAGAAATTTCAACAGCAATTGACAAAAAGAAATACACAATAGGAGTTTTCATGGATTTAAAGAAGGCTTTTGACACCATAGATCATTCTATCTTGATTTCTAAATTATATGCATATGGGGTTAGAGGAATCGCCCTGAACTGGCTTACCAGTTATTTAAAAAACAGACAACAATATGTGCAGTTTGGAGGTAAGAAGTCTGATCTTATGAATATTATTTGTGGACTCCCACAAGGCTCAATTGTAGGACCTAAACTTTTTATTTTATATATAAATGATATTTGTGATATTTCTAAGTTGTTACAGTTTGTTTTATTTGCTGATGATACTAACTTTTTTTGTTCTGGGGATAATTTGAAAACCTTAGCTACAAGTATTGAAATGGAAATGATAAAACTCAAAATGTGGTTTGACTACAATAAACTATCTTTGAATCTAACTAAAACAAAGTTTATGGTGTTTGGCAATAAAAACAGAACAGAAGTGACTTTGTCTATTGACAACAGAAACATAGAACAGGTGTCTGAACTTAAATTTTTAGGGGTTATGTTGGACGACAAATTAACATGGAAATGTCATATATTTTATGTAAAAAATAAAGTAGCCAAGAGCCTTTTTGTTCTGAACAAATCTAAATATGTTTTACCATGTCATATTATGCACATGTTGTATTGCTCTTTGGTTGTACCTTATTTTACATATTGTATTGAAGTGTGGGGAAATACATATGAAACTAATATAAGGCCCTTAATTCTATTACAGAAGAGAGCTATTCGAATTATTCACAAAGCTAATTTTAGAGATCACACAAATGAACTTTTTATTAAGTCAGGCTTATTAAAACTTAAAAATTGAATTGAATTGCAGACCTTATTAGTTATGTTTAAAGCCAGAAACAGAGATTTACCAGAAGACCTTCAAAAGCTTTTTATTTTTACCACAGGAGATGAAAATCATAGGAGAAAATTTGATTTCAAACAACAGACTGCTCGAACAACATTAAAGAAAAAGTGTTTGTCTATAGCAGGGGTAAAAATGTGGAATTCCCAGGAGAATCAGTTAAAATGTTGTCAAAATATTATTCAATTTAAACGGATGTATAAAGCTAAACAAATTAGTTTGTACAAACTTGACTGTTGAATGGAATTTTTGGAATGTATGTAATAAATGAATGGAATGTATTTACTTTGTAGTGGAACTGTACATTGTGAAATCTGAGCACAGGTGATGGTGTGAGAAATGTAAATGTTATGTTTAAAAGGGAGCAGATAATTAAAAGAATTGTGTTCTTCAATTCTGCTCCCTTCCAATCATGAAAATGTTTAATATGTAAGAGAAACATGTAAACATTTGAACATCAATTTTCATGAAAGGAACAAATAAATAAATGAAATGAAAAAAAATGAAAAGATGTAATCCTGGACTTTAGAAAGGGGAGAGTGGACCCGCCCCTGCTGTACATAAATGGGGTCAGCGTGGACAGGGTCCACTCTATCCGCTACCTGGGTGTGCAGATCACTGAGGACCTGTCCTGGACTGAAAACACCACAGCGGCAGTAGGGAAGGCCCAGCAGCGTCTCAACTTCCTGAGAATACTCAGGAGGAACAACCTGGACAAGAAGCTGCTGGTGACCCTCTGCAGAGACACCATAGAGAGCATTCTGACGTCCTGCATCACAGCCTGGTATGCAGGATGCTCGGCTGCAGTCAGGAAAGCGCTGCAGAGGGTGATCAACTCTTCCCAGAAAATCACTGGCTCCCCCCTGCCCAGCCTAGAGGACATCTCCAGCTCTCGCTACACGAACAAAGCCAAACAAATTATCAAGGACTCCCACCATCCCAAACACCACCTGTTCCAACTGCTCCCATCAGGCCGGCAGTACAGATCACACAAGGCACACACCAGTAGACTAAAAAACATTTCTTTTCCCAGAGCTGTCAATGTCCTGAACAAAATGTGAACCTCAAAACTAAAAACACTGTAACATTTGTATAACAATCATGTGCAATATTAACAGTCGTGAAGTGCAGTAAAAGTTATGTGCAATACATGTATGTAAGTTGTACAATTGTGTATATCCACAGTTCCACATATTTTTGAATTTAATAATAAAATAATAGTAATAATGTAAATTTATTTTATTTTGCTCAAGCACCTGGGGAGCACCAGTAATTTCATTGTAATAAGCCTCATTTGTACAATGATATTAAAGGATATTAAAAATGGTACCTTAATTCAATTTTATTAGAGAAATCACACAGAAGAGTTCAACCTCCCCTTATTTTTGAGTACTACTCACTCAAATCCTTGCTGATGATATCACTATACATCATTTAAAGGCATCTCAGTTGTTAATAAAGAAATTCTATTTAGTCAGCTAGCTGATGACATTACTCTTTTTCCAGGTCTCCATCTCAAGCTTTTAGAACTGACCATTGATCATACCGTTCATCAGTAATCAGTTAGTATCAACTAGCAAGGGATATAGTAGACAGGAAGCGGTGTGCATGTGCAAGTGGGGGTAGAGATAAGCACGCTGCTGAAATGTACCATGTGCACATTAAGGGGACCAGAGGAGGAGGAGGAGACACCCCGGACCCTGGAACAGCCCGAGCGAGGGAGACCACCCAGGCAAGCGCAGAGGAAGCCCCCCTACGTTCGCCACCCTAGCACCGTGAAGCAAGGGTAACCCTCTGCATTGGGAGGCATGAATGGACTTTGGGTAGAAAAAGATGAAGTTCACCTTGAGTTTTGCCAACCAACTCGATCTCCTGCTGCTCTCCTGAAAACAGTATATTTGTGAAGATCAGTGAATGGTGATCTGAATGGTCACTCACTTGCGCTCTTGTCTCCCTTCCTCCTTACAAGCGCTAACACACAGCACACACACAGACGCTACGTGTGCCGTCTCCTTTCTTCCTTTCTATGCGCTAGAAAACGGAGCTGCTTTCAGCACACACACATACACAGAGACACACGGACAGACTTGCGGGTCTCCTTTCTTCATATGCGCTGGCGAAAACCTGCTCCTTTCAGCACACACACAGACACACACACAGAACTGCGCCAGTCTGTCTCTGCATTTCTCCTCCTATGCGCTAGCGAAAGCGGCAGTTTAAAGCAGTGGGCCAGCTGCTTCTCTGCTCACTCCTCCTGTACTGAAATGTTTTAGGGTTATGAGGTAGAAGGAGCATAGAAGGCTTTAAAATGTAGATAGTTGCACTGCAGTTGTAATATTGATGAGTCAGGACGACCTCCGATGTTTGAACAGGCTTTAATTATAACAGACTCGCCATTCACCTTGCACATCAGCCACATGTCCAACAACGCCTCCTAGTGTGTCTCTCGCTATAACCAACAACTCGCATACGTCACATCCCCCTTTTTAACAAGTTAGGAAACAAATAAAACATTTGCATTATACTAAAAAAAATATAACATCCCAACCCATAACAACATTTCCGTAGAATGCTAAGGAAGTGAAATTTACTCTCTGTATCTAGCAGGTAATCTCACTTGTCTGCCAGATCTGGTTCTATAAAAGATAGATTGGTTAGGAGTCTCATTGTCATGAGCATCAACAGTCTGTTCATTGTCATTGGGTTGCTCAGTAAGTTGACTCTCATCATTGTTGTTGTTTTCCTCATTCATACTCTGTCCCTCTGCTGTTGGAAAGGTTTTCTCCTCCGTTTTCCTCAGATGTTTCCTGTTTCTTCTGTAAAGTCTTCCATCAGGTGTACGAACCACAAATGAACGTGGTTGCTCATGCTTGTGGAGAACCACTGCAGGCTGCCATGTTGTTCCTCTCTGCATCCTTACATGCTCTCCTGAATGCAAGTCTGGAAGATTTCTTGTCTGTCTGTCGAAGTAAAGCTTTTGCTTCTCCTGTCTTCCTCTTAGGTGTTTTTGTACTCGAGCTGATCCCTTTGGAGTGAGTAGAGAAGTGGAAGTTGGTAACTTTCCTTTGAGTCTTCGTCCCATTAGCAACTGCGCCGGGGATAAGCCTACACTTTCCAGTGGTGTATTGCGAAACTCCAGGAGTGAAATATAGGGATCCCCTTTTCCATTTTCTGATTTCTTTAGCAGATTTTTGATTGTTTGTACTGTTCGTTCTGACTGACCATTGGACTGAGCGTGTGTGGGACTAGATGTGACATGCCTGAATTCCCAGCTTTCAGCAAAGTCCCTGAACTCAGCACTGTCATACTGAGGACCATTATCTGAAATCACAACATCAGGTATCCCGTGCCTGGCAAATATTGATTTCAGAGCCACTATGACACTGTGACTGGTAGTGTCTTTCAGTTTCATGATCTCTGGAAATTTGGAAAAGTAGTCCACACATAACACAAACTCTGCTCCTTTGTAGTGAAATAAGTCTGTGCCTACTTTCTCCCATGGTCTGTCTGGTACTGGGTGTGATAGTAATGGTTCTCTTGGATTACTGTTCTTGTTCTCGTTACAGACTGCACACTTCGACACTGTCTCTTCAATGTGTTTGGACATGTTTGGCCAATATAAAATGTCTCTGGCTCTTTCTTTACACTTGACCATTCCCAAGTGTGATTCGTGAATTTTTTCAAGCATTTCTTGTCTCAACCTTTGTGGTACTATGAGCTTTGATCCCTTGAACATCAGTCCAGCTGTGTATGTGATCTCTTCCTTGAATGTCCAATATGGCTGAATTTCTTTGTGAACAGCATGCCGCTCTTTTGGCCATCCTCTCTGAACTCTCTCTTTTAGATGTTGTAGTTCTGGATCTTCTGCTGTAGCTTTCTTAAACTTATTCAGCTTTTCCTCTGACATTGGCAGTTGAGGTGTAATCATGTTTACCTCCAGCTCTTTTCCCATCAAATCTTCTTCTTTCTCTCTTAAGAATGCTCGGCTCAGTGTGTCTGCAATATGGAGTTCTTTGCCGGGTTTGTATGTCACTTTCAGGCTGTATCTTTGCAATCTCAGGAGCATTCTTTGTAATCTCATGGGTGCTTGGTGCAGCGATTTCTTAAAGATGCTCTCCAGTGGCTTGTGATCACTTTCAACCTGAATGTCTTTTCCATACACATACTGGTGAAACTTCTCACAGCCATACACAATTGCTAGCAGCTCTTTTTCGATCTGAGCATATCTTTGCTGACAATCTGTTAGTGCTCGTGACCCATAGGCTACAGGTAGTCCATCTTGCAGTAAAACTGCTCCCAAGCCTTGTGAACTTGCATCAACCGAGAGTGTCACTGGCTTGTTGACATCATAAAACTTCAGAGTTGGAGCCTTGGTGACTAGCTGTTTCAGATTTTCAAAGCTCTTTTTCTGTGCTTCTTCCCAGTGCCACTCTATGTCTCCGTCAAGCAGCTGTCTCAATGGTGCACTGATTTCTGACAGGTTTGGTATGAATTTGGCCAAGTACTGGACCATTCCTAAAAACCTCTGTAATTCTTGTTTGTCCTGAGGTGGGGGGAGCTGCGTCACTGCTCTTACTTTTTCTTCATCTGGTTTCAGTCCTTTATCTGTGAGTGTGTGTCCAATATATTTGATTTCATTAGTCCTGATGAAACATTTGTTTCTGTTCAGTTTCAGGTTGTATTGTCTTGCTCTGTCCAGCAGCTGTCTCAGTCTGTGATCGTGTTCCTCTTTCGAGTCGCCCCATACTAGCAAATCGTCTATGATGTTTACAACACCATCCAGATCCTCGATCATTTGTGCTACCGCTCTCTGGAACACTTCAGGTGCTGATGAGATGCCGAAAGGTAGCCGTAGAAACCTGTAACGACCGATGGGTGTGTTAAATGTACAGAGCCTTGAGCTTTCATCATCAAGCTTGATCTGCCAAAATCCCTGGTTAGCGTCTAACACAGAGAAGTACTTGGCTTTTGGCATACGAGACACAACTTCTTCCACAGTGAGCAATGGATAATGTTCTCGTTTTATTGCTCTGTTCAAGTCTTTTGGATCCATGCATATCCGAATTTTCTTGGGTGTGACCACAGTCACCATGCTGTTAACCCACTCTGTTGCCTCTGTCTGTCTGATAATAACTCCCATGTTTTCCATCCTCTGTAGTTCTTTAACTACTCTGTCTCTCAGGGCTACAGGAATCCTTCTGGGTGCGTGTACAACTGGTGAGACTGAGGGGTCTATTTGTATGTGATGCTGACCTGGCAAACAACCAAGACCGTCAAACAAATCATTATAGTCTTTGAGAATGTCTTGTTCTTTTCCAACTGCATATACTCTCTGAACTAAACCTATTTTTAAGCATGTAGCACCTCCAACTATAGTGCTCACATCTTCCTGAGTGATTTCAAACTCAATCTTGTGCTTTTTTCCTTTGTACTCACAGATCAGTTGTTTCTTACCTATTGCTGCCACCTTGTGACCAAAACAGGGAACTAGTTTTGTTTTACTTGCTTTCAATGAACCCGCAGCTTCAAGTGCAGTGAGAGTTTTCACAGACATGACGTTACAATCTGCTCCTGTGTCCAGCTTACATGTCACCTGTTTTTTGTTGATCTTGAAGTTTTCTGTCCAAATCTCAGTGTTTGTATCTCCAGAATCCATCACAGAAACGACTTTTTCCTCTGTGTTTACTGCTCCCAGAAACATGTCATTGTCACTTTCTCTCTGCTCCACTGTATGCACTCTCTTTCCTTGCTGCTTCCTTTGGACTTGTGATCTGCACATTTTAGCAAAATGATTCTTTTTCTTGCACAAATTGCATGATTGTCCAAATGCAGGACATTTTTTAACTGCATGCTTGAGTCCACATCTATTGCAGTTTATTTCTTTCAGCTCTGCTTTCACATGTTTGAATGTTCCTTTATTTTCTTTTGTCATCAGTCTACTCACTTCTGCCTCTTCAGTGAGAGCTTTCACTTGGCTGGTCGTTATTTCACTGGCACGGCAAATATTAATGGCCTTTTCTAGTGTCAGATCTGCTTCTCTGAGTAATCTGCCTCTCACTTGGTCATTCGTAATGCCACACACAATTCTGTCACATACCAGGGAATCATGTAAATCTTTGAATTCACAGTCCTTGGCTTTGTTTCTTAAATCTGTGACATATGCATCAATGGTTTCTTCCTGTTTCTGCGCTCTTGTGAAGAACATGTGCCGTATGTAAGTTAAGTTTTTTCTAGGTTCACAATAGTCCTTAAACTTCTTTTTCAGCACTTCAATTTTGTCTTTCTCGTCGTCTCCAAATTCAAAAGTATTGTATACTTTTACCGCTTCATCTCCCGCGACGTGAAGAAAAGTTGCACATTGCACCTTCTCGGACTTTTCCGCGATGCCGCTGGCTGTACAGAAGAGCTCAAAACGCTGACTCCAGTTTCTCCAGTTCTCCGCCAAGTTTCCTTGCAAACTTAGATTCGGTGGTGGTTGAAACTGCGCCATTTCCTCTTCTTTCAGAATTCTTTTCTTCTGACACCATGTAATATTGATGAGTCAGGACGACCTCCGATGTTTGAACAGGCTTTAATTATAACAGACTCGCCATTCACCTTGCACATCAGCCACATGTCCAACAACGCCTCCTAGTGTGTCTCTCGCGATAACTAACAACTCGCATACGTCACATTTTCCAGAATGGGATGCTTCATGTGGGACTGCCTTACCTGCACACTGCAGGACCATGGCTATCTCTTTCTCCACTTCCTCCAGAACTCGGAGACGCTCGTTTGCCATGAAGCAAAGAGGAGAAAAACCACCGACTCCTCTCCAGAAACCGAAACGAACGGGATCCCTCCGTCTCTCTCCTCTAAACCGTTAACCCCCCCCTAAAAACCGTTTACTGGGTCAAATTTGAAAGCGATAGTGTAAAAAGTCCGGACACAAACAGAGCAGAGAAGTCTTCTTCTTTTGTGGTTCTCAAAGAACTAAATGGTTCATTACCGCCACCTGCTGGTAGGAAGGGGAATTGTTTCCTTTTTCCTTCCCTTTTCTCAATTTTCCTCATTTCTTTTAAATACGTTGTTGTTGGTTTTCAAAAAAGTTAGCTGTTCTGAAAAATGGAAGTATTGAATCGTATTATTACAATAGAAACAGGAAACAATAGAATACATGTAAAATATGAAGGCTTTAAGAACATTTGATCTTTCTAAAGAACTGCAGTTTTTTCTACATTCTTTGTTCAATAAGATGATGTAAACCTCTGGACTGTAAATGTTCATTGTTGACGTGCAGGTGGCACAGCATGTGTAGTGTTTTCTGTAGCCATTGTCTTGTGTCTAGTTCATTGTAAAGTTTGTTTAAAAAAACATGCAAGAAAGGTGTTTGGCAATATTTTGACGAATAATTGTGTTAAAAAATATTGTCACTTCTCGAAAGCCAATCAGAGAGCAGACCAATAATGTAAGGTGATGACTGGTTGTACTTGATTTATGTGTCACACGTCTGACAAATGAAGCAGCATGTTTTTCTTTCTTAGTCGTCTTTTATCCTTGTTTAAAACGACCCTGTTCGTTACAGAGATACAGTAAAATGTATAAATCCTCAACTTATAACATTATACAGCAACAATCTGAAACATTAAAACTCCATCATAATAAAAAAAAAAAAGAAACCAACAGCACTAAATCAAATCAGATAAGGTTAAAAAAAATGTTTTTGTGTATAGAAAATTAAAACTAAAATCAAACATTTTATCTCTAAGGTATTTTGTGTGTTTGTGCCCATATTGGTGGTTAAAATCCTCCTGAAAAACTGCTGATTTGTATGCAAATCCTTTGTATTGATATGTAGGCTGTTTTCCTGAAAAGTGTAAACGTAGCTCCCTGTTTGGATGAATGTCATTCATATTCTTGAAATGAGTTTCTTTGCATTTTGGAGCAACAGGAAGTTTTATAAATTTAGATCTTAACTTCCCCGCTTTCCTATTTTGTGTCATTTTTTTTAATGTAGGACACGTGGGACTGAGGGACTTTTTTGTAACGTTTGTTGATGGAAAGTAGAATGTTTAATAGTTTCTTACTCCTGATTGTATTTCAGAATTAACCCCCCCCCCCTGATTCTGAGAATTAGATACTTTTTTCTTTTTCTTTTTAATCTAAGCCAAACAATTTTAAGTACACTGTAAAAACTCTGCAACTGTGTTGTCCACATCATTATAATACAGATTTATTGTGCCTTTTGTTCATGTAATGTTTTATTTTTTCTAATGAAATTGAAGTTTCCCTTGTTTATTCCTTTTCTTGCAGGTTTGGGGATAGACAAAACATTTTGCAGCGTGAATGAATCTTGAGAGACATTCCATTTTATTTAGAAAAAACTTTGAAAAATGGAAATGTCCAGCTGTGATCACATGTTTAAGTGAAGTTTGCTGCTCAAGCTCACTAAAAATACAGAGAGAGAGAGGGGGGGGGGGGGTTAATAAATTTTAAATTGTTCAAAAATCAAATTAGTTCGAATTGGCTTTAGGTTTTGAAGTTGTTTGATAATGTTAGAGTACTGATTGATTTAATCCAAAAAATGTGTTTTTTTCATCTGTAATTGTTTTATTGAACATTGAAAAAACATTTTTATACATGGGGATAAATAAGGTCACCTCTTAAGGATAGATCAGGTCCATGTTCAATTTTATTTTTATTTTTTTAGTAGAACTTTCATTGAATAAATGTTGGAATCTAGACCAGTGTGGTTTCGCTTGCGCGTGCGCAGTGCTCAGCCCCGCTGTCTCGGCCGCAGAGATTTGACGTCGTGTCGCACGTCAATGACGTATTT
>CM074495.1:20907372-20967476 GCA_037389245.1 Oryzias sinensis
CCGGCCGGGTGGGGGGGCGGGGGTGGGTGACTCGGACTAACTTTGTGTTCCGCGTCAGGCTCGAAAAGCTGCTGCTGCTGTGAGAGGAAGCGACAGGAGAGAAGCAGGGACCGAAGAAACGGAGGAAATCCCCCGAAAGGAAATGCCAATCGCAGCCGCCGGTCAGCCGACGACTCAGGAGCCCAGAGTTTGCCCCCTGCTGCTGCCCTCCGCCCCGGAGCCGGTCCCCAAAGGCACCGATCTGTTCGACGACGCGGGGGCGCCGCAGCGCACAGAGTACGGGGGCTCGGAGGGGGGCAGAGGACTCGGGGGCTACAGTTTCAGCCAGAGCCTGGCGGGGGGCTTCCTCCAGCCCCGACCGACTAGCGGCGGCTCCCCGCCGCAGTCCCCGGCCGCGTCCCCCTCGCTGCTCTTCCACCCGCTCCACCACCATCAGATGGCCATGCAGGCGCCGCGGACCCGCTCGCGCTCCCGGTCTGGATATTACCAGCAGTACGGTGTCGGGAATAGCAACGCGACGCCGGGATCCAACCAGCAGCCACAGCAGCAGCTCGGAGCTCACGGCACACCGGCGGAGAGCCAGCCGCGGACGCCGGGAACCAGCGTCTCCCCCGGCGTCCAGAGGCTCTCCGCGGTCCCCGGAGCGCATCGCATCCAGGCGGCAGGTAAATATACGAGGAAGGGGGCAGTTGATGGCTGCAGGAGAGATGGGGGGGCTGCATGACAGCAGGGCTACATCATGTGTGTCATTATTAAAGCAGGAAAAGTTTTTTTTAAAAAGCTCACCAGGACATTGAACTGAAGACATTACGCTTCTTATCCAAAAAGCTCTCTCGGGTCATTGAGACATTTATCAAGGATAGAGAAATATCTCCAGATCAGACAAATGTCTCCTCAATGTTTTCCAGATTTAAAAAACAAACAAACTTGTCTTAGTTAAAAGAACATTACCAGAGAAGGCTAAGTTATAGGTTATTACCATCATGGCCTCTGGCTCCAACCAAATAACCCTTGTGCTATCTTGTGGGGTCAAAATGACCCTTAACCTGTTATCCTTACCATGACAAAGGTGGAAAGATTTCATGTAATCCATGGACACCAGTGAAGATCAAAAATCCTTGAAGCATTGTCTAGTGGGTCTAGATGACCCAACTCCCAATGTTAAAGTGGCGTGGACAGCACAAGGGTTAAAGCAATATGGACGCCACCATGTTGAAGCCAGACATAGTCAGTAAGCAGTAGGGGTGTGTCGATGAATTGATTTCTATCCGTTAATTCGTTCATCTTCTAAACGTGTTTCGTTCCTTTCGCGGTCACGGGGCTGCTGGAGCCTATCCTACAACCCAACAACGTCTTATATGTCTGAGGCAGAATCGAATCGACCTTTACAATTTGAAAAATCGATCTTGGGAAACAAAAAACATTTGGATTAAGGCATGGTAGGTTTATTTGACTATTGGGTATAAAGCGGACAACACGCATGATGACAGCAAAAACTGATCAGCCGTCGTTACGGTCCAGTGTGTGGAAACACTTTGAATTTTGCAAAGACCCGTGACCTCACTGTGACCACACAGCGTGCTAGAATCTTCTAATAATGTTCCCTTTGGATTCTTTTGATGTGGAATGATACCAAATGACATTAACTCCTGTTCATGTGTGCAGTAACACTTGTTTGGCTGGAAAATGCAATGACAGCCGTTGGGGATAGAGGAAAAATCTACTGTTTGTTTGACAGTTTTGACCTGTTACGACAGGTTTGATGTTTGTTTGCCCCAAAATTATTACTTATTTCATACTACTCTAGTTCTACTATGAACTTTAATAATGTACTTAGTATAAGATTGTGAAAGAATGAAAAATATAATCAGAATTGTGCTGGATAACGATCTCAAATTCAATTCTAAGGTGAAACCTTTGAAAAATGGATATTTTCTCTTTCTATTTTCACCAAATGAAACCAAATCATGTTTCAGAAATAAAAGAATCATCTTCATCATCAACTTATGGTTGCAGTGGTGAGTGCTCTTGCCTCACAGCAAGAAGGCCCCTGGTTCAATTCCCAGCTGGGGGACCAGAACAGCAAGGGGGGACCTTTGTGTGTGGAGTTTGCATGTTCTCACCGTACAGCGGGATCTCCGGCTTCCTCCCACCGTCCAAAAACATGCTTCATTGGTTACTCTAAATTGTCCATAGGTGTGAGTGTGCGTGGGTGTGTGATTGAGGCCCTGCGACAGACTGGCGACCTCTACAGGATGCCCATGTGTGGCCAGGATAGGCTCCAGCAGCCCCGTGACCCTGAAAGGGAACAAAAACGGTTTTAGAGGATCAATTAATTAACTTAGAGCGTGTGCTTTAAGGTGGTTCTTGGTCAAAGTATCCATCTTTCAAAAATAGATCACATAAACAGTGAGAATCCATCATGAGCCGGTGGTTTCAAACGAGCAGAGAAGTCTGAACTGAGCAGCTACACGCGTTTCTGCAAATGTATAAACCAGTTTAGTCTAGACGGTCCTCAAAGAAGCGACTGAAACTGAAGGGACTTCTATGGAAGCGATGGTTGGTGTGCATTGAATGCATTTTTCATTTTAGAACTTTTGCAAAGGTGCGGTCTGAAACAGATATTTTGCTTTGCAAAGCTGAACTTAGAGAGTGCTTATGGAAAAGAGCTGGACGAGGAATACAAGGGAGGGCCCTCTTACACAGCAAATGAAATGCAGCCAAGCAGATCACATACAAACAGGGAAGCTAGAGTTTCACCCTCATCCATGGGAAGGCTTTTTTTTCTCCCTCCAAAGCCTAGCAACACACCCGAAAGACCTCAGTAGATATTTCTGTTCAGAAAGACTAAAGCTCAGATATGTACGTAACGCTGTACTTTGATAAAATGAACTATTTAGTGGAAATCACTCAACATTCTAACAAAATAAGACAGGCGGGCTCACTTGCCAGGATTTTTTCCCCCATTATTGCTTCTCAGCCACGCAAGAATCTGCCGGTCCAAATGTCACAACACGAACCTCTGTAGTGTGTGCACACGCACACGGCTGGTCTCCCATGCTGTAGTGTGTGCACACGCACACGGCTGGTCTCCCATTCTGTAGTGTGTGCACACGCACACGGCTGGTCTCCCATTCTGTAGTGTGTGCACAGAGTCGGCCCTAATGCAGACTGGAAATACCTGTCCTGCACAGCTGAGTTCATGTCAACAAAAGCTGCCTCCCCTTCTGAGTAGAAACCTGTTCATACTGGGGGGGCGGGTGGCCACCGACTTGGACATTATCGTTCTCTGTTTTGATCTGACGTTTGGCTGGACGGTAGTCTTCACTGACCTGAAGTCTTCACGTCCGAGCAGCTTTATTTTCTGATGGGAAATCGCTTTAATTGAAGGATCTTCTTTTGAATTTTCATCACGTTTTTACTTTGATATGTTTGTGAATTTGATAGTAAACATTCAAAACCTAATAAATGAATCAAATATTCTCAGAAAGTATGTCTGTCGTCAAATTGAATGGTAAACTTAGCTTTTTTTTAAATATATTTTTAGTTTTTCAACCCCTTCTTCCTTATGTTGCTAATTTGGAATGTACCATTTAATCTGGGACATGCTGCAGAAATTAAGGCTCACCTTGAAAGGAAAAAAAGATAATTATTTTTTTATGCAATTGGAAATAAAATCAGGCATGATGGGTTCAAACCCACGCAGGTTAGCAAATGTGTCCCCTTGAGGTGGTTGTGCTGGTTTCAGCTTCTGCTTTTTGTGCTGTGGTGCGTTCAAAGAGTCACCGACCAGCTGGTTTATCTGGATGTTAGCATAACTGTGGGAAGGTAAACACTTTTCTAGGTGATCCTATCATTAGTATTCTTTGGTTCTGCTGAAGTTGGGCTGCTATATCTAGCTTCTGTTTTTTAAAGTGAACTTGTCCACCTTAATCTTTATTTTTGAGTAATTAAGTGCGAGTTGGTTTAATTTAGAGCATAAAACCTTTTTCTTATCAAGACGCAGCTGAATATCTGGCACTTTCACAGTATGACACACCTTTTATTCGACTCACTGTTTAGTGCCAGAATACTATTTTTTGGGGGGGGGTTTGAAGTAACGAAGAAATTAATATCTTTAATAAATTCTACGCATGTAAATCAGCTGCAATGCAAATGACAAATTATTCCACATCATCAAACCCTTGTTTGCTTTCTTTTAGACCCAGTTTGTTTACTGCTGAATTCCCCTTTTCGCATGCCTCTTCCCACCGGTTCTCGGTGTCTGTTGAGGGAAACGGGCTCACAAAACGCTCAGAACTCCTGCCAATTTGGTGCAAGTGGATAAAAATGTCCTCTGCAGCACTTGATACTCCTCCTCCTCCCCGATTCTGACCCTCTTCTGTCACCGTCTGTCCTCTCTCCGTCATGCTCGCTTCTCCCTCCCCTCCGGATAAGTCAACCTTTTCTGTCCCCTTCCTGCCCATTTTCTCTGGCCTCCTCCCTCACATTTGTCTAATGGAGGGATCGTTTTAATGGATTGCCCAGAGCACAGGAGAAGCAGACACTCCAACCACTTTAAATCTGCCCCTCCACTCCCATCCTCTGCATCCCAAGAAGAAACCCCCCCCCCCCCCCTTTTTTTTTAGGAGTCTTATGTTCGAGGACATGACTTTTACTCACACATTGATCAAGCGGCGCCCCTCCCTTTTTGTGCTTTATCAAAAACAATGATTGAAATGGGGGGAAAAACATGGAGTGATGATATTATGGGGAGAGAACGCGGAAAGGCAACAAGTCATTTGAAACTTGAGTTTGTGGAGATTTGAGGCGAAATTCAAATGAAGGATAAAAAAGGAATGAATGATCGGGGAAGAGGAAGGAGTGGAAAAGCTTACGGTTGTAGGAGTGTGGTGAGGAAGCGCGGTGTGGCTGTTTTCTTCGGCTTCAGCAGGAAGGTCAGGTGAAGAGGGGCTGGGGAGGGAAGGACAGCGATAATTGGACTGAAGCTGGAGTCATAACAAAGGGAGGATGAGAGGAACTTTCACGGCATAATGCTGACTGGAGGAGCAGCTTATAAGAGTGACTTTGGGGAGGGTGAGGGCCTCCCTGGTGGAGAGGGAAAGGCATTTGCAGCAGAGCATTGTGGGGGATGAGCCGGCGCTGTTCGTTGCTGCTGCTCTCTGCACGTTGGAGCCGTTTGTGGGATGTGGTCGGGCTGTCGTATGCGTTACAACCGCCCAAAAGACGAGTTGATTAGGTTAAAAACAAAGGGGCGGGGTTTAAAAAAATAAATTATTTACAATTCAATGTACAAAAATTGTCTTTTAAGATTGTTTCTTGAAATGTTGTGCGTCTTTTATTACACAAACTACATTTTCTCCTGAATTTATATAAATTGGGGGGGTGTCGAGAACCCGTTTCTGTGACCAATCAGATGCTTTTTGTGTCAAAATATCCACTTTTTATTGCTTGTCTTTCAGATTTGTTGAAATATCCGGGTGTGTGTAGCAAAGGTGCTTGTTTCAAAAACGTTGTCGTCTTATTTTCTCGATAGAAACAGTTGACGGCTGAATTTTAACAGGACCCCCCCCTATGACCCTGCAGCCCAAAACCTGCATGTGGGGGCCAAACGAAGGGGACGAGACCTGGAACTTTGGGACACAGAACAGAGAAATAGTGCAAAAAAAGCATCAGACGACCGGAAAATCGCTAATCAATATGATTGAAACGTTAATAAACTATAAAGGATATTTGTCTTTACGTTTAAGATCCTCGTTGACCAAAATGCTTCTCCAGATCTGATTATTTACCCGCAGACTGCCTGTATCCGCTCATAAGGGCAGTTGGGACTTAGGCTAAGCTTTTATTTTACGCACACAGTGTTGTCATAACTTTGATTGAACCCCCTTTAACCCCCCCCCCCCCATCACCATAAACAAACCGATATAAAATGAACCAACAGCTGCACCTTCAGCTGCTTTACTGTGCAGATAGGAAAAGTTTAGCTGTGGTTTGTCTGACTTTACTGTATTCGATGCTCCAAATAAGCAAAAGAAAATGAGAAGTCTTTACATGAACGCTTCTGAGAAGCTCCTCCAATCAGCAGGCCTGGAAACACCCTCACTGCTAAGTGAGGCACCACAGTGGAAAGTTGATTCATCCATGTCTGCATTGACATCAATACGTCTCTGTGAAGTTTTCTTTAAACTCACCACCATCTCTGACATCTACCTTTGGTCTCTTGCATTGACTTCCTCCAGCTTTTTTTGAGCGTGCTGACTCAACAAAAGTTTCCACACTCTGTCTGCTCACTCAAACGGCTGAAGGACGCTAAGATCTTTGCACGCAAAAAGTCAGTGAAAAACTCAGATTAAACCTAAGACATTTTCCACTTAATCCATAACGTCCTTTCTAGTTTTCGAAAGACACATAGGTTTTATCTTGAGTTATATGCTGTAGATTAGGAAACAGTCTGTCAAATATTCTGTCAGATAACAAAAAATACACGATATGAGGAAAACTTGCGATATGCAATATCAGTCATCAATATTGCGATGACAGTATAACTTAAGATTCATGAACAAATAGCAAAACAACCAAAAACATCATTTCCATTTCACTGCAGTTTAATTTAAACAAGAGTCAAGATACGTTAAATTATACTCCAAATGAAAATGGTCTACATGGGAGGCGAGCATCTAGCATAAAAGGGCTTCACCTGATTGGTCAAATGGATTTATTTGATTAGCTAACTACTTCAAGCTGCCAAAGGATTGTTTAAGCACATTTAAAATAACAATTTATTGAAATTTTCACCATCTTTTGCGATATTGCACAGCTTGATATCGCGATAACGATTAATCTACGAGTTATTGTGCAGGCCTAAATACAGGCTTGGGTCAACCAACAAAGAACTGGTCAATGCAGACGTAAACCTTCCAGGAATGTTCCCCGCTCCAATTTGGAACCAGGTTAGATTGAGTGGTCTAAAACCCACAAGTCTTTGTTTTGGTTCAGTTCCTTGATCTGAGATTACAGCATCTTGGCACAAGGAGGTTGGCGTGGAAGTTCACCATCTGATTTACCCTGCAGGTAATTCAGAAGCAGAAAAGCAAAGAAACTCTGAGAAATGGTTACGTTTTACAACAGAGAGAAAGGTGGTCGAACGAGAGGAAGACCTCTGTGGGATGATGGGATATGAAGGTCTACCTAATCATAACTAAGGCCCTGTCCATATTTACGAGGTCCTCGTTGACAGAAGCTTTTTATGCAAAGAGAAAAATGGTTTAGTTTATTTAAATTCTGCCCAACAGAGATGAGAGAATTATTTTCTTTTCCAGCTTCAAAAGTTAGGAATATCAAGAAATTCCAATCAAGCATGATGAAAGGGGTGCTATTACTTATATTTATGTTCTAAAAATGACTCCAAAGTGAGGTAATGTATACATATATATAAAATATTTGTTAAGTAGTTTGTAGAAAGAAGTGTGACAACTGTTCTTGATTCTGGCAGATGAGAACCCCAAACCTTAAAGTGCATCAGTAACCGTGTGTGTGTTTGTCCACCTATCGTAGTCCTGCTGTCCAGACCAGTAGAACGCCTCGTCTCTGACTTTAGCATCGTGCTAATGTTGTCCTCTGCTTTGTACTTTAGCACATTTGTGACAAACAAGTGCAGAAAGAATGTGAGGTGATCTCACACAAATTACATATCAGATTCTGGTAGATTTGTGTTAAGATGCTTGCAAGCAGACCTCCAGGCAGCGTGTAACCACATCTATTGTTGCAGTTGTATAATTTTCAATAGATAATAATTTTTACGTCATTTGGTTGAAAAGTTGATTTGATACAAGCTTCTTTGGGATTGGGTTGTTTTTAATGAACCTAAACTGATTGATAATTTGTATCAGACGGACTTTGCGGGATGATGACTGCAGGTCCAGTTTTGCATTAATGGGATCAGAGCGTCGGACTAGGACTAGTCATTGAAGCCAGGAGGTTGCTTTCCCAAAACCTAATCAGGGAGTCGATCGTCCATCATCAGGTCTGTGCCTAACCCATTTCTATCAGATCTGGAAACATCGGATTTCACTTTAGTAACCTTGAGGGAAGAACTAGAGGCAAACAAGTCCTCTGCATCACTGGTAGATAATTCCAGCAAAATAAAGGAAACACATTTTTCAGTGATTTTGAGAGGGTGTATTAGGCAAAAGGAAGGTGGCCTATGGAGACAGCTTGTGAGGAAAGGACCATTGAACTGGAGCTAGGTTTCTTAATGTTTCACTAAGATCCCTCACTTTTGCCGTGGCTCTCGTGTGAAGCACGCCGTGTCTACCGCCGTCACTTTCCCCCCTCTTTCAAGCCTGCATGTCGGCACATTACTTGACTGCTTTACGAAAGTGTGATGTAGCGGGATGTGTGAGTGAGGCAAGGTGATAAGAAAGCACATTTATGTGCACGTTTGGGCCTCAGACGCAGTTTTTGTACTGGACACACCAGGGCTGCCGGACCTGGTAGATTTTTTTTCTCCAACCGAGCTTGTCGTGCATTTGTCACCATATCTCCCTGTCCATCCGTCCCGTCTGCCGTGTCTCCAGTTGGGCCCGGAGAGCGATGGACATCCTGAACAGAGATGCTGCGATAGAGCGGGCAGAGGAAATGTGGATGCCGTGTGATAAAGCGGCAGGAGGATCGGGGAAGCAGACAGGCTGGCTGATAGGGGAACAGATAGGTGACAGGAAGGGCTGTCATGGAGAGGGTCAGGAGGAGGATGTGGAAGGCAGGTGTTTGAGCTGTGTGCAAAGGGGGAGGGAAGAGAAATGTGAAGGAAATGGATAGAAATAGCTGATGCACTCTGAGGCTTCCAGAAAATCAATAGCAGTCAAGAGGGAAGACACAACCCCCCACCCTCGTCTCCCTGCCTGTTCTTACACCCGCCGATCCTGCCTTCCTTTAGTCCTTTTCCTCCATTCCTGTGTACTCTTGTGCCATTTTTATTTCTCCTTTGTGTTCTGACCCCGTACCTAAAGGTTTCTACCCCCTCCAGACTTCTACTTAACCCTTTCTTGTCGTTGGCTTTCATCTCATCTGTGGTGATTATGGTTTGATGAATTTCCAGAAGGAACGCCTGGCTGCCGATGGTTTTCTGCAGCCGCTGGTACTGCGGCGGTAAAGTGTGAAAGCGGCAGAGTTTGATGGCATGTGTTACTTCTGCACATTATCACTTCAGGCTGGTGTTGATTACAGTCATCTGTATCGTACATTTGAAGTGGAAGACTGCTGAACACGCTTTGCTCAGCTTTGTTAGACTACTCGTGAATATTTTTATCTTTGCACTCTTCAATTAATGAAAAAAGTTAAATGTGCCGAAACAATCTTATGGCAGCTTGAAGTATTTAGTGAACCATATAAATCCCTTAAATAAATCCAATCGGATGAAGCCCTTTCATGTTAGATGCTAAAGTCCCATCTAGACCTGGGTCATTAGGAGTAGAATTTAAGGTTTGTTGACTTTGTTGGTTTACCATTTGTTCAAAGATTGCAAGTGTTATTTGTCAACGCAATATTGATCACTAATATCGTGAGTTTTCCTTGTATCGGGCAGCCCTAGTGTGTAGTAAAAGAAGAAAAAAAAGCAAGGCACCACTTATTGCATTCACAATGGAATGCATGGTTGTAAATGAAAAATCTTTGCATTAAATATTGGCTTTTCAATGCTCCGCTTTGGGTACTTGAAAACAAAAAAGTTCAGAAGAGAAGGAGACGAATTACAGCCGAAAGTCTTGAGATTTTTTCCAAAGAGCAGCTCTGCGTCTGCTCCCCTCTGGGTTAGTTTCCATTCGTCGCTTTTGTGAAGGTAGCCTTGTTTTGAAGAGCCCTTGGGAGCGCTTACCCTTGGAGTGTGTACCACTGCCACCATCTGTGGTAAAGGACGAAAGACGTGCCCGTGACAATGCGGGAACAAAAGCCGCGGTGGGTGAAGACAATGGGAAGATGAAAGGATTGAGGAGAAAACAAAAACAATAGAGTAAAAGTCTTAGCTGTGATGAGAGCTTCTGTATCATCAGAGAGCTCCTCTAATCCAGGATTACTGTGTTTATTTTGTGGGTGCACATGCGTGTGCACTCACATGCACAGAGACTGGGGGGGGGGGGGGGGGTATGCCATATGTGTGCCAGCCATTCCCCCTCTGTATTCCCAATCAGCAGCTTTTTCCACAAACATGTTTTTGTCTTTTTTACCCGTGTGCTCAATCCTGGTTACATTAGAAAACTAAAAACAAGGGGATTAAAGGAGTTCAGACATAAACAGGGACCTTCATAATGCCTGCACATAATTGGCACACAAGGGTAGGTTTGGCACGTCTGCACTTTAGATCGGAGGTTAACACACCGACTTTACTGATTTGAATGTACGACGAACGTTTAATGAAATTATTCATTTGTATGAAATGTCTGTTCATTTCAAAATGACTGGATGTATTTCGTCAAACTACAAGGTCTCCTCTGAGTTCCTTTGGAGAATTCAGATTCTGAACAAACGTGGAAAACATGTCTGACTCGCCTCTGTTTTCGTGCAGGAGCTTCTGTTGGGTCGTACCACTGCCACCCAGACCGCGCATATGGAGAGGAGCGGGACAAGGTAAGTCGGACGACGTGTTTTCCTCTGCGTTTGTCCCACGGCTGAAAGACGATGCTGGTTGAAGTAGAAAGAGAGAAAAGAGTCAAGGTTTCTTGTCTAACTGAACAGAGAAGTCCAGACCTATGAAAACCTGGATGTGACGGCTCACTTTTCCTATAAGTAGGAAATGTGGTACATAGAGGTTCACTGTTATCAGGGGAGTCACATGACCTGGTACTGCATAGTATTCACCTTTTTTTAAACCTGCTCTCAGTTGTCAACCATCAAGTGAAGGCCAAACATGCCAAATAAAAACAAAATGCTTTTTTACATCTAATCATCAGCTTTTATTTTGGGTTGGTTTTCGTGTCTGGAACACTGCCGTCTGGTTGAGTACTAACTGACTAACTGGTGGGTTGAGGTAATGTGGCGTTTTTGATGGATGTTGTACTTTTTGTTTCAGATGAAGGGCAAATGTCTAACCCCTCTGATGCATGATGGTGTAATTGTGGATTAGAGATCAGTTCAGGATAAATGAGCAAATATGAAAAATGACTAGAGCTAACCTACAAATTCTGCAGGATTTATTCATGTTGGATGTCAAAAGTTCAATCGCACTGTAGGCAAAGTCCTGACAGACCAAAGAGGAGCTGGAACAAAGCTTAGGAAAAGTGTTCTCAACACTGACAGGAACTTTGTAATGTTGGACATTAAAGCATTTTTCTGCTATTCCCTGCTTTGTGCTTTAATTATAGACTATAGTCTATAATTCTATAATAGACTTGAAGGGTCTATATCATGTTATCCATACAAGAGTAAACTATCTCTATGTATCTGATACATTTTTTTAATGAAATGGTTAATTTTCGCAGCTCATTTTCCTACCCAGAAGTAAGACGACTTGATCTCTGAGGCTCCGCCTTTTTGCTTCTTTAGGGTTCCGCCCATTATTTGACATCAACCCAGAGAGTCGGCCTCTGCAGCCTGTCTGTTTTTTCCCACGAAAACAAACAATATCCTTGTGCAGAGATGGATGTTGATATTGTTCATATAAAAGGAAACCGTTGAGTCGATCACCGCCAGCTCCACTGAGAAAGTGGGTGTGTCTGTTAGCTTGGGGGTGGAGCTGGCAGCGCAGACTCTTCCTGGAAGGGGCGGTTCTTGACTTAGAAATGTGTGAATGGATCAAAACACAGCTTTGGGTGGTTTTTCGTGATGAATTAACATGATAATGCACTTAAAGCTGAACAAAGTTGCTTTTGCGTGATTCTTCTTAACCCGCTTTGTCCCGGTCACTCGTGGGTGAAGGCAGGGGGCATCCTGGACAGGTCGCCAGTCTGTCGCAGGGCCACAATCACACACCCATACAACCTCACATTCACACTTGGGGACACTTTAACCAATGAACCAATGAAGCATGTTTCTGGACGGTGGGAGGAAGCCGTAGTCCCCGGAAAAAAATACGCATTCAGAACATGCCAAGACTCTTTTTCATGAAATCGGTCCTTTAGTCTTTGTCAATCATGGAGTTTTACTTGCACATATTCTACAATTGTGTTTATCTCTTCAGGAAAAACATTTATAGGTAATGTGTATTAACACTGATCATAGCAGGACAGACAAACCGATGTTTGTTAGTTTTTAATGTGTTGCCACAATTGGAATATCACAGTTGTAAATGTTTAAAAAGCTACATTCCACAATGTTGTTTTTTTATTGAACCTTTATTTACCCAGGAATTGTCCCATTGTGATAAAGAATCTCTTTTCCAAGGGAGTCCTGGCAACCACAAAGTGTTGTGAAAATGGCTTCTAGTCCCACCCTGATTGTCTTTTGATCGATTTTAAAGCCTTCCCCATGGTCTTTTAATTCTGGTTATGCTGTTTTTAGCCATAATAGCCATAATAAAAAAATCACGTCAATAAAAAAATATCCCTTGTGCTATCTTGTGGGGTCAAAATGACCCCACCCTTACATAGACGTGTTATCCCTACCATTAAAAAAAGGTGGAAAGATTTCATGTAATCCATGGACACCAGTCCATTATACATTATTTCAGTGATGCGACTTAGTTAAAATTACTGCCACCATCGACTAAGCGACCTCTCTTTTTGTCGCACTGGTTGTAAGGGGTTGTAACCAAAGGGATATTGTGAAATGAAGGCAGTCCTCCACCGGTGGAGGTGAAGGAAAGAAGAGTGTCGAGCGATGAAGTTGATGGTTTCTTCTCAGTCTGGGAAGCCTAGTTGGAGCATCAATGATGAATGGCTTTTGACTTTGTTTAGGCTTTTTAATCTGTGAGAATGAAGCCATTAACTGAAATAGAAATGAAGTATTGAAGGAGGAGCTTTGTCTCCAAAGCCACACCAACCAGCACATCTGGGCCTTCATGGGGTTTCCTGTGTTGCCTGAGGGCACGCAGACGTATTGAAGGAATGGAGATTGAACCACCACCCCTCTGATACTTAGCTGAGTTCCCTAATAGACAAAAACGTTGTTGTCTGCAACATTTAGCAGAAATGTAGGTTTGTGCAGGTCATCTTTGTAGACGCGGGGAAGCTGCACAGCTGCTCTGAGCCAGCATGGATACAACTGTAGACGTTGTGGAAGTGTGTGGAAGGGGTGCGTCACAGTGTGCGTCCAGGCGGGTTTGTGCACGGTACGAAAGAACGCGTGGTTGTTTTCAGGCTAAAACGGCCATGTTTCAGCTGCGGATTTCTCACCCGCTTGTCTGTTTTTGTGCGTTCCAGACGCTGAAGTGCAGCGAAAAAGGCGACATTGGAGCATATTGCTTGAGGAAACACACACTCCTTTGTCTGCCGACGCTCCCCTCCCACTAACACGGGGAGACAGGCCCATCAAAGTTTCATAGTAATGGGCAGTAGCCCCCACACGCGGGGGTCCACTGCACTGGTTCGGTTCTTCTCACGCCCCCCTCAGATTTCAAGGCCAGGTTCTGGGACGGGTCAAACGTGGATGAATGGAGGGACGGGGGAGACAGAAAAAAAGGGGGCACCAACCACGGGGTTGGTTTATCTGATATGGAGGAGGTGGGGGATGGGAGGAAATTGTTCAGGGGTGTGTGTGGTGGAGTAGTCTGGCTTAGATAGGAAAATTGGCACAGCGGTAGAACCGCTGTGGGTCAAAGCCGAGGCTTTAAAAACCCAAAAGACGCTATGCTAGGAAGGGGAGCGGAAAGATCTCACGGACTCACAGGGTGAGACTCGGTCACTTCTTAAAGACCCACTCCCGTGAAAAGGGTGTTTTTATCATGTTCTTTTTTCTGATTATGGAGGACATTTATAAGCTTAAAATCATATATATATATATAAATATATAATTACTGTTTGGAAAAGGGTTTAGTTGTGACGTACAAAACAAACATCTTTGTTTTCCTGGTCTGAGCTGGAATCCGGATCAAAACCGTACAGCTGGATAGCTCCGACATGGCTCACCAGTCTTATTGAACCCAGTGATGTTAGGTCGGGGGTGGCGGAGGCCGTAAACTAGCAACCTGTACTTGTGAACAGATGGATGACAGGAAGTGGGGGCAGGCTTACTCTGCGCTAAAAAGTCCCGCCCACAACTCAGGTGAATTTCGCTGTGCAGAAACTGCTTCATCATACTTGATAGACTACTAGGAACAGTTTTACAAAATATCAAAAGCTGAAGAAAACTCTACATGTACAGATTACACACAGAGTGCCTCTTATAGGAGGTGTGTCAGCCCATCCAGACTCATTTCTCCATCGTTTTTATGAGCTGTGTTGAGGATCTCACATCACGCACATCTCCTTCCTTTCCTTCCAGCTCTGTCATCATTTCATTCCCTCCAGTCACATCTTGATGAGGTCATTGTTGTTTTCCCGTAAACCAGTCAGGCCCCAGTCACGTAGAACGCTACGAGTGAGCGGTACGCTCCACTTGGCACCACAGTTCACACACAAATGTTCTCCGGGTTGTGTCTCTGGTTGCAGTCGACCTCTGCGGAGCTTCAGAAGATGTTGTGCTTCAGAAGCGGTAGCAGCTGTCGATGTGTGAATGTGAAACTGCGGATGTCTGGAGGCGTCTCTGCTTTTCAGCTGTTTCCTCTTAACTCTCTCCTGTCCTGTGCGTTTGTGTGTGTGTGTTTGTGTTACAGTTGGCGAGTCATTTGTGTCACACATAACTACCGCTCGTCTCATCAAAGAGGGCAGTGAAAACCAGGATCAGCTTGAGTGAAAGTTTGGGATTAGGACACAGGAAGCTCCCAGTTAAAGACTGACTCGCTGACTTACAGTCTGTTTCCTTGCCTCACTGTGGTGGAGGAATTGACGTGACTCACAGATGAGTCAAGAAGATTGTAGCGGTATATGATAACTCCTGAGTCACAACAAACCAGATGACTACAGTTAGCAGTGTCACACTTTTATTATGGATCTCACGCTTCCTTTACACTCGCTAGTAAATATTTGTCGACCCTCCCTCCCGTCTGTGGGTGTGTACTTGAGGTTCACACATGGGCCTGTGAGAGCCTGTCCTCTGTTTGCGTTTGCTCGCTGCAAGAGGAAGTACCTTTGAGCCCCGGAGGGGCCCGAGCGCCGGTGGAGTAACATGTCGTCTTTCACAATCCCGTCTTGGCGTGTACGCACACAAACGCTCCGCAACGTACGGGAAATTCTGTGAGTCACTGAGGAATATGGGGATTCTGCAGCGGCGTGCTTTGAAAACGGACTAAAGGGCCGTGAATAATGATGAGTCGCTCTCTTACCCTTCACTTTTTTTTCTTTCTCTGTCATCCTCCATGCGTAGAGTGAGGAAAGTCCAAGTCCAAAGCGCCAGAGGATGTCCAGTCATTCTGTCCTGGAACAGCTCACCTCATCCGCACCCCCACCGTCCACGCCCTCTCCCCCCATTCGCCCGTGGGAGTCGGGACCGCCAAGTCGGAGACAGCCTCACCACCACCCGCTCTACCATCAGGAGAGGTGCCTTACTCCTGTGCGGCTCAGACGCAGGTACCGTTTTTTTCTGCGATAAACCATTCCGCTGTGCGCGGGTTTTCCCCCCCGGGTTCCTGAAATCCAGCTAACTGTTGTCTCTCCTTCAGCCCCCCAGCAAGGCGGCAGCGTGGCCGACTCTCCAGACCCTCCCGCCCCCTGCCTCCGCATCACCATTCTCCCATCCAAGGCGCCACGCCTCGGCCGTCGCCAGCAGAGCTCCAGGACGAGAACTACAACCGCAACCCGCCGTCATCCGCCCACCAGACGTACCCAACGCACACGCCTCCCGCCTACGCCCAGCCTCCCGCCCCCGGTGGTGGAGCGGCGGCGGCAGAGGAGCCTCGAGCTTTCCACCCCCCCACCGTATCACCCCGACTTCTGCACCCGGCGGCTCACCACCACCCTCACCATCTACAGCAACAGCCTCATGGAGCGCAGCAGCAGCAGGGCGCCATGGTCATGGACCTTCACGAACGGGTGCGGCGCCTTCTAGAGCCGTAGATCGGTTTACCATCAAAACCCAAGTCTTTCTATTCAGCTTATTATACTGACATGTCTGCTTTATGTATGTCTTCCTACTGAATATACGTAATAGAAGAATATTTATTTATCATTTATACTTTTAGTTAAAACAGGAGATCAGAATCAACAAAATGAACAGAAACTCAAATCTCAAATATAGTTTTTCTGCCCTCAAACTTCCACTGACTACAGTTTTGTCGACTATATTTCAAACAAGTTGGACTTTTCAGAACTTATTGCAGTAAACTGAACTCAAGTCTCATTTTTTCATCCACAGGAAGCACTTGATAGTTTTACTTTGAAACAGACGAACTTCATCAACGCTTTACTTTGAAGGTTTATTTACTTCTGGTGACAGTAGCGCATTTGGTTGACCTCTTTTAGATACTTAAAATCCAACATTATTCTGCAACTTAGAGCAACATTCACATTGCCTGAAGGCCACCACACTGACATCGGAGTATTTGGAAACTCGTTGCAGCCCTAGCCTTTGCAGGCTGTGACATTGTGTGAATAGGGCTCTTTATGGCGGCTGTGGTGCAGCGGTAGGCCCGGCCATACATGTCAAAATGTCCTTGTGCGGGACGCCGATCCCCTCATCTCTGGTGGAGGGATGGCGCCAGCGTTCTGCAGCAGAGCCGCCATCAGCGTGTGAATTTGACCATTAATTGGTGTTTGCTTCTCCTTCAGCTGCAGCAGGGCAACATGCCGGTCTCCTACACGGTGACCCCGGTTCCTCCTCACGGCCTCACGGCAACTTTGTGCAGCAGCCAGCATCTCCCTCCTTCCTGCTCCTCCCAACAGCAGGTCCCCCCCTGCAGTGTGGTGTTCAGCACAGGACAACACTATCACCCGGTGAGAGGCCCAAACCTCTGTCCACTCTGCTTTTTTGTTTGTGAGAACTCAGTGGAGTCTGGTGAAAAGAGGGGTTTTTGTTTTTGTGTTACATGTTGACATTTCACTTGTATGACACGTGACTGCCACCTAGTGGCGAAAGCGTTCACTACAGTTAATGCAGAGGTAATGTTCTGACGGGTGTCTCTGTCTTCTGGACCCTTCACAGATGTTACAGGCGTGCTCGATGCAGCATTTGCCCGTTCCCTATGCGTTTCCCCAGCTGCTGTCCAGTGACCCTCAGTTCCTGATCTCCTCGGCGCCTCATCTCAGCCACCATCCGCCTCACCTCCCAACGGCCGCACAGTTCCTGCCCTTCCAGCCGCAGCAGCCGCGTTCGGTACGTCCACTGCTTCACGCCAGCAGACGGTTCACTTCCGTTTGCATCGGCGGGAACAAAATAAAGACAGAAGCTTTGTGTTAAAGCTGCTTCTGTTTCGGTTTCACGACTAAACAAAAGTTTTAAGAAGTTTTTTCCCCCCATATTTTTTTGAACTCTTGTGCTATCTGCAGGGTCCAGATGACCCCACAAGATGGCACAGGGGTTAAACTCTGTCTTTTCATATTTTCCCTACAGTACTTATATGATTTAAACTATTAAATCCGCAATAAAAACTAGAAGGAGCTGCATTTCTAGAAGGAAATTTCCAGAAGGAAATGCAGGGTAGATGCTAAAATCCTGAATGGAAATTAAACTTAAAGGGTAATAATTGGCTAAAATAAAAAAATAAATGAAGAAATTATCAAAGTTGACCTTAAATAAAGTGAATACAGCACAATAACAAAAAAGATATGTTTGTGAAAAATGCCAGAGCTGGGTATCGAACCAGCGAGTTTCTGCACCAAGGATTCTCTGTGTATTTCAATGGAGGCAGAAATCCTGGAATATCTGGAAAAGTTCAAGGATTTGAAGGACCAAAAGTCACAGCTGGAAAAAGTTGAAAGAGCTGAACATTTGAATAGTTAAACAGTTGAAACAGCTGAAACGTAGAAGGAGTTGAGCGCCAAAACATGGTGGAAGCTCCTGGAATAAAGAAACAGGAAAACAATAAAGAAATCAATCAACCTTCCTGGTTCAGACACTCAGAGTTTGTGTTTTCCTCTCAGCCCTTACAGCGGATTGAAAACGAGGTGGATATCGTGGGAGAGCAGCTGTCCGTCACTGGGAACTTCAGCTATGCCCACCACCACCACCACCAGCCTCCGTCCAGCCTGCCGCCGTCTGCGCATCTGCAGTTCCTCTCACACCACGACCCGCTGCCGCAGGAGCTGTTCACCATGGTGAGGCCACTTTCCCGGAGTCACAATGTCTTGGTTGTTTTCCCTTCTTTCCCAGTCATTTATTCTCTTTCTCGGTGCCCCCCCCTCCCCCCATTGCAGCCTTATCCACACTTCATGCCTCGTCGATTCGCCAGCAGACGTTACCGCTACCAGCAAGCTGTGCCCCCGTCTCCCTACCACCCCAGCTTTCTGCCTTACTTCCTGTAAGTGTCTCCAGCTGTGGGTCATGCAGGTGAAGGTGCTGGAGGTTGATGATGACTCCACGCTTGTTCTCTCTGTCCTCCCCCTCGCAGCTCCATGCTTCCTGTTCCCCCGAATGTGACTCCCACCATCAGCCTGGAGCTGGACGTAGACGACGGGGAGGTGGAGAACTACGAGGTAGGCGGAGCTGCCAGCATTGCTGCGGCGTGCTGCAGGTTCTCCAAGTGACGCCTCCTCCTCACGGCCTTTGACCCTCCAGGCGCTGCTGAACCTCGCGGAACGTCTCGGGGAGGCGAAGCCTCGCGGTCTGACCAAGGCGGACATCGAGCAGCTCCCGTCGTACCGCTTCAACCCCAACAACCGTCAGTCTGAGCAAACACTGTGAGTCTGCAGGGTTTCAGAGCGGACGGGGGCTTTTGCCCGCAGACTGTGAGCTTGAAGCCGCTGATCTTTGTCCTCACAGGTGTGTCGTGTGTATGTGCGACTTTGAATCCCGCCAGCTGCTCCGCGTGTTGCCCTGTAATCACGAGTTCCATGCCAAGTGTGTAGACAAGTGGCTGAAGGTAAGTGACGGACGGCGTTGCTGTGTCCGGGTCGGTCGTCATGAAGCTATAAGTCGTTTTAGGTTCAAACTATGGAGTATCGGTCCATAGACCCACTACTAGTTAAATGCCAATGAATTTGATCAAACAGGTCAATTATGCCAGTTAGTGGTTTACGGTTGCTCAGTTTCTGCACCATTAAGAGCAAATTTAGGTCTAATCTTTGACTCTGATGGTGGTAAAAATGGCAAACATTTATGAATTACATTGGTTTTTTCAATAATAAAGATCAGCTTTACTCCTGTGACACCAGAAGAGACCAAAGCTTCAACGTCCTTTGATGTTCTTTCTCGTATGGCGGCGTAAAGTCGTTGCAGCGGTCTCCCGCTGAAACCCCGGTCCGCCTTTGGCGTCCTCGTGGATCCGTGTTCGCCGCGTCTCCGTACAGAATGAGCTCTCTTTGATCCGATCTTTGTGTTTAGTCTGTGGAACCGGACGTACGTTTCTGTGAAGGTTTGAAGTCTGAGAGTTTATATCTGTTATCACAGATTTCACCTTATTTTTAGAACTTAAACGAGGAAGAAGCGCAGATGAATCTCATGATTTGACAAACCCAACAGTTAAGTAAAAGCCTTAGAAAGTCTCCAGGTGTGAGGTATAGTATGGGTACGTATTGATAAACAATTCAGAACTATATATTGATATATATAATGACTGGTATTTCATAGTGATTCTGTTTAGTGTCGATTTTAAAGTACACTTTTGGTAAATAAACCAGCCGCGTTTCTGTCAGACTTTTTATACTTCCATGTTTTTGTTTGTGTGTAGTGAAAAACTTCTTTTAAAATCTTCTCTTTAAGGTGCAGGTTTGAACGTGTTTCCACTGCCGATTGATATCCCGCAGACTCTTGAGTGTGAAACGCCGGACTCGTGGTGAAACGGACGCCTCACGCATGAAGTTTGAGATTGTAAAGCGGTTCTGTGTCTGACAGGCGAACCGGACCTGTCCCATCTGTCGAGCCGACGCCTCCGAGGTCCAGCGGGACTCCGAGTGACCGCCCCTCCGCTCCCCGTGGCTCTTCGTCCCACGCGGTTCCTCCGCGGACTCTTCCTCCCGTTTCTTCGCTGGACTTGGTCGGCGCTGATGACGATGAGAAGCCGTCTCTGGTCCCGGCGTGTTGGAGTGGTCCTGGCGGCCCCTCCCAGCACATGTGACCTAAAGACTCTTGTTGTACTCATTCCAAAGATGGTAACTAAACACCCGTTCGGGGAAATCCGTGTCGTTCCCACTGTTCCACTGTTCAGAGAGGAGTTGAAGAGGAAGACGTTGGTTCTTCAGCGTCAAAGCAACACTTTCCTCTGTGTGAGGAAGTGGACCTGTTGTTGTTTTTTCCTGGAAGGCAGGCATGTGTGAGTGTGTGCGTTTGTGGGAGTGTTGCCATGTGAAAGAGTGCGTCTACTGTACATCTACAATTACATTTTCTATATGGACTGCGTGGAACTTCTGTTCAAGTGGTTGAGAGGAGTTTAGGACCGGCAACACTTTTCGTTTTTTTATCTCCAGGTTCTTTGGGGTTTTCACTCCGTCTGGCTCTATCGTTGGTTCATGGTTTGTGTCTTTAACGCGGCTGCGGGCTGCAGGGTCCCGCGTCCCGCTCAGAAAATGTGCGTCAGAGCGTTTTTATGGGTGGAAGGTGCTGGCAGGGGCAGGGATGCAGCAAAGAGTCCCACAAACAAAGCTCCGGGCCGGGAGCGCATCATCTTAGCATCAGACGCCCCGCCGCCTCTGGGCTGGGCGTGTCGCCGACCGTCTGCAGGCCGCGCCCCACCATGAAGACCGCTCACCGCGTGGTGTTCAGAGTAACCGAACAGGTACCCAGTGTGCCGCCAAGCGGTCGTGGCCATTCAGGATCCCGGTCTGTCACTGCGACCCGGCCCAGTCTGCCCACGGCGCCGCTTCAGGGGCTATCACCCATCTGCGATGCTCTTCATCCTCAGACGTCCGACAGTCCAGGACATCGACCAGGACGCGGTGCACGTGCAAATGAATCAGGTCGGCGGCGCAGAACGGAGGCCCAAGTGGCAGCGGTCGACCTCCTGACCCGCCATTCCTTCCAGTTCCTCCTGTTACCTTTCCCGGTTCCTCTTAGCAGCTCTGTGTTTCTCTCACCACTAAAAGGGATCAACCTGTGAGGTCTCAGCTAGTAGATTAGCCACTTCAGCACTTTAAGGCGTAGATGGAAGACGTACCCTTGTCCACTCTGAACAAACATTTCAAGAATCTACGGAAGCCTTTTTAGGTCAAGTTGTTCATATGTTCATCTCACGCTTCTGTCTGCTTGTTGATGAAGATCAATCTGTGAAATGCTTGGATTGTAGAGCCTCGTCATAAAGCCACTTCAGACGCTTTACTTCCTCCTTAATTTAAAAGCATTTTGTGTGTGAAATCCCGTAGGAATCATGGGAATGGGGGGGAAACGGCGTTTCCTGTCCTCCTCTAGAGGTCGCCGTCGAGGCATTTACGTTGTTATAGGAGAGTTTCTGTTATTTCCTTGTTTGGTACACTAGAAATCACCTCAAGCTCACTATTTATGTCTTTTCAGAAAATGGCACAAGTAGTTTTCATTCTGGCCTTTTGCTGGTCATGCAGAGTCGGTTGAATATTATTCCCACAAACTTTATGAAACTGTTTCATTACTACGGTGTCATAGTAGTCTCATGATGTATTATATCTGTAACCAAAATCATTTGAAGGCTTGCTATGATGATGACATTTTTAACAAACATTTGTACATTTTGTATGAGAGTTACTTCTAGTAAGACTTTATTAAGTAGTGCAATGATTTTTTAATCCCTTACTCCACCTTTTGGACTCAAAAGCTGGTTCAATAATAAATGTATAACACCCTCTTCTGTCTGTGGTGCATTTATTTGTTGTATTTTATTGAAACGTTTTTCATATAAATTAATTTATGAATGCAAAATGCCAAAGAGGATTGTATGGAGGGATATTCATGCCGACACTCTGCACACAAAACTTTCTAAGTTGCAAATTAAAATAAGAAATATTTGCTTTCAAGTTATTTTGTTTTTACATTTTCTTTTTGGCTTTTACTTTTTTTAATAAAGGGTTTTTGTGTGCTTTGTCTCAACTCGCTTTTTTCCTATCTTTAAATTTTTGTGAAAAAGTTTTTTAAGGCAAAGAAAAAGTATTTGAAAGCTAAAATTTTTATTTGCAACTCAAAGTTTTGATAGCAACATGGTGCCATAAGTATCCCTCCATGGATTGTTGTAGGACAGAATTGTTACTCAGAGATTCTCTCCTGCAGGTTCACGGGTTTGTCAAAGTTGAACGTCCTTCATTTTTAACCACTAGGCTTATTGGAGGGTTTGGGACACAAAAACAGTTTTGTCTGTCGGTCACACTACATTACTCAAAGTATTGATCAGAATCAGGAATCCTAATCATTTGGCCAGACCACAGGTGTATAAAAGTTTATCCCTCAGGTATGCAGACTGTTTTCACAAACATTGGTGGAAGAATGTTCCGCTCTCAGGAGCTCAGTGAATTCCAGCGTGGAAGTTGGTCACTTTCTTAAATGCACCTGGAACCCTTACAGGTCTGGACATGGCCCAGAGACCAAACTTTTAACATTTACTTTAATCATGTTCTGACGATACCTGATGCAGGTGAACTGGTGGTTCTCTTGTTATCGGATCTATCGGCAGCTTTGGACACAGTTGATCATGATTGTCCAGCCAGAACTATTGGCTAAGCTTTCTTTTCCGGGATAGCCATACGGGGGATGTGGTCTTGCCCTTCAAACAGGTTTTTCTGTGTTAGAATGGACCCTCACTCATTCAAGTGTTACCCCCTGAAGTGGGGGTCAGTTCTGGGCCCATTGCTATTTTGTATCTACTTGCTGCCACTGGGAATGCTGTGTCGAAACCATGAGGTGAACTTTCACCTTTATGCAGATGACTGCCAAATCTATGTCCCTATATGTAAGGAACCCGACCGCACGATTAAAACAATAATTGAATGCCATGGTTAAGTTAGGTTGTGGATAATGATTGCGTTTACCCCTAGTGGTAGAAAAAATCACGGTCTTGATCTCTCGCCCCTTTTGAACAGTCTGTGGTCGGTAACCTGGGTGTGAAACAGAAGCTCCTCCTCCAAATAAACGCTGTGACCAGGTCCTGCTTTTTTCAGATGCGCCGTCTTGCTAGGATCAAGTCTTCTACATTTAAAACGAACCTCACAGTCGTCACCCATGCCTTCATGTTGTCCAGACTAAATGATTGCAGTTCTTCTCTGGAGAGGTGGATCACGCTTTTCTATCTGGCAAATGTCAAGGTTGGTGGAGGAGGAATTATGGTGTGGGCTTGTTTTTCAGGACTTGGCCCATTAGTTCCAGTGAAAGGAACCAATGGTTTAGGAAACCAACACATATTGGACACTTCCATGATCCCAACATGGATCTAAAAAGTTACTATTTAGCAGAAACACTGAAGATGTCAAGGTTTTCCTTCAACAAAAACGTTTGTTACAACAAGGTTTCCTTTCATTTTAGCCTGGAATGTTTGGAAACTATCATTTCTGTTGATGAAATAATTTATTTTCAAGTGTTTAAATTCTGGACTGGCTGTTTTATTACTTTAAAAAGAAAACAGTTGGAGGATTGGTTGATGCTAAAGCTGAACCCTAACATTACAGTAATATAACCGAGAAGATCCGGTAGTTCTTCAAAATAAAATATCTTTCAAAATAAAAGATAGTGTAGAGACTCAGAATAAAACTAAAACCCGCCAAATTGACACAGAACTTGCTCAGATAAAAAAATTTCTGAAAAAAATCAACATCAAATCCAAACCCATCCAACTGGGTGGAAAACTGCATAATCAGGCAGCACTGCTGGTAGACGCGCTTCCTGTTTCCTGGGACACACCGACACAGTGGCTGAATCGGTCACGTGACTTTTTGTGAAATGTTATGTGCACCTACACGGGATTTTACTTTTCGATGTCTAGGATAGTTGGATGCTAAAGCTGAACCCCAACATGTAGAGGAGTTCTCCTGGGTTCATACATGCCTCAGCTCACACACATGATCTGCATTCATCTGCAGAGGAAACGTCTCATCCACTCCATACAGACACTTCCACAGATTCTCCACCAGATGGAAACACAGAGCCACAGTCTGAAACCAGAGTTTAAAACCAACATTTATTCATGTTTCACCTGTTTGATGTCATTTATTCACTATATGCCTGAGAAGTAATTATTTAATGTTTCTTTAGGTCATCAGGCTGAACTGTTTTGTCGTTTTGTAAAGGATGCATCGTTCAGCACAGTTTAGGTCCTGTTTAATAAAAATATTTATGAACAAAGATCTGAAGGAGTTTAAATACGCTTTACTTTTTAGATCTGAAGGTCCTTTGACTCACCACTTCAGATGCAGACGACTGTGGACGATGGAAAAACCAAACCCATGTGGTAACTCCCCCCCCCCCCCCCCATGGAGAGGGATAAACAACGTGAACAAGAGAGAGAAAGCTCCAGTGCATAAAATAAATGTTTTTAACAATCAACAGTGTTTCAACTGCAGACCAAACGGAGCATCTCTTCAGGGGCTTTGAGGAGAATGCTGGAAGTGGAATGGTTACTTCCCTGCAACAGAATGACGGCGGGAATAACCGAGATGTCCACAAGTCCCCCTTAGAAAGTCCAAGTCAGAAGTCCTTGCAGTGCAGCAGCAGTGTAGAAATGACTGAGAACGGCTCCAAACGGCAAACCTTTGGTGCTTTTGAGTCCTGTGGGCTGTGCGTTTGGATCATTGCTGTGCTGGACGATTCAGCCAACTGCTGGAGTAACTGGATCTTTTGGGGCTCAAACAGACCAGGTGACCTCACTGAAGCAATCAGCGGCAGATTTAGGTGTTTGGGGGCCCCGGGCAAACAGTAACATGGGGCCCTCTGCAGTGGTTTTATTAGAGAAGATTTCAAAGAAACATCCTTACCTATAGGGGGAAACGCAGAATAACTTCCTCAGTGGTCCACTTCAAGACAACGTCAATGTCAAGAACTCAAAAACATCACATTTAAATGTTAAAGGAATTTTATTTCATTTACATTAATTTTACTTAAAAATAACATTTCTTTAGGTTCTATCAAATGGACTAATTTGTTCATCCCTCACTTCCAAGAAGGAACAAATGAGGATTATGAGGATTTTCTGTTTTTCTTTGTCAGGTTTTACTAAAATAGCAAAAGAAACAGTTTTTTTTACTATTATTGTGTCTTGTTCTTCATATTTCATTTGTCTTCCAGCCCTTTTGGAAGTTTAAAAGCAAATGTGTTGCTTTCTCTTTGCCTTTTTCCTCTTTTCACAGCCCCTCAGATCTCTCTGCTTCATTTGACCACTTAAAAAAAAGCTTTAAATCATCATTTAATCCCTGCCTGTGTTGCCAGATAGAGTCACAGTTTTCCAGCCTAAATGTCATTCAAAGACCACCAGACCCAAAAGAAAAAAACCCTCTCAAAATATCAATGATTGATTAATTAGCATTGATTGTGCATCCATTATTCTTTCCTTCCTGATTTCATTGAAAACAAAACTTGAACACATTTTTATTACATCCACCGTTTTTGCAGTCAGTTGTAGAAAAACATGACATAATGAAATATTCACTTAGTTATTTATTACTTTTGTCTTTATGTGGACATTATAAATACATGAAACAGTCCAAAACAATTTTTTAATTGTATTACTACAATAAAAATTAAAACAATTTTTGGGTAAAGTTTTGGTGTCACATGCTGTATTAATGGTATTCCTTTTCTGTTAGCAGCTGCTCACTTTGGTTCATTTTTTTCTCCATCTTCTGCTGTCGTGTTTTCACTTCCTGCTTAAAAACAAACTTTAACAAAATTCAGATGTTTGTTCATTAAATAGCCTTTAGAAAGAACTGCAACCATTAAAGGTTGAATTTTCTAAACATTAAACAGAAACTTTTCTTCAGAATTAAAGAACAGAACATTCATGAACTTACCTTCAACATGTGAACAGAACCAGAACCACACACATGCAGAAATCCACAGAGAAGCAGAAACAGAGAATTCTGCTGCCATCAGCACTGAACCATGACTGAAATAAGAAGATGGAGCCGCTGCCATTGAACCATGTCAGTGCATCTTATGATTGTGAAGTCAGTGACAGCGCGTCTGTCTTTCTGTGACCAGGACGGCAGAAAGCGCCCCCAGAGGCCTGAGACCTCCCCCCCAAAGAAAGTCAGAGTGAGAGTACCACTGAATCACCTCCATCATCTTAGAGCAGGGGGCCCCAAACTACAACTCGGGGGCTGGACCCGACCCGCCCTCCACCTTGACCCGGCCCCCTGAACGATGCCAGAGACTTTTTAGGCTGGCCACGTGATCAAACCTCACTTTGCCCCAGTCATAGAACTTGACCCCCCCCCCCCCCATTCAAAACAGGAAAAAGACAAAAAGGTTACGTAAGGCAAACATTGATCCAGAATGCAGGAAGTGGATCAGAGAGAACAAACAGTGGTGTCTGTAGGTTAGCCTCCTGAAAACCCCCAAAACTGGATTATCAGGGAAGAACACAAAAACCTGAAGAGACTGTTCACATCAGTCATTTAAGAGATTCTGCTCTACAACTGAAGTTGAACATTTACCTGAGATTGTGCATGGAGAACAGAAGCTTTATTTCTGTGAACAACCACAGAGATTGATTTGGTTATAATGGATTTTCTAAAATCGAATCTATTTTTCATGACTTTTTATGTAAAGAACCCAGAGAAGATTATTTGATATCAGATTGGGTTATTAATATTTGGTCATGTGTGGCTTTCAGTTTACAATAAAGGACACCCCGCGATCGACACACTTTTTCTGTTTCAAACTGACCCCGGCCCCTGAACAGAGGATGGAAACGTCATGTGGCCCTCACTGGAAAAAGTTTGGGGACCCCTGTTCTGGAGGAACCTGACAGGATGCAACTGTCATCAATTAGTGACTACCAAATTTCATAGTATTATTACAAAACGCACACCATGAAACACCCCATGCACCCCCTCCAAAAGCTAACCACACACCCACAGACTTCCTTTCTGTTGAAATATATGAATCTCATTTATAAATTTCTCATTTTTCAACCATGTTTTGCCTCAATGAGTCTCTAATTCTGTGAGGTGAAGACCATTCAGTAGGATGTCCGGAGTAATGCCTTGTCCTGCCCTCTCCTCTGCACCTCTTTCTTCTTCTTCATCTTCAGAAGCGATCAGCTGATCGCAAAAATAGTTTTTTAAAGGAAAAAAAAATAGTTTTTTAAAGCAAATATGGGTGAAACCAATGTCTGACCTCATTGTGTTCAAGAACCAGGATTTCAAGTGGGAGGTGTTCAATGTCTCAGCAATCGGGAGTGTCTCCACCCGACATGGACATGTCTGGCCCGGGTGGGGCCAGACATGTCCATGTCAACAACAAACAGCCACCTCACCCCAGTCTTTACTAAAAAGCTCTCACACCTGCATCTTTGGTTGGTCTGATTCCACTCCAGCTCCAGAAACCAAACCAAAGACACAAAAGGTAAGGACTAAAAAGAACGGAGAGTATCTGGTATTAGGGAGTAGAAGCCCATGAAGCTTTCACTGGGTTCATGTAATTGTGCTAGAAAAATGAAACAACCATGTGGGGCTTTGAAACCACACAGAACAGTGAAATCTGGTGGCGAACTGGACGTACATCATCTGCTTAAACTAAGCTTCTTGTAACACTTCAACGTGATGAAGAAAAAAACATAAGCACAATGTGTGACGATTTCTGTGAGAAGTTCTTTCTTGACACTGTAGAACATACATGACATGAAGAAAATAAACGCAAAGCAAAATTGTCAAGAGCTGGAATCAAACCCATTCCAACAGCACTTGAACGCAGCATTTCTCTAAGTTTTTGTTTTTCTCTGACATCAACCCATTCATGAGATTGGCTCTAAAATGAAAGCAAAAGTAGTTGTTACATATATTTAGTTTCAATGTACATTTTTGGTTGGTCACATAAATACTATGATGGCATGATGGAGTCTGGCCAGTCCGCGCAGACAAAACGGGGCGAGAAGTTACAACGTCTTCTCTCCTGCAAACTCAACCCCACCACACACAGCGGGGATTAAACGTGTTTTAACTTATTTTGAAAACCTGAAATGGATATCAGCCGTGTTCGGTTCCCTTAAAGCTGAGAATGAGAGTGCACGAAACATTCGGGAGCGGCTCATTTGACACCGCAGATCCAAATGACGGCTGGCTTGACTGGAGTTAAAATCAAACGCTCCCACCCGCAGCACGCAGAATCTGGTAGCTTGATAAACTTTTCTACCAGCGGTTTCATCTTCTTGGTTCAGTCCAGGCTGATGGCAGCAGAATTCTCTGTTTCTAATTCTTCTCCTCCTCCTGATGATTTTTACTTTTTTGTGGTTCTTGTTGTGGAAACATTATCAGGGTAAGTTTATGAATGTTGTGGTTTTAGTTCAGCTCTGAAGAAAAGTTTCTGTTTGATGTTTAGAAACTTTAACCTTTTACTGTCGCGGTTCTGTGTAAAGGTTATTTTTTTATTTATTTATTTTTTTTTAACTTGTCCTGTCCAACAGCTGGGCAGACAGATGAGAGCTGAGGGCCTCTTGTGTTGGACATATTTTACTTTAACAAGAGGGGTTATTAATCTTCATACAAACCAAAGGTATGTCTGAATAAACCCCTTTTGTAATTGAGGCCAAACTTTATTAATTTCAATCATGTCTGAAAATCTTTGGTGTTGGACCGGACGGAAAAGGAAAGAGGGGAAGAAGAGAGAGGGACGATAGAGAGAGGGGGGGTAGGGGGTGATAATAGGAGGGGAAGGGGGATAAGACCATGAAGCAGCATAAAGCTGTTACGGTTTCAGTTCCTTTGTGTTTTGTTCTTGGATTTCCTGTTTTATTTTGAAGTATTTCCTGTTTGGTTGTTGTTTCGAGTTTGACCTTGCCCCATCAGTCCTGAGTGTTTCCACCTGTGTCTTGTTGCCTTGTATGTATTTAAGTCCTGTCTTTCCCTTCCTCCTGTGCTGGTCCATATTGTATTCTTCCCCGGTTTCTGAGCTAAGTGGATTTCGAGTGTTTCGAGTTTTGCCTGCCGTATGCAGTGGTTTTGGTTTGTCTTTAGTTTATGTTATTGAATCCCGTTCCCCTGCATCCTCCTGCCTCCTCTCCTTCTCTGCACCTGGGTACTCCCTCATCCGCTCCCCGTAACAAAAGCAACAAGTTTACTGGTTGTTTATCATTACGGTAAGGTTCAAATGTAGTACAAAAAGGGCGGGGCCTGTCCACACACACACACTGAAATGTTATCAACATACCTCCACATATCGACATGTACACAAAACAGATAGTGTTCACACGCATACTTATGCCTTTAAACCAACTAGTGTGAAATATTTCAGTCATTCAATCGTGCAAACTGTTAGTGCAAAGGTGAGCTAACACCTGTGCTCAGGGGAGTGTTTATGTTTTTCTAAAATGGACGGTGGAATGTGAAAAGAAGGAAGGAGAGTGCCCAGCCATCTCCACACCAAGACCCCCGCTGCAGCAGCAGCGGCAGCTGGAACCCCCAACGCCACACGGCATCAGGCAGGGAACAACCGCCCCCGGGCGACCCAGCCCGCCCCACAGGCCAGGGCCAGCAGGACCGCCGCGAGGCCCCCAGAGCCAGAGAGCAGGGAGGCACGGAGGAAGAGGGAGCACCGCCCAGCCCAACCAGGAGGGCAGCCCCCCGCCGCGCCGGGAGAGCCCAACGCAGGGCCCCACCCGAGAAGGGCGGCCACAGCCCCAGACGAGCAGCCCGCCACCCCCCAGGAGTTCCCGGGATCCCCCCCGCCCCAACTCCAGGTATGAGCTGGGACCCCCCAAGGGAGACCCGCCCCACACTCCAGGCAGCCACCCACCCGGCCCACGGTTGGTCCAGGGAGAAGCAAGGCAGGGGCCAGCCGCCCCCGCCCAGGAGGGGAGCACCCCGGGGAGAAAGGGGGCCCACCAGGGGTGTTGTTAACTTGGCCCGACCAGGCTCAGCCACCGTTGGAGATTTGGCGGGGCCCAGCACCCAGGGGCAAGGACCAGGACCCACCCCCCAGGGACACGGACACCCCCGGCTCAGGTGTAATGTGAAACCCCCCCACGCGGAGAGAGCACCGCCGGGCTCAGGAAACCGGCACCCCACCAGGGAAGGGGTAGGGGACAGATGGTCCTAGGTCCCACCTTCCTTGCAAATGTGTGTGCGTGTATGTGTGTTTGAGGGGGTCTGTGTGTGCATGTGTGTGTTTATGTTGGAATGTATATTTTGAGGGAGGAGGGGTGTGTGTACTAAGGGGGGTGCAGTTAAAATTGGCGGGTAGGGCACTGAGGGGACATTTCCTGATTACTCACAGTGATGTCCCCTCACCCCCCCCCCCCCCACCAAGGGGCCCTAAATGTCTAAGGTGCGGTTAAAATTGGCGTGTAGGGTGCTGGAAGGACATCTGCTGCTTGCTGGCAGTGATGTCCAAGCATCCTCCCTACCAAGGGGCCTACATGTCTAAGGTGCAAATAAAACCGAAAGAGGGGGGGCCCACTCCATACGGCTACCATAGGAGGGGGCCCCCCCAGACCAGGGGCCTAAAACGAGGAGATGCAATGTTAGAGATCAGGAATTTGTTGCTCCAGGATGAGGGGAAGTACAGATGCTCCATTCCTGGGAAGAACTTCAGGGAGAACTTCAGCTGGTTGTTGGTGAGTTTGCTCTGCAGATGAAGAACATTTGTCCTGAACAGCAGACAGGAAATGATGTCATCTCTTGGTTTCAGACCCAAACAGAGTCAGAGCTCCAACCATGGAAACATCCCAGGTTGACATCATCTCCACTCCAGATCCAGAAGGAGACCAGATCCGGATCAGTCGCTCCAGACCGGCTCTCTGGATCAGTCTTGGACTTTGGACCTCATTGATCCTATCTGCTGTTTGTGTCTTTCAGAGGAAACAACCAGAAGTGAGTCCTGAATTCTATGATCTCTCATCTTTCTGCAGGAATGTTCAGTTTCTTCTATCCTTTGTTTTTGTGGTGGACCGAGCAGTAGAAGGCAAGGACAGCAAACAATTTTATCAAAAATATTTAAATTTAATTTTCAAAATGTGTAAATGGGCAAAAATGGGCCCTTAAAAGAGGTCAAATTAACAAAATTAACTCAAGCTTTAAATGTAACAGAGGACAACTGAACAGACAAACCAACATAATAGAACTGACCTCCCTAATTGCAAACACAAGGGAACAACTATAGTGGCTGATCAAACCAACTAGACACACAAGGGGGAACTTAAAAAGACTAAGACAAAATACAGAGAACAAACTAAACTAATGTCCAACATGTGATAAATTAACATACACAATGAATGAAACTAAGGACCATCAAAATGGAAACTAAAGTAAAGAAACACAAAAAGAGTTCCTTGTCCACTGGGTGATGGTTCAGTCCAATTAGCTGCCTGCTGAATATAAGGCCTCTGCTGACTGGCATGCATTGTTGTGTCAGGCCTGACAGCAGCAACAATGGTTCCCTTTAGCACTGGTAACTAGGGATGGGAACCGAAGCCCCATGAAGCTCTCATGGGGCTTCGTGTAAATGTGCCAGAAAAATGAATGAAGCATTTGGGGCTTCGAAACCACACAGAACAGCGGCATCTGGTGGCAGACAGGACGTATATTATCTACTCCACTAAGTTCCTTGCCCTTGTAACACTTCAGTGTGGAAATAAAGCAAAGACAATGTTTGAAGATTTGTGAGAAGTGTTTGTGTTACATTGTGAATGCCATCTATAAAGTGAGAATGAGTGATTGTGAACCAGGGTCTAACATGACTGGGTGGGATACATGTTATAGATTTTTATTTAAAAACAGAATTTTCTCCACTGTGCTGGGCTTCAGCCTGTTTCGTCTTTGGCTGACGATTTCGCCAGCCTTGGAGAAGATCCTCTCACAAGGCACAGATGAAGCTGGTGTGCATAAAAACTTCATTGCCAGCTTGTAGAGATGTGGGTATAGAACCTTGTGGGTAACCCAGTATGTCAGTGGGTCCTGAGTCCTTGGGATGTGAGGTTCCTTTAAGTACCTAGAAGGACATTAATAGCCTATTGTCATGCACCAGTCTAAAATGAGCAGAAGTTATGATGAGGATTCTAATCTTTACTGTACCTCTGAACCTCCACTGTTGCACTGGCAGTTGTGCTGGTCACCTGCTGTTGAACCCCCACATGCCTGTCCAGCAGGGCCCAGAGACCACCATCTTCCTGCTGACTTGAAGGACCTTCTCTAGGTGGCGACTGTGGCTGTGCCTCTGGAAGTAGCGCCTGCATTGTTGCAGCACACTCTTTAGTGAGTCGCTCTATGGCCGTGTGGGCAGAGCCTTGGCTGCAGAACCCCGGCTCTTTAAACCTTGGGTCCAACAAGGTTGCCATTGACAGAGCAGTGACCTTCTCCAGAGCTGAAAACCTCTCATTGATTGTTCTTCAAGTTAGTGGCCAGTTTTTCACCAAGTGGGTGTGTGATCTGACCACACCTGCTTGAGATGTAATGTTTCAGCATTTTGACCATGGGAATGACTTTGGATGCTGACACTCGTTTTTCTGTCGAAAGCTCAACTGTGGCCTCTTGAAACGGTGAAAGAACGCTCAAGCAGTGGTGTATGGCCTGGTAGTCCTCTGAGGTGAGTGGAGGAAGGTCCGTATGGAGGGTGGCCAGAGCTGCCCCCAGTGGCTCTCTCTCCTTAAACAGCCTTTCCAACATATTAAATGTGCTGTTCCATCTTGTTTCCACCTAAGATAAGACAGCAAGCACGTTTTAAAGGAGAGAAGAAAGTAACACAATAAACAACTGCAAAAACATGTGAAATCTTAGATAAAAAAAAAAATGTTTCACCTCTTGTATTAATTTGTGCTCTGGCCTGGCCAGCTGTCGCTGCATCTCTGACAGCTTCTCCTTCGCTGTGGTGCTGGATTTAAAAAGACCGTCAATCCTACGCCCCTTACTTCGGATATCCTCTAGTTCAGGGGTTTGGGCAAGGGACTTTTTCACCACCAAATTAAGCATATGTGCAAAACACATTATGTGCCGAAGCAGTAATATATTAGCACATGCAACCATGTTGGGAGCACAGTCTGTAACCAGGCCTGTCACCTGGAAGAAAGATTACATGTTCACAAATCATGTATATTAGGTAGTGGGAGGCCATATTGATGAATGATATTGTACTTTATTGATCTGGCTCGCACCTTCCCTTTAATTCCCCATTCTTCCATGAGAAGATTTTTGGCCTCAGCCAAGTGAGCTGCAGTGTGGGTTTGGGGAAACTTCAGAACCCCCAAGACCACAGAGGCCAGCTCCACCTAGAATGAACAAAATCAAACTGAGATACATAAACCAAAGCAGGGGATACCTACCTCCTCGATGATATAATGGCATGTTACAGCCAAGTAAGCGTCCATGTTAATGGATGTCCACATATCTGCTGTAAGGCTGACAGCAGAGGCCCTGCTAACCACATCTAAAGCCTTCTCCTTTTTGGCTTTGTACTTCTCCTCCACCATTGTCCTCAAGGCCTTCCTATTAGGAATAATGTAGGATGGGTCCAAAAGGTTGACAAAAGCCTAATTGTGACAAATAAAATACAGCTTATTATGTACACAAAAACATAAACAATGTAAATGCTATATAATATTAGCCACCTTACCTTGAAGCCTTTGTCTTCAACAATTGAAAATGGTTGTGCATCCATTAAATCATATCCACCAATGCAGAATCAAGTTTTTGCTTTCTTGACACTGCAAAATATACATATGAAGATAAAAAAAATAAAATTATACAAGCTGAGCTTCAAACCCACAACCTCAGCATACTCATGTCACTGATTTTTCCACTGAGCTATTTGTTTCAGTTCTTACTTAGTGTGCCATTAGTTAGATATATTCTTATTACCAATATGAGGTGGATTGAAGGCTTGATTTGCCGACTGCGGAGTTTCAGCATGATGAACGGAGCGGAGATGTCGCATCATGGAGGATGTACTGTCATTAAATGCAAATTCATGTTTGCAAATCAAACATTGCACCTAAAAAAGAAATGGAAATAATAAAAATTATTCCTTTCAACTGACAGACATACCTATAAAACTGACATAATCAGCAATGGCTACTAATAAAATAACGTTAATAGTGTATTACCTTATTTGGAGAATTCAAGTTGAAATGATCCCAAGCCACAGAACGTTTTTTACCGGGTGCCATGACGTTGATTCTTACGATACACGGGAAACAACAGAACTGGTCGGGAAACGTTGTTTGGGATTCATCTGTATTTATAGACAACAGCGCGCCCTTCTGATCAAACACACCTGAGATCTGAAACCTGGTTCAGGTGAGTGATGCATTTGGCGCGTCATACGTCATCAATCACGTGATCTGCGCTGGTTGACACACGCTTCGAAACATTGTGCCGAAACACTCTGTTTCATGAAGGTGAACCGCGCGCCGAAGCCCCGTGTCAAACGGGCCATCCCTACTGGTAACTCAAAGCATAACATCAAATTAATAAAGCAAATTTTAATAAAGTAAACTGAAACATGTTAATACATTTTATTATCAAATGTGTGTTATTTTTGAAAAAGAAATCTAAAAGTATATGCAAACAAATAAAGTGAACAGATATGTAGGGTGTGGTGCAGGAGGTTACTGCCCTGATGGTGTGGCAGCGTAGGCAGCCATCACAGTTTTCTTCTTGTAGTGTCAGAAACCTCCTCTGGGGTGAAGACATCCCATCTCTCCAAAGCTGCTTTGCTCGCCTTCAGTGATGAAGAGTGTTTCTTGGAGGCTTTTGTCCACAGAAACAGCAAAACATTGGAATAGTGATCCTGTGTTTGAATCTGTTGCTGGTGAGATGACAGGTGAGGTGATCTGAGCGCGTCTGTGGATGAACGTGCACCTTTGGTCAGACCCTGAACCGGATCAGAACAAAGTGAAATCCATCCATCCATCTTCCTCCGCTTATACGGAACCGGGTCGCGGGGGCAGCAGACTGAACAGAGATGCCCAGACTTCCCTCGCCCCAGCCACTTCCTCCAGCTCCTCTGGGGGAACCCCAAGGCGTTCCCAGGCCAGCCGAGAGATGTAATCTCTCCAGCGTGTCCTGGGTCTTCCCCGGGGCCTCCGCCCAGTGGGACATGCCCGGAACACATCTTCAGGGAGGCGTCCAGGAGGCATCCGGACTAGATGCCCGAGCCACCTCAACTGGCTCCTTTCGATGTGGAGGAGAAGCGGTTCTACTCCGAGCTCTCCGCGGGTGACCGAGCTTCTCACCCTATCTCTAAGGGAGCACCCCGCCACCCTACGGAGGAAGCTCATTTCAGCCGCTTGTATTTGGGACCTCGTTCTTTCGGTCATGACCCATAGCTCATTATCATAGGTGAGTATTGGAACGAAGATCGACCGGTAAATTGAGAGCTTTGCTTTTCGGCTCAGCTCTCTCTTCACCACAACGGACCGGTACAGCGACCGCATAACTATGGACGCTGCCCCAATCCGCCTTTCGATCTCACGCTCCGGTCTTCCCTCACTCGTGAACAAGACCCCTAGATATTTAAACTCCTCCTCCTGGGGCAGGGAGACTCCACCCACCGAGAGATGGCAAACTACCTTTCTCCGGTGAAGAACCATGGCTTCGGATTTAGTGGCGCTGACCCTCATCCCAACCGCCCCAATGCACGCTGGAGGTCCTGGCTCGATGAAGCCAACAGGACAACATCATCTGCAAAAAGCAGAAAGGAAATCCTGTGGTCCCCAAACCAGATCCCCTCCGGCCCCTGGCTGCGCCTAGAAATTCTGTCCATAAAAACTATGAACAGAACCGGTGATAAAGGGCAGCCCTGCCGGAGTCCAACGTGGACCGGGAACAGGTCTGACTTACTGCCGGCCATGCGAACCAAGCTCCTACTCCGGTCATACAGAGACCGGACAGCCCTTAGTAAGGCTTCCCGGACCCCATACTCCCAGAGCACCCCCCACAGGACACCACGGGGAACACGGTCGAACGCCTTCTCCAAATCCACAAAACACATATGGACTGGGGAAGCGAACTCGATAGGGTGTAGAGCTGGTGCACTGTTCCACGACCAGGACGGAAACCACACTGTTGTTCCTGAATCCGAGGTTCGACTATCGGACGGACTCTCCTCTCCAGTACCCTGGCATAGACTTTCCCAGGGAGGCTGAGGAGTGTAATTCCCCTGTAGTTGGAACACACCCTCCGGTCCCCCTTCTTAAAGAGGGGAACCACCACCCCTGTCTGCCAGTCCAGTGGTACAGTTCCCGACTGCCACGCGACGCTGCCGAGACGTGTCAGCCAAGACACTCCCACAGCATCCAGAGACTTGAGGTACTCAGGGCGGACTTCATCCACTCCCGGGGCCTTGCCACTGAGGAGCTCGTTGACTACTTCAGTGACTTCAGCCCGGGTAATAGACAGCCCCACCCCAAAGTCCTCGCTCTCCGCTTCTTCAAAAGCAATGTTTTTCTAAAACCACTATATTGAGTTACACTAAAAGCAGTTTTAAAAGCTTTTTGACCTGCTGTTTGTAAATTTCAGAAATAATAATATTTTATAAGATATTATATTAATCACAATAAGTTTTTTTTAGATCTAATCCCTCTGATATGTTTCACAAAGACATACATGACGTCATACATTAAGAAATTATTGCTAAAAATGAAGCAGGAGTCCAGCTCTAAAAAAAATGGAAATATTTGATTTGTAATTTCTTATTAATATTTCCAGGCTTTCTTTGTTTTGTCCTGCAGCATGTTCATATTTGTATAATTTTGACAGAATATATTTATATGGAGAACAAAATATGACAAGTAATTTAGGGTTTAAGTTAACCTGTGTTCCTGTTTTTATTCATATTTATGTTCAAAAAGTTCAGTTTAAAAGGTTTAAAAGTTTAGCTTTGGTGTGTTCAGTAAATCTTTATCTTCTTCGGCCCAAAACCTTAAGCGTGTTTTTAACTTAGGCCCCTGTGTGACTGAGTTTGACCCCCCTGTAATACGAGTCTAGAAAATTCATGCATTTTTTGTGTAAAATGGCTAAATAGAAGATAGGGAACAGTTCGTGTAGAACCGCCACTGCTCACTCTCACACCCCCCCCCCCCCCCATCGTCTCTCCTCCCCAGCCAAACAGTTGTCTGTAATATTGATGAGTCAGGACGACCTCCGATGTTTGAACAGGCCTTAATTATAACAGACTCGCCATTCACCTTGCACATCAGCCACATGTCCAACAACGCCTCCTAGTGTGCCTCTTGCGATAACTAACAACTCGCATACGTCACATCCCCCTTTTTTTAACAAGTTAGGAAACAAATAAAACATTTGCATTATACTAAAAAAATATAACATCCCAACCCATAACAACATTTCCGTAGAATGCTAAGTAAGTGAAATTTACTCTCTGTATCTAGCAGGTAATCTCACTTGTCTGCCAGATCTGGTTCTATAAAAAATAGATTGGTTAGGAGTCTCATTGTCATGAGCATCAACAGTCTGTTCATTGTCATTGGGTTGCTCAGTAAGTTGACTCTCATCATTAGCCGCGTTTACATGGGCAAAAGTAATCGGAAAGAACGTCTGATCGGAAAGAAAATGCGTCATGTAAACGCGCCGTTCGGAATACTCTGCCCCGGTCAGACTCATTCAGATCAGAATTTCTTTCCGATCGAGATAGGTGGGTTATACCGATCGTTTATCCGATCGTGGAGCATGTAAACGGTCATTCCGATCGTGTGTCACTGCTGCTCTGGGTTACGTCACGCATAGACGGTGTGTGGCTCTGCGGACGCCCCGTGAAAAGCGCCACTCCGCTCTCGCCCCGCTGGCTCTCCCCTCTCTCATGGGGGAGATTCGGAGGAGGGGCGCTTCGTGCCTCCCGATGCTCACTCGGTCCACTGGCACCCGAGTGAGCAGAGCAGCTGGATTAATAATTTTGTGTCGGGGGGGGGAGTGCTTTTTTACGTGTGCGTTTTGTTGTTTTGTTATGTGTGGGAGAATCCAGACTGCGAGCCGCCCCGTCGCTCTGGGTTAGCGGCTGCAGGACTCAGGAGGAACCGTGTTCGAACAGAGCTCGGGCCGCTAGTTCACAGAGTGGCTTTGGAGCGGTCTGTGTGAACTTTTCAGAGCAGAAATAAATGTCGATCAGTCCTTAGAAAGCTGCAGATTGCTGCGTTTCTCGCACGGTCCTGGATTTTGTGTCCATCCATCAGGCTAATGATGTGTTAGCCTGTCCTAAACTTTCGTCCATCTTAATTTTTCCACAAAAAAGCACTGACCACACAGATTAAATACAACGATGAGCGAACAGGCACTTCATAATATTCATAACATTAATAAAAAGCACGTTTGGAAGATCGTCTCGTATGTTACCGAGCTGCTGCATAAATGTTTGTGGCAGTGGTTTGTTTACAACGGGACCTATTTCCGCATCCGGGTGATTTTACACTACTGCGCATGCCCAGATGATTCATTCCGAACGAGAGAGTGAGCCATGGGAACGTTTGTTCTAATCGGAAAAAGGTTTTCTGATCCCATGTGCACGGGTGAATTTTAACCCGACCATTGATCCGATCAAGATATTCTGCCCATGTAACCGCGGCTATTGTTGTTGTTTTCCTCATTCATACTCTGTCCCTCTGCTGTTGGAAAGGTTTTCTCCTCCGTTTTCCTCAGATGTTTCCTGTTTCTTCTGTAAAGTCTTCCATCAGGTGTACGAACCACAAATGAACGTGGTTGCTCATGCTTGTGGAGAACCACTGCAGGCTGCCATGTTGTTCCTCTCTGCATCCTTACATTCTCTCCTGAATGCAAGTCTGGAAGATTTCTTGTCTGTCTGTCGAAGTAAAGCTTTTGCTTCTCCTGTCTTCCTCTTAGGTGTTTTTGTACTCGAGCTGATCCCTTTGGAGTGAGTAGAGAAGTGGAAGTTGGTAACTTTCCTTTGAGTCTTCGTCCCATTAGCAACTGCGCCGGGGATAAGCCTACACTTTCCAGTGGTGTATTGCGAAACTCCAGGAGTGAAATATAGGGATCTCCTTTTCCATTTTCTGATTTCTTGAGCAGATTTTTGATTGTTTGTACTGTTCGTTCTGACTGACCATTGGACTGACCGTGTGTGGGACTTGATGTGACATGCCTGAATTCCCAGCTTTCAGCAAAGTCCTTGAACTCAGCACTGTCATACTGAGGACCATTACCTGAAATCACAACATCAGGTATCCCGTGCCTGGCAAATATTGATTTCAGAGCCACTATGACACTGTGACTGGTAGTGTCTTTCAGTTTCATGATCTCTGGAAATTTGGAAAAGTAGTCCACACATAACACAAACTCTGCTCCTTTGTAGTGAAATAAGTCTGTGCCTACTTTCTCCCATGGTCTGTCTGGTACTGGGTGTGATAGTAATGGTTCTCTTGGATTACTGTTCTTGTTCTCGTTACAGACTGCACACTTCGACACTGTCTCTTCAATGTGTTTGGACATGTTTGGCCAATATAAAATGTCTCTGGCTCTTTCTTTACACTTGACCATTCCCAAGTGTGATTCGTGAATTTTTTCAAGCATTTCTTGTCTCAACCTTTGTGGTACTATGAGCTTTGATCCCTTGAACATCAGTCCAGCTGTGTATGTGATCTCTTCCTTAAATGTCCAATATGGCTGAATTTCTTTGTGAACAGCATGCCGCTCTTTTGGCCATCCTCTCTGAACCCTCTCTTTTAGATGTTGTAGTTCTGGATCTTCTGCTGTAGCTTTCTAAAACTTATTCAGCTTTTCCTCTGACATTGGCAGTTGAGGTGTAATCATGTTTACGTCCAGCTCTTTTCCCATCAAATCTTCTTCTTTCTCTCTTAAGAATGCTCGGCTCAGTGTGTCTGCAATATGGAGTTCTTTGCCGGGTTTGTATGTCACTTTCAGGCTGTATCTTTGCAATCTCAGGAGCATTCTCTGTAATCTCATGGGTGCTTGGTGCAGCGATTTCTTAAAGATGCTCTCCAGTGGCTTGTGATCACTTTCAACCTGAATGTCTTTTCCATACACATACTGGTGAAACTTCTCACAGCCATACACAATTGCTAGCAGCTCTTTTTCGATCTGAGCATATCTTTGCTGACAATCTGTTAGTGCTCGTGACCCATAGGCTACAGGTAGTCCATCTTGCAGTAAAACTGCTCCCAAGCCTTGTGAACTTGCATCAACCGAGAGTGTCACTGGCTTGTTGACATCATAAAACTTCAGAGTTGGAGCCTTGGTGACTAGCTGTTTCAGATTTTCAAAGCTCTTTTTCTGTGCTTCTTCCCAGTGCCACTCTATGTCTCCGTCAAGCAGCTGTCTCAATGGTGCACTGATTTCTGACAGGTTTGGTATGAATTTGGCCAAGTACTGGACCATTCCTAAAAACCTCTGTAATTCTTGTTTGTCCTGAGGTGGGGGGAGTTGCGTCACTGCTCTTACTTTTTCTTCATCTGGTTTCAGTCCTTTATCTGTGAGTGTGTGTCCAATATATTTGATTTCATTAGTCCTGATGAAACATTTGTTTCTGTTCAGTTTCAGGTTGTATTGTCTTGCTCTGTCCAGCAGCTGTCTCAGTCTGTGATCGTGTTCCTCTTTCGAGTCGCCCCATACTAGCAAATCGTCTCAAATCGTCATCCAGATCCTCAATCATTTGTGCTACCGCTCTCTGGAACACTTCAGGTGCTGATGAGATGCCGAAAGGTAGCCGTAGAAACCTGTAACGACCGATGGGTGTGTTAAATGTACAGAGCCTTGAGCTTTCATCATCAAGCTTGATCTGCCAAAATCCCTGGTTAGCGTCTAACACAGAGAAGTACTTGGCTTTTGGCATACGAGACACAACTTCTTCCACAGTGAGCAATGGATAATGTTCTCGTTTTATTGCTCTGTTCAAGTCTTTTGGATCCATGCATATCCGAATTTTCTTGGGTGTGACCACAGTCACCATGCTGTTAACCCACTCTGTTGCCTCTGTCTGTCTGATAATAACTCCCATGTTTTCCATCCTCTGTAGTTCTTTAACTACTCTGTCTCTCAGGGCTACCGGAATCCTTCTGGGTGTGTGTACAACTGGTGAGACTGAGGGGTCTATTTGTATGTGATGCTGACCTGGCAAACAACCAAGACCGTCAAACAAATCATTATAGTCTTTGAGAATGTCTTGTTCTTTTCCAACTGCATATACTCTCTGAACTAAACCTATTTTAAGCATGTAGCACCTCCAACTATAGTGCTCACATCTTCCTGAGTGATTTCAAACTCAATCTTGTGCTTTTTTCCTTTGTACTCACAGATCAGTTGTTTCTTGCCTATTGCTGCCACCTTGTGACCAAAACAGGGAACTAGTTTTGTTTTACTTGCTTTCAATGAACCCGCAGCTTCAAGTGCAGTGAGAGTTTTCACAGACATGACGTTACAATCTGCTCCTGTGTCCAGCTTACATGTCACCTGTTTTTTGTTGATCTTGAAGTTTTCTGTCCAAATCTCAGTGTTTGTATCTCCAGAATCCATCACAGAAATGACTTTTTCCTCTGTGTTTACTGCTCCCAGAAACATGTCATTGTCACTTTCTCTCTGCTCCACTGTATGCACTCTCTTTCCTTGCTGCTTCCTTTGGACTTGTGATCTGCACATTTTAGCAAAATGATTCTTTTTCTTGCACAAATTGCATGATTGTCCAAATGCAGGACATTTTTTAACTGCATGCTTGAGTCCACATCTATTGCAGTTTATTTCTTTCAGCTCTGCTTTCACATGTTTGAATGTTCCTTTATTTTCTTTTGTCATCAGTCTACTCACTTCTGCCTCTTCAGTGAGAGCTTTCACTTGGCTGGTCGTTATTTCACTGGCACGGCAAATATTAATGGCCTTTTCTAGTGTCAGATCTGCTTCTCTGAGTAATCTGCCTCTCACCTGGTCATTTGTAATGCCACACACAATTCTGTCACATACCAGGGAATCATGTAAATTTTTGAATTCACAGTCCTTGGCTTTGTTTCTTAAATCTGTGACATATGCATCAATGGTTTCTTCCTGTTTCTGCACTCTTGTGAAGAACATGTGCCGTATGTAAGTTAAGTTTTTTCTAGGTTCACAATAGTCCTTAAACTTCTTTTTCAGCACTTCAATTTTGTCTTTCTCGTCGTCTCCAAATTCAAAAGTATTGTATACTTTTACCGCTTCATCTCCCGCAACGTGAAGAAAAGTTGCACATTGCACCTTCTCGGACTTTTCCGCAATGCCGCTGGCGGTACAGAAGAGCTCAAAACGCTGACTCCAGTTTCTCCAGTTTTCCGCCAAGTTTCCTTGAAAACTTAGATTCGGTGGTGGTTGAAACTGCGCCATTTCCTCTTCTTTCAGAATTCTTTTCTTCTGACACCATGTAATATTGATGAGTCAGGACGACCTCCGATGTTTGAACAGGCTTTAATTATAACAGACTCGCCATTCACCTTGCACATCAGCCACATGTCCAACAACGCCTCCTAGTGTGCCTCTCGCGATAACTAACAACTCGCATACGTCACACGTTTGGCAAAATTCATTCTAAATCCATTTCCGGTTTTTCACCGTTTTTCACACCGCAAATCCGAAGTACGGCTGGCTTGACCGCAATAAACTTTCGGTGCCGTTTCTTAAGGGACGGGTCGATTCAGAGCTGCTAAGATTCTTTCAGATTCTACTGGAAGTAAGTTGAGGCGAACTGCAAACAATCCTAATCCTCTGTCGCTGCAGTGACACTTCAGTCCTGATGGCAGAATTCTACGTCTCTGCCTTTTCTCCATGGATTTTTACTGTTTTTTGGTTCTGGCTGTGTTCACATGTTGAAGGTAAATTCATTAATGTTCTGTTGTTTATTTCAACTCTGGAGAAAAGTTTCTGGTTTGTATTTAGAAACTTCAACCCTTATCGCCGCTGTTCTTTCTAAAGGCTATTTAATGAACCAACGTCAGAATTTTGATTAAAGTTTGTTTAAAAGTATTGTAAGTAAGTAAGTAAGTAAGAAAATGATTACACTCCACGCACGTCGGGGGGGGGGGGGGGGGGATAAGTGCGGTCTCGCTCGCGTCACTGACTTTTAGCATGCGCGTTTACATCCTAGTTTACGGTACACACGCCCAGCGAGCTGGAAAGACGATATGAAGCGCTAATATCACTCGTGTTACTGTTACCCATTATCAAATAACATAGACTGAGCTCTAAAATAAGAGGTATTGCAAGCCCTATATCCTTATTTGATGTACAAATGTATTCATTTGGAGTGCATGTTTGTTCATTCCATAATAAACTACCAGAAATAACGAGTTTTGTCTGAAATATAATCAATCAGACAGATTCTAAAAGTGACATTTAACACTGACAAGAGTGTTTTGTGGGTGGAATGGAATCAAACAGAAATAAAGAAACTCCACGTAAAAGGGCACATCTGGTCATGTCATGTCAAATCTTTTTAAAGTTGCTTCATTTAAGGTGACACAAAACTTTCACTGGATTATTGTTGGTAATGATGTTCATGATCATCACAGCAAGTTTGAAGAAGAATGACTGTAGAAAAGTAGAGATATTGACATTATTGGCCAATTTATGCCTCTTCATTCATAGTATAACATGTTTATAAAACTCCATATTAGGTAAATACATGGTTCCAGATTTTTTGGCAGTCATTTTTCTTCTAACCTGCTGAGATGATCATGAACATCATTACTAACATCAATCCAGTGAAAGTTTTGCGTCACCTTTGATAAAAGTGGTATTTTGGATGGTTCACATGTTATACTATGACTATGTATGAGGAGGCCTGAATTAGTCTGTAATGTCAATATCTTTACATCGTGACGGCTAGCGAGACCGCACTTCCACAGATGTCGGCTCACTTGACCGCGGTGTATCTATGGGCGCCCAGCGCAGCCCCATCGCAGCCCTTGCTTGGGGTTACCTCCAGGAAACTTTTTTGGTTCAAATGCGGTGAAAGACTGAAAACATTTGACCTTTAGATTCAGCCTATTATAGTTTTATTTTGTAATTCTCCCGTTTTGTATAACATAGTTGTGGCTTTTTTGAAAGACGCACTAAGCCGGGAGCCGTCAGGCAAGCAAACTTGAAGGCTGCACGTGCTTCGTTTCAGCAGAAACGGTTAAAAAGGTGTTAAAGGTTTAAAAGAAACAAAAGTTTACAGTATCCCATAGCACCTGGTTGATGAGGGAACAGGTAACCTCATCAAGTTTTTGTAATATTTTATGTTTTGGCGATTTAGTTCTGTGTTTTCACATAATTTTACATTGTCAGCACATTTTATTTGCCCACTAGGTGGCACTGTAATATCAAGCTAATGCTGAGTCAGTTTGAAATTAATGCTAATATTAGGATTTATTTTATGTTTATAGGGAAGGGAACATTATTTTACTGGTAAATAATTTGTTAAAATTACAGTTACATTAGTTGATTTGCATTAGAGGGTAAAATTCTTAAAGTAATAACTTAATGGTCTAAAGTGTTGAAAGTAAAGAATAAAACAAAAGGGTTGAAATTGTGAATACAACGGTAAGAGATGTAAAATATATTTGTATTTTTTGTAGTTCTTACGGTGTGTTCACACATACACAGTGAAATAAAGGGTTGTGAACCATCAGTTTGAGAGACCATCTTTTCAACCGGGGATGCTACAACATGTCCTTTGGTCTGTTATCCATCTGGACAGAAATACTTTGGATCTCCTAGAAGCAGATTTAGAAAAGTTCCTGTTTTCTTTGTTTCCAGGTGAACCAATCATTGCTGCTCCTGGTGATGATGTCATCCTGCCGTGCCGCCTGGACTCTGAGGAGGATCTGCTGGATTGCACCGTGGAGTGGACCAACCTGGACATGGAGCCAGATCCACAGGGCCGTGTCCCACTGGTGTGTCTGTACCGGAGCAGGAGGATCATGACCAAATACATGATGGAGTCGTTTATCCCGAGAGTGTCTCTGAACCCAGACGGACTAAAACGAGGAGATGCAATGTTAGAGATCAGCAACGTGTCTCTCCAGGATGAGGGGAAGTACAGATGCTTCATTCCTGATGAGAACTTCAGGGAGACGGTTCAGCTGGTTGTTGGTGAGTTTGCTCTGCAGATGAAGAACATTTGTCCTGAACAGCAGACAGGAAATGATGTAATCTCTTAGTTTCAGACCCAAACAGACTCAGAGCTCCAACCATGGAAACAGCCCAGGTTGACATCATCTCCACTCCAGATCCAGGAGGAGACCAGATCCGGATCAGTCGCTCCAGACCGGCTCTCTGGATTGTTCTTGGACTTTGTACTTTATTGATCATCTCTGCTGTTTGTGTCTTTCAGAGGAAACAACCAGAAGTGAGTCATGAATTCTCTGGTCTCTCATCTTTCTGCAGGACTGTTCAGTTTCTTCCAACCTTTGTTTTCTTCATGTAGGTTCAGGAACCTCCTCTGGGGTGAAGACATCCCATCTCTCCAAAGCTGCTTTGCTCGTCTTCAGTGATGAAGAGCGTTTCTTGGAGGCGTTTGTCCACAGAGACATGAAAACGTTGGAATAGTGATCCTTTGTTTGAATCTGTTGCTGGAGAGACGACAGGTGAGGTGATCTGAGCGCGTCTGTGGATGAACGTGCACCTTTGGCCAGACCCTGAACCCCACACAGCCTCTGGTGGATGGAAGTTTTCAGCAGTGGAGCCGCCATCAGTGTGTGAATGAGACTGAAAAACACAATACTGGATCAGAACAGAGTGAAATGGTGTTTATTTAAATAGAACTTTTTCCTTGAAGGCCCAAAGCATTTTCCAGTTCTGGAACTGACCCTCTATGTCAAAAATTTTGCTGACCCCTGATGTAAATAATAGACTTTCATTCTGTTTTCCTTATTGTTTTCATGCCATCATGTTATTTATGTGACCAACCAAAAATGTACATTGAAAATAAATCTATTTAAACCTTTTCTGTCCAAACTGACTTTTGTCGTCATTTTAGAGCCAATCACATGAATGATGTCCATCAGAGAAAAACACAAACTTAGAGAAATGTTGCGTTCAAGTGCTGCTGGAATGATGGGAGAAATGACTGTAGGACTCTGAAAACACACAAATGTCAGAAAAAAAATCTTCCAACACCTCTGAGTCTTTTGGTCTCCTCCAGCTCCTGCTAGACTTGATAGACCTTGTTGTCCAAAGGACATGGAATCAACTCAACCACTCATCCACTTTGCTTCAGGGCTGCTCATTCCTGGTCCTGGAGATCTACCGTCCTGTCTGTTTTCCAGCTCTCCCTGCACTGCTTTCTGCTGATTACCTGCACCAGATGTGTTCATTCAATCAGAATCTGGAGACATCTGTTTGAGCTAATCAGCAGCTTGGAGATCTGGAAAACTGGCAGGGTGGTAGATCTCCAGGAACAGGAATGAAAAGCCATGGGGGGTATTCCAGAAAGCAGGTTATGCTAGTTACCACAGTAAGTTTTAGGCTAAGAAAGTTGATAACCTCAGCTTTCTGTTCCAAAAATGGATGAATGTTTCAGGGTATGTCAAGTTGCCATGGCAACTCATGCTCGGAACATAACCTGGTCTGGAGCAGGTTTAGTTGAAGTTTTGTTTGTTTACAGAGAGGTGAAGCAGCATGGCGTGTCCATTTGAAGATGATTTAGTTTAGTCAGTTTAAAAATAACACGTAGTTATCAGATATTTTACTTTCATTCAAATTATTCAATTAAGTAGGTGTAACTTTGGTTCTTCTGTCAGATCGGCACCACAAGGAATTGTGGGATATCATTCCCTTTCCCTGTCTGGACGGATTTGGGTTAAGTGTGTCACAGTGCCTGGTAGTCTCCTCCCCCCTCCAGCTCTGCTCTGATGTTTCTGATTTCCACCAGCTGCCATTACTCTCCTCATCATCTTCTGTGGATTCAAAAGGAGACCCAACGCCACTACTCGACGCCAGTTTGTTACCCCTTATGGTGACCGTCAGCCAGCAAGGCATCGCCCTGTGCTGCCAACCCGACGCTCTGTCGCTAGTATCCTCTGCCCAACAGGAGCTTTTTCGGCGCCTGGATGGTCTAACGCAAACTTTGATGAATTTAACTGCCCAAATGGCTACCCCAGCAGCGTCTCCTCCCGCTTCCAGCATCGCTGCCATTTCCACTTCCGGTCTGTCACCTGAAAACTACCGACTACAGCCGGAACCATTCTTCGGCGACATCGAAGCCTGTGGAGGGTTCCTGCTGCAATGTAGTCTCCTCTTCCAGCAAGCTTCGAGGTATTATGACTCCGACCTCAGTAAGATTACCCTAATCATAAACTCACTCCGCAATAAAGCGCTGCAGTGGGCTCAGGCTTTCCTGGCCGCCAATCCTGTCACCCACCTATCGTACGAGCGCTTCATTAATGAATTCAGGCTGCTTTCTGATCAACCCCGTAAGCGGGAGGAAGCCTCACGGAAGCTTCTCGCTCTTAAGCAGCGAAATCGCTCAGTGAGCGACCACGTCATAGCATCTTCAGAATCCTGGCGGTGGAAGCCGGCTGGACGGATCCAGCATTGAGAGGGGTCTTCTAACAGTCTTTAAATGAAGCCATTAAAGACCACCTGTGTTCGCAACCAGAAGCCCACTCTTTTGAGGAGCTCGTCACGGCGGCTCTCTGTTCCGACACCCGCTTACGTGAACGACAGCATGAAAGACCTCAGCCTCCACGCAGAAGTCCTGCTAATCCACCACAAGGTACGGCGGCACACATTTCTACTATAATCCAGTCTGAAACGTCTTGCAGTCAGACCGACGAGCCCATGCAGATTGGACACTCCAAGCTTTCCGCAGAGGAGAGCCAGCGACGCCGGATCGAAGGGGCATGCTTTTACTGCAGAAAACCAGGACACCAGGTACACCAATGTAGCCTGCGTTTAAACTATGAAACCCCCCGCTAGAGGACAGGTCATGTCATCTTCTAAAGATTTTATCCTCATTCCTGTCAAGTTAAGTCATGTTTCTGAAACTCTGGATCTCCATGTCTTGATTGACTCCGGCGCTGAACAGAATCTTACTGATCACAGCCTTGTTACTCGCCTGTCCCTGCCTACAGAGTCCCTTCCTTCCCCTGTTAAAGCCGCTGGGTTGGGGGGTCAGCACCTTTCGGTTATTACTCACCGTACGGAACCGGTGTTATTAATTACTTCTGGTAATCATAGAGAACTCGCCCGGTTCTTCGTAACTCAAACCCCCCAGAACCCCATCATTCTGGGGTTCTCTTGGCTTCGTCACCACAACCCGCAATTTGATTGGGTCCATCGTCGCATTATCGGGTGGAGCGAGTTCTGCCTCACTAACTGTTTGCAATCCGCTGTTCCACCCGCTAATTCTGCCTCCATTAAATCTCCTGAAGAGATCGATCTGTCTAACGTGCCTAGTTGCTACCACGATCTTCGCACCATCTTCAGTAAAGTTAAGGCCGGTACCTTACCTCCCCACTGGCCTTACGACTGTTCCATCACTTTATTAGACGGCGCTCCTCTTCCTAAGAGTAGGCTGTTCAATCTCTCTGGCCCAGAGAAAGCCGCTTTGGAAGTTTACATCCAAGAGGCGCTTTCCTCGGGGCACATTCGTCCTTCTTCCTCCCCTGTCGGCGCAGGTTTTTTTTTTTGTCGAGAAGGACAAAACCCTCCGACCATGCATTGACTATCGAGAACTAAATCAGATAACGGTTAAAGACAAGTATTCCCTTCCACTCATTAGCTCTGTCTTTGATTCTATTCAGGAGGCCCGTATCTTTTCCAAGCTTAACCTACGAAACGCTTATCATCTCGTTCGGGTCAAGGAGGGTGATTAATGGAAAACCGCTTTCAAAACTCATCTCGGTCATTATGAGTATCTCGTCATGCCATTCAGGTTAACTAACGCTCCTGCCGTGTTCCAGCGCCTCATAAACGACGTCCTACGGGACTTAATGAACCGCTTCGTTTTTGTCTACCTGGACGACATACTGATCAACTCTAAACATCCTGATCAGCACAGAAACCACGTTCGTCAGGTACTCCAACGATTGTCTGAAAATCAGCTTTTTGTCAAAGCCGAAAAATGTCAGTTTCACTCCACCGTCATCCCCTTCTTAGGGTACATCTTCGAGGCAGGTAGCATTCGATCCGACCCCGCTAAAATCGACGCAGTCTCCATGTTGAAACCCCCTACCATGCGTAAGAGACTTCAGCAATTTTTGGGGTTCGCTAATTTCTATAGGCGGTTTATTAGAAATTACAGCTCCATCGCGGCTCCCCTTACACAACTCACTTCCACTGTTTGGGCCTACCAATGGAACCCGGATGCCCCAAAACCTTTTGATACTCTCAAGAACCTCTTCGTTACCGCCATACTAATACAACCCGACCCCGCTAGACAATACATGGTCGAGGCCTCCGACTTAGGCGTCGGGGCTGTATTATCTCAGCGGGAAGAGTCCAAATTGAAGCCCTGCGCTTTCTTTTCTAAGAAACTGTCTCCTGCTGAGTGCAACTATGATGTGGGCAACCGTGAACTACTCGCTATTAAATTAGCACTGGAAGAGTGGCGTCACTGGCTGGAGGATGCAGTTCATCCGTTTATTGTTTGGACTGATCACAGGAACCTTTCATACCTTCGCTCCGCCAAGAGACTGAATTCCCGTCAAGCCCGCTGGTGCCTGTTCTTTGATCGTTTCAATTTCACCATAACCTACAGACCAGGAAGCCGCAATATTAAGCTGGACGCCCTCTCACGGAAATACTGCTCCTCTGATGACCAGGACAGCACCACGACCTCCATCATTCCCTCCACCATTGGAACCGTCACCTGGGACATTGAGAATAAAGTGATGCAAGCTCAAGGTGAGGAACCCTATCACCCAGAACCTCCTGACGGAACACTTTATGTACCCCGATCTCTCAGGTCCGACGTCATCACCTGGGCCCACGCCTCATGTATTGCCTGTTAAGGCGGGGTCACCAGGACTCTCTGCCTCCTCCGTCGGCGTTTTTTTCTGGCCCTCCATGAATAAGGACGTTAAGGAGTATGTGGCTGCTTGTACCACCTGCGCCCGCTCCAAGACCTCCAACTCGCCACCGTCTGGTCACCTCCATCCGTTGTCCACTCCCGGGCGTCCTTGGTCCCACATTGCCCTGGACTTTGTAACCGGTCTCCCACCTTCTCAGGGAAAGACGGTCGTCCTCACAGTCATAGACCGCTTTTCTAAATTTGTCCATTTCATCCCGCTCCCACAGTTGCCCACAGCCACCGAAACCACTGAGATCCTGGTCCAGCATGTGTTCCGTCACCATGGTATTCCTCTGGACATTGTCTCGGATCGGGCTCCCCAGTTTGTCTCTCAGGTTTGGAAGGCTTTCTGTGGTGCCTTGGGGGCCACAGTCAGCCTGTCCTCAGGCTATCATCCCCAATCTAACGGCCAAGCTGAAAGATCTAACCAAGAGCTCGAAACATCACTGCGTTGTCTCGCCGACCGGAACTCCTCTGACTGGTCCAGGTATCTAGTTTGGGCTGAATACGCGCATAACACTCACCCCTCTTCCGCCACAGGCCTGTCCCCGTTCGAGGCTGCTCTGGGATTTTCACCACCTCTGTTCCCATCTCACGAGTTGGACCTCGCTGTCCCTTCTGTACAGGACCATCTCCGTCGTTGTCAGAGCATCTGGCACCAGACCAGGGCGGCACTAGGGAGACCAACTGCCGTCATCGAGTGGTGGGTCCTACGTATCTTCCCGGTCAGAAAATCTGGTTGTCATCTCGAAATATCCCCATTCAGGCCACCTCTCGCAAGCTCGCTCCCCGCTTCATTGGTCCCTACACTGTGGACAAGATCATCAACCCCAACTGTGTCCGTCTCCGGCTCCCGGCTGCTATCAAGGTCCATCCTACATTTCACATCTCCCATATCAAACCTGTTGTTGACAGCGCGCTTTGCCCACCGTCCGCTTCCCCTCCACCCGCCCGGCTCATCGATGGCGCCCCAGCTTATAGGGTCAGTCGGATTTTGGATGTCCGCTGGCGGGGTCGCGGCCACCAGTTCCTAGTGGATTGGGAGGGCTACGGTCCGGAGGAACGCTCTTGGGTCTCCCGTTCCCTGGTCCTGGACCGTACCCTCATTGAGGACTTTTTTCGTTTCCACCCGGATTGGCGTCTCGGCCCGCCTGGAGGCGGCCGTTGGGGGGGGGGGTACTGTCACAGTGCCTGGTAGTTTCCTTCCCCCTCCAGCTCTGCTCTGATGTTCCTGATTTCCACCAGCTGCCATCATTCTCCTCATCATCTAGTGTGGATTCAAAAGGAGACCTAACGCCACTACTCGACGCCAGTTTGTTACCCCTTATAGTGACTGTTCTGGTTCTAAGCCTCGTTACTGCTTTGTTCCAAGTCTCTGGCTCTGACTAATTCTATGTACCCTGTCTCAGGATCCAACCGCTCACGAGTGACGGCAGCACGGACCTTCCATTCTACGCCTCAGGAGATCGGAAACCCTCGGCACCCGCTAACCGCTTCAAGACCCTCCAGCCTCGCCACAGCCACATCTAGACTGGACACTCTCCAAACCAGACCAGCCATCCTCACATCTGGAAAAAACAATAAATCCTTTCTCATCATCCACTTACCTGTCTTCCTTCTGGGTTGCAGCATCTGGGTTCCTCATCCTTGTGAAATCATGACAAAGTGTGTGCTTTTGACAAAATGTGTTTAGTTGTTTAGCTGTTTTACTGTGTTTTGTTTTGTTATGTGTAATACTTTCTGCACCATGAGAAATCTAGGGGTAATCATGGACTGACCTAAACTTTAACAGCCATATCAGGTCAGTAACATCAGCGGCATTTTACCATCTGAAAAAATTTGCCAAAATCAAAAATATATCAGACCAATTCATGCATTTGTCTCCAGTAGGTTAGACTACTGTAACGGCCTGCTCACCGGCCTCTCCAAACGAGCTGTAAAACAGCTTCAGTACATCCAGAATGCTGCTGCTCGAGTCCTGACCAGAACCAGGAAGTATGATCACACACTGCAAAAGAAAAGTTTGTAGAACTTTATCACACTGTAATGAAATGCAACTTAGATATATAAGTACAGACAACTCAATAAATAATGCTGAACTGTACGACTACCTTAACTTGCTGAACTGACTTAAATTGTTGAATTGATTAGTACAACTTAGATTATAGAGTTATTACAACATAAAAGATTTTGTTAAGTCAAAAAATTTAAGTTGGATTTATTACAGTGCATTAGTCCTGTGCTCAGGTCTCTGCACTGGCTCCCTGTACCTCAAAGAATAGACTTCAAAGCAGCTCTGCTTGTGTACAAGTCTCTCCATGGCCGAGCACCAAAGTACATCTCTGACATGTTAGTGCCATATGAACCATCTCGTACTTTGAGGACCTCAGGGGCCGGCCTCCTGTTGATACCCAGAGTCAGAACTGAACAAGGGGAATCAGCGTTTCAATATTCTGCAGCTGAAATCTTGAACAGCCTCCCTGAAGTCGTAAGACAGGCCTCTTCTGTGTTCATGTTCAAATCTCAAATGTATTGTGATTTTTATGCATTTTTCTGTTTTGTGAAGCACCTTGAATTACTTTGTGTACGAATTGTGCTATAAAAAAATTGCCTTGCCTTGCCTAATGTTGGAGAAATGATGGATGAATGTGTGATGATGTGGGGAAATTGCATGTTTTAGTGCAGTGTTTTTCAACCTTTTCTGAGCCACGGCACACTTTAACCTTAAAAAAAATCCCGCGGCACACCAGGATCCAAAAATAAAAAACAAAACAAAAAAAAACGGAGAAACTCATAGTCTGTATTGATCTACAGCCCCTCCACAATCTCACATGCATTTTGGAGATAATTGTGGCAGAAAAAGCTGGAAACTGCAGCTTTTTTTTTCTAAAAGATGCAATAAAAGTTAAGTTAGAAGATGTAAAAACAGTTTGATGTGTGTTCGTTGATTTCAAGACGTTTAACAACAGATCTCCTTGTGCGCTGCACTCTCACAACCCAATGCATCATGGGAGATGTAGTGCATTAAACGGCCGGCGGAAATCGCCTTTCGGAGCTTCATTGTTTTGTTCACTTGTTCCACGGTCTGATACCGGATTCTGTGGAAAGTTACACTGCTAAAGACGAGCTTTAGCTGGTATTTATGTTAGAACTGAGCGACTTTACGAGCTAAATCGAGACAAGGAAGTGAAGACTTGAACCACTTCTGATTGGTCAGACTGATGACATGTGATTAAGCTCCCCAAGAATGATTGGTGGAGACAGTTAAAGGGGCGGGACTTTTCCAAAATACAGCCGGAGCTACAGCTGAATCGCGGTGCGGTCATTCTTATCAAAATGTCTTTAATAAAATAAAATAAACGCAAAGAAAAAGTTTTTTACGATCTTTTACATTCCTAACTCCTCAGTGTTTTATCAGGGCCTGTTTGGATGAACAGAGAGCTGAAATCCTGGAGATGGGAAATGTTTTTAGATCAGGTAATGAGGGCAATTTCCCACGGCACACTTGACCATCTCCCACGGCACACTAGTGTGCCGCGGCACACTGGTTGAAAAACACTGTTTTAGTGTGTTTCTTTTGTGCATGTTTTGCATGTTTGTGGTACCTGTTTTTGCATGCTATGGCCACGCCCCCTTGAAACACAGCTGGCGATCAACAACACCTGTTCCAAATAAGAAGAGGACTATAAGAGTCATCAAGGGAAAAGCGCAGCAGGTCCGCGCTTGGGAGAGGCGTCACGCGCCGGCCGCGAGGCCGCCCGCCGGCCGGAAGGTCGCACGCACGCCGGCAGAGAGCGCACGCACGCGCACAGAGAAGTCGCATGCCGGCAGCAGGGCACACGGGGCGCGGTTGGAGCACCGGAGCGACAGACGCAGTGGGGACCCACCGTGACCGCACACGCACCGGGAGCGCTTGGAACGCTGGAACCACCAGTCTGCAACGCGGTCAACACGCAGTGGCAGGGCAGGGACCCTGCCTGTGTTGTAATTAGCCGGACGTGATTTTGCAGACTGGTCGAACTAAGTCGACGGGAAGGCTGGTGGCAGCCTGCATCTGAGATTGCGTGGTGCTGCCGTCTGCCTGTCTCCACAGGATTCCAGCTTGTCCGGGGGGCCAGCTGGAGGTGACACGGAGGATTGTCCACGTTACGCGCAACCCCAGAGGCGAGGGGAGCCTCGCCTCCCAGGTCCAGGTGTGCATGTCCGGAGGGACCCTCGGCGCAGGTCGGGAGAAGTCGACCCCAAAAGCCAAGACTGGCGTGGAGAGGACGCCCTCTGGTTGGGATCAGTGACCCCATTTGAGCTGCATTTTTAAAGGGGTTTTAACCGTTCTTTGGACTTTTTAGCTCTCTTTTATCCTTTTTAACTGTTCCTGGGAATTTTATCGTGTTTTACTGTTTTAATCTGTGCCTAGAATTTTTAGACGCATTTTATGCTTGTTTAAGTGTCTTTTAAGTGGAACCCTGTGGCCATTCATATTTTTATCTGGGCTCTCCCCAGATCATTCCCTTAGCCCTTCAATATCCTCATTCATTTTTTTGTTGTTTACCCCATCTTTCAACCCTCCAGGCCTTACAAATGCATGCAACAAGTATATTTTGTTTCTTTCATTGTATTGTTATAAAAGTCAGTATATCTGCCGGCTCAAACTTAGACATATGCCAGTTCAAGAATTATAATAAATTAAGATGGAAAAAAGATTAATTGAATAGACCTTTTTCGCAAAAACCGGAAATACGTCATCAACGTGTAAACCTAGTTCCGGTTTGTGCTTCGCTGGCGGAGGAATGGCAGAGCCTCGAGTGTTTTCGAAGAGCCTGAGTTGTGTTCCGAAGTTCACCAGCGCCGATGTGATGAAGTGTGGGAAGATGCATTTGTCCACTAAATTAAACAAATTGGACAAGGGATATAATTTCCTCCACGAAGAGTTTATCCACCATTACCAAGGTAAGCTTCAGCTAGCTTAGCCATAGCCGCATCACCGGTAACTCTTTGTTTACGTCAACTGTAAATCCTGGTGTTATTAATTTGTAATATATGGTATAACACATCGCAGTGAATATGTTGTGTGTATGTTTAAGTGAAAAGGCATGAAATTAAAATAACACCCAAAAATTTGGTGAAGCTGTAAATAAGAAATGTTAAGGTGCCCGGATGCGTCTTCATTATTTTTGCTGCGGTTGCGGCACTTTCTTCACTTACTAGTATTATATTTCTGAAAGTAGGGTGAGTAGGCGTCCTCTTTTCCTGAAGATGTCCTCTTTTTTGATACTTATATAATAAAATAATATTGACCATAGATGAAATGTAATCATATTTGCTTATGCAGCTCTGAACACCAATTACTCTTTTAGAAATAATATCTCACAAACTCACTTCACTCCTCTTTTTTACTAACTCAAATCTGGTCACCCTACTGAAAGTTATAGTTTCACGTTACATTGATGTAGCAACATAAGTATGTCTTAATTGTAACCTATTTAATTTATTGTTTCCAGATATGACTGGATGCAGAAAGTGCCAACCTGAAAGCTTTCTCCTGCAGCTGTGCGGCTGATAAAGGATTCTTCGATCACATAGTTTCCATCCTGTTCCAGACCGCACATTGTTCACAGCTGGGTCTGCAGGCTGCTCCACCCCCCCCCCCCCCGGCCCGCCCAAGTGGCTTGCAAAGAGGGCACAGACCAAGAACACAGGTGGGTTTATGATTATGATTTAAGAACGGATGTGTATCCATAACAACTGTAAATTATTAGAAAAACACCCCCAGTAGTGAATACAGACTCTAATTGCTTTTTGCCTTTTACTTATAAGGGAATCCATCCTGAAGCGGTTAGTGAGCTGGTGGTGCAAAGGCCCAAAACAGTTGGCAGAGACGGTCTGAGGTCCACACTGTACAAGGCATATACAGGTGATTCATTTAACTTTTTGTTGGTTTGTGAGAGCAAGTTAAGTTGTTTTTTCTAATCTTATTACTGACCAAATTATGGTTACAGCAGATATAATGAATAAAATTTAAATGTAATTATGCACTCATGTCTAACTTTTTGTGTGACCAATAATCTTGTGTTTCTCTTGTGTAGGACCACAGCCAGATCCATATCTGATGGCATCTGGAAGCAGATTATGCCAGGTGCAGCTCCAACCTCTCATGGCTGTGTTGGACGGGTTTCTGAGATGGAATGAAAGAGAACTTGGATATATATTATGGCAAATGCATGAATGCATACCTTAAATTACACTTATCTTGTCTTTAACAATCAGTTCAGCCTTCTGTCTTACTGTTGATGATATGTAATGTTATTTTTTATTGTAAATGTTTGATGTTATTTGTGTTGTGATTAATCAGTTGTTACCAAAAAATTAAATGAGGCACAATTTTGACCAAAATTGTTTTATTTGTTCATCTAATTTTTTTGTGAAGTCAAAGTCACATTTCAACAGAAAAATATTACAAATATAACAATTATATTTAATTAGATTTTAAGAATATGTGAGAACACTACATTTTTCCATACTATTTGCACATTATACATTTTTTACATACCAAACATTAATTCACTCTTCAAAACAAAAAAGTCCATGATAATTTGCCAAAACACGGCAGTTTATCCAGATCTGATTCACACTGCCCATCAGTGTGAGCGGCACGAGAGAGTCCCTGATGTGAAAGGACTTTATCCTACCGATCACACTTTATACTACAATTCTGAGGAGGGCAATGGCTGGGTTTGTTCCATTTCCTCCTTGCTGATGGAGCTGAAAGCTTAAAAGGTGGAATGATGATCTTAGATCCAATGTCAGTAATGAGGTCTTGAAAGAGGAACTCTTTGTCCGCCATGACATCGTCTCCTGGCTCCAGCAAAGGAACTTGGCTTCTAAGTCATGGATGTAATCAAAGCCTCATCCAGAGCACCTGGAAAGATAAAGAAATTAAAAATCAGTCTTAATATATTTGCTACCTTTCAACACAACACAGTAATCATGTTTTGAAAAGTATGTTAAGTATTTAATTACAAATACATTTCCTTTTGTTTTTGTTAATGACAAAATACTCAAAATTAATTAAATAAATGTAATGCAAATAGGGGAGAGCATGAACAGCTTTTATTATAAATATTAATTTGTTCAGGTAGAAATGCATTTATCCAATAACGCTACACATAGTTGACTAGCGTTAACTAAACACATTATGAACAACCTTACCTGCAGTGGGTGTGTCACGTAGTCGCGATCCATCTTTACTGCCTTAGCTTAGCCACCATGTCGCTATCTTCACAGCACAGCTGCATAGACTGACGTTTGAGGTTCTGTCATATACTGACTCCTTTCTCAAAGGAGCAGTAAAGTTGTTTCAAGGGAATAGGCTCGGGACAACACCACTGTTCAGGCGGCAAACGACGCAGCCGCACCACAATCCGGAGCGAAGTTAGTAGTGCCGGCAGCAGAGGGTGCTACCTGTGTTTACATTAAAACTATGTCCTTCCTCTCTTCGGATCGCCTGTATCCATTCGGGTTTCAGGTTTGGATCCACAGGAAAAGAATGAAACGAAAAGCCGGGCTGTTTTTGGTTGGAAGACGAACAGCCTGGAACACAACAGAAACTGCAACTCTTCGACTCTGCCATTCTTCATATGTGCCGCTATGCTAACAGGAAGTTATTTTACACGTCATTGACGTATTTCCGGTCGAAAAATGCGGAAGTGTGAAAAAGGTCTATTGGAGTAATATGACATTTAGTTAGATAAATATGTAAATTTGAGTTATATAAACACTAATTAAGTTTTATAGACATTAGGTTGAATAAATTTAACTCAATTACTTTTTACCTCTCTCTCTCTCCCTCTCTCTCTCTCTCTCTCTCGATATAATATATTAAAAAAAAAGTCTACTCTAGCTAAATATAGATTGGCAACACCAATAAGTTATATCACTAGAGGAGACACGCCCGCTTTAGGAGCCTGGCCGACGGTGGCGGAGCGCAACGCCATCTTGGTGAGGTCGATGACGCCCACATGACAATGATTTCTATTGCTTTTAGTGGTGTCTAAGTAGCTTTTATATACTATATATTTATATATTTATACATATATGTAAATATATTATATTTATATATGTAATATATATATAGATACATCATTTGTTGTTGTTAAAGAAGAGAAACAGCAGGGCTCGACATAGCCATTTGTCCGCTGGCCTGGTCCTGTTTTTCGAGCAGTGCGGACCACAAGACTTTACTTTTCACTTGTCCGCTCGGGCCACTAAAATATCTAACGGTTTATATATTCTTCACCTTTTTCAATAAAGTACATTTTGCGAAAACGTGTAGATTTACCTCGTCTTCATAATTTAGTTTTTCTGCTAGTCCTGTGTTCAGACTTCAAGGGTTTCTATGGGAAACCTTTGATCACTTCTCCTTCTCTCCCGCCTGCGCGCGCGCGGCTTTCACTGCCGAGCACCACGCGGCACGCGCTCACTACTTTTTTTTTCTTTAAACTTTATTGAATGTAACAATTCAATACAAAACAATGTTAAACAGCAACAACGAAGGCACAAGCCAGTGGGTTATTATTACATTTGATTATAAATCCGACACCGTCACTGAAGAGAGACTGAAGCATGTCAGAGATGTGGAAGACATGGCAGGAATAGATAGGAATATGTTGGATGGAGTAATGGGTGGAATTAGTAGTATGGACAGCAAGATATTTAATGAATGCATTGAATATGAAACTGTATCAACTAAGCTTTAAGCTGAATGTCAAAGAATCAAAGACAACTCCAAATACCTGAATCTCAGACTCAAATGCAGTAGAATGTTAAACTACTTAATTTTGTTTTTCTTTACAACACTGTAAGCAGGAAGTATTTCTAGTTAGCTGAATGATCTCAGTTAGACCTGCACAATATGAGGAAAACTCGCGATATGCGATATCAGAGATTAAAATTGCGATAACGATATAATTTGCGGTATATAAACAAACAGCAAAATAACCAAATAACCATTCCCAGTTTAAAAATTATACTCCAAATGACCCACGTTGACATAGGTTACAAATATCTAACATAACAGGGCTCCATCTGATTGGTCAACAATGTGAAGGCGTCCATCCGATTGGTCAAATGCATTGAGGGATTTATTTGATTCGTTAAATGGTTCAAGCTGCCATTAGATTGTTTTAACACATTTAAGGTTTATGATTTATTGCGATATTTGCCGTTAGAAGCACCATGAAAACTTCTGAACTAGTGTTACCGACTACACTGCAGTGCTCTCTTCAAAACATCTGAAACAGACTAGAGCAGATTTAAGTTTGATATGGTCTATTTTCAGTCATTGAAAAGTGTAGAAATAAGTGATGTCACCAGAATGCACCAAATTGCACCATATTAAAAGTTTCCGGGGGGGGCATGCCCCGGACCCCCCTAAAGTTGCAAGCACCTGCGGAGCGGCGGGTCACGCTATGCGCGGTGTCGGGCCAGTAACTTTCAGGCAGGGCCAGTAAGTTTCAAAAACTACTGGCCCTGTGGGCCAGTGCAAATTTCTGGGCTATGTCAACCCCTGAACAGTCAGCCTTAAAAGCTCAAACTTTAATGAAAATGCATTGTTGCAGGACTTCTTACAAATAAAACAATTATTACAAAGAATTTTTAAAAATAATTTCTAAACATTTAGAAGTTTCAGACTTCTTTGACATGTAATTTAAATTATTTAGAAAAACCCAACAATAAGTCAATAATAAAAATAATAATAATAAATCAATAGTAAGTCAATACAAACAATTTATCATAACAATAAATTGATAAATAAATAAGTCAATAAATAATAAATAAGTCTATTAATATTATTAATAATAATAATGCTAATAATATATATATATAGATATATA
>CM074495.1:20967876-20985096 GCA_037389245.1 Oryzias sinensis
ACGACGCTGAAGTTGGCTTCCGATTCACAGCTTCCGATTCGCGAGGGGACTAAAGGAACGTTCCACTGCATTTTTCGCGCTATGATCACCTAAAACCGGGTCCTGTTCAAAAACCAATGGACCTGGACTGCTCAAACCTGGATTAAATTATGCATTAGATAATAAAGAACACATTAAACACCGTTTCCAATTTGTGAAACCTTCCTCTGATTTGTGAAAATGTGGAATAGGTTGATTTTTATCGCATTTTACGCACTGAGTCCACCTTAGACCTGGGGCCTCATTTCTAAAGGTTGCGTACGCACAAAAGAAGGCGTACGCCACTCTCTACGCAATAGTTGAGATTTATAAAAAGCAAACTTGAGGGGAAAATGTGCGGTCCTCCACGCAAGCTCTGACCCAGGCGTACGCACAAAAACGGGTGAAATGAGAAACGGCGACACCGTCGGCAGATGGAAGAAACACGTGAAAGTGACAGTGTGTGCCAAATCCTGCTGGCATGTGCTGTGCTACACAATGTGGCACAGCTTAAAAACGTGCCTCTACCCCCTGGCGCCGATTGCTGTGTTGGCCCCGACCCTGAACCCCATCCCCACGCATTTGAGCCAAATGCTGCTGCTGTGCGCCAGCGTTTGGAAGTGATGCGTCGCTTGTAAAGAACAACAAAAGGTGAGGAAAATATTATTTATTTAAGAATTCCCTCATCGTGCAGTTTATTTCAGTCAGGGCGGTCTTGATTTCGCCCAACTCCTTGGCCACCTCTCTGATTGAACTACTGACTTCCCTCTGCATTTCAAGGACTGCATCGGTGAGGACACGTCCACTGCTGGAGGGTTGAGAGCCGCGTGCCGTGGAGACGCTGGGTCCAGACGGCTGCTCAGCTGCAGCATCGTAACCACTGGCCCCGCTGGAACACCCAGCAACTAAAATAAAATTGTTCTATATTAATAATCTGTGATTGTGTAGCCTGCATACATGTGACTTGACTGCATTCATTTTAATTATTTCTCTTACCTGTGTCACCCGGTGCGTCTGGCGCGTCGGCGTCCCCCTCCGCCTCAGTCACCACAGTCACCGAGTGACAGAGGGGGAGGGGGACGCCGATGAGGGGGACTTAATAGGGATTCCCCAATAATAGCCGCCAGTCTCTCATCAAGAGGGGTCAGGTCCGGTCCGTCCCCCCCCCGTGGCGGACACACTCTGCCGATGCAGCTCTAGACGTTTTTTTGCCTCGACTTTGATGTCCGACCATTTCTTTTTATTTCGGCCACGGTCCGAGGTTGTGAGGCTACAGCATTTACGCCGTCTGCCACCGTTTGCCGCTCACGTGCCTTTTTGGCATTAGTAATGCCCACACTGTGCCCTCCAAACACTTTTCTCCTCTTTTCCACCTCGCCAACGATAACTTCTACTTCACATTGAGTGAAGTTACGTTTTTTTGATTTCCTCTCTGTGTTTGCCATGGTTTAGCAAGACATGAATATTAATTTGTGGGCGTTTCACGGACTATTTATGGGCAACTATGGGCGTGTCATGACGCCGCAAAGGCTGCGCTGCATTTAGAATTGGTTGTGATTTATTAAGAGAAAGATGCGTAGGATGTGCGTCCGCACGGTTTTATAAATCCAAATATTTCTGTGCGTACGCACGTCCTATGTTTCATCCGTACGCCACTTCTGACGCTAATCCTACGCAAAGTTTCAGAAATGAGGCCCCAGGTCCTGTTCAAAAACCGCTGGACCTGGACTGCTCAAACCTGGATTAAATTATGCATTACATAGTAAAGAACACATTAAACACAGTTTCTGATTTGTGAAACCTTCCTCTGATTTGTGAAAATGTGAAATAGGTTGATTTTTATAGCATTTTACGCACTGAGTCCACCTTAGACCAGGTCCTGTTCAAAAACCACTGGACCTAGACTGCTCAAACCTGGATTAAATTATAATTTTGAAACTAAAGAACACATTAAACACACTTTTTGATTTGTGAAAATGTAAAATAGGATGATTTTGACCGACTGGGAACAGACAAAAGCTGGTACTTTTATGATGGACTACAGGAATCCAAGAAGGCTGGAAGAGGCGACATAAAAATCTCAGACATCAACATACAAAAGAAACTGGGAAACAGATGTCAGATTGGACACATAGTTATGGTCAGGGTTAGCATGAGCCCCTGACTTAAATTTTAGTTTTTTTTGTTCAACATTTCTTGGTTTGTTTCCTAATTTACTTTAAAGTTCCTGTTTTGGTGTTTTGCTTCAAGTTGTCCTTCCCTTGTCCCCATTACCTTTGAATAGCACAAAATCAAATACGGTGTATAATGTATTCTTCAGTATCTAAATCCTAATTTAATCCAGGTTTGAGCAGTCTAGGTCCAGCGGTTTTTGAACAGGACCCGGTCTAATGTGGACTCAATGCGCAAATTGCGGTCAAAATCATCCTATTTTACATTTTCACAAATCAGAGGAAGGTTTCACAAATTGGAAACGGTGTTTTATGTGTTCTTTAGTATCTAATGCATAATTTAATCCAGGTTTGAGCAGTCCAGGTCCATTGGTTTTTGAACAGGACCCGGTTTTAGGTGATCATAGCGCGAAAAATGCAGTGGAACGTTCCTTTAGTCCCCTCGCGAATCGGAAGCTGTGAATCGGAAGCCAACTTCAGCGTCGTAAAGGGTTGTATCATTTTCCAGGTGACGGACTTCCGGCAAAATACCCGAAGAGATGTGTCCAAGGAAGTAGCGAAGTGATAGGAGACGCTTTGAGTTATTATTGATTCGGCTACCATAGACTGTGCTTTATCCTGATAATTTGGGACACCTGACACCATCCTTATATCACCCATCGCTTCAGCCTCTCTTCCTCCTCACTTATGGTGTGCAAAAAAAAAGTAAATACAAGAGGATGAAATAAAAGTGAGACGATGTAAAAGTTAACAGCCACATGAAAAGGCACTAAAGGAACATTCCAGTTTTCGCATTCATGTGTAATGATGCATCTAACATCTCACTTCAGTCATCTTCATTTTACCACCAAGCCTTCCTTTCAAGGTCCCTTGTGTACAAACACAACTTTTCACCTCACAAATATTTGGAAAAACAGGGACATTTTATATAAATGCAAGTCACTGTACATAGAACATTGGTTTTGAAATGAGATTGTTTCTGTGTATCAATAATTTAACAACCAGAGCGTACTATACTAACATTTAACATCCCTGTTCTCCTTTTAGAATGTGTTTGGAGTGATTCCCTCTGACGTATGCATGCTGTTTAAATTTCAACAGAGTTCATGTTTACCAGCCTTTTCTCTCCCATAAATACTCCTGTGGGGTAAAGGTTGTCTGCTTATCCCGGGAAAAACAAATCCATAAGAACTTTATTTCAAACGAACATTGTTTCACTACCTTGTAGCATGTCTTATTGGAATATGTTTGTTGAAGATTTTGCATGGAAGGTTTGGCAAACATCCAATAAATTCCTAGTTTTCTGGTTTTGCCCTGAAGTTTGTGTTTTGGCAGAAGTTTTGTGATTTCATTCATGACAAAATCGATTCTTGCTTTGTTCTGGAAAGATTTCATGTTGGGTCTAATACCAAGAAAGGAGTCTGGTTTACTTTTAAATCTCTTGTTCATTTTGGACAATTTTCATATTCACAAATGTAAAATATGTGGTTGTGACGTCCCTGACCGATCTTGTTCTGAATATATTAAAAAAAAACATGTTTTTGTTTTCCTAAAAATGTAAAAACTGGAAATATTTGACTAAATGAATAATCATCAGGAATCATTTAATAAAATGTTCCTTTATATAGAATTAGAGACTATTGCTTTAAAGTTTTTTTTTAATAAAATTTTTACCTTCTATTTATTTTATTATTTTCTGGTCAGATCAAAGTCACATGTCCTTTGGTCTGATATCTATGTGGACAGAAATGCTTTCAAATCAAACATTGAGAAGACATTTTCACTTGGAGGTAAAGACTCAGATTTAGAAAAGTTTCTTCCTGTTTTCTTTGTTTCCAGGTGAACCAATCATTGCTGCTCCTGGTGATGATGTCATCCTGCCGTGCCGCCTGGACTCTGAGGAGGATCTGCTGGATTGCACCGTGGAGTGGACCAACCTGGACATGGAGCCAGATCCACAGGGCCGTGTCCCACTGGTGTGTCTGTACCGGAGCAGGAGGATCATGACTAAACACATGATGGAGTCGTTTATCCCGAGAGTGTCTCTGAACCCAGACGGACTAAAACGAGGAGATGCAACGTTAAAGATCAGGAACGTGTCTCTCCAGGATGAGGGGAAGTACAGATGCTCCATTCCTGATGAGAACTTCAGGGAGACGGTTCAGCTTGTTGTTGGTGAGTTTGCTCTGCAGATGAAGAACATTTGTCCTGATCAGCAGACAGGAAATGATGTAATCTCTTGGTTTCAGACCCAAACAGAGTCAGAGCTCCAACCATGGAAACATCCCAGGTTGACATCATCTCCACTCCAGATTCAGGAGGAAACCAGATCCAGATCAGTCGCTCTAGACCAGCTCTCTGGATCTTTCTTGGACTTTTGACCTTATTGATCATCTCTGCTGTTTGTGTCTTTCTGAGGAAACAACCAGAAGTGAGTCCTGAATTCTCTGGTCTCTCGTCTTTCTGCAGGACTGTTCAGTTTCTAACATCCTTTTTTTTCTTCATGTCGGTTCAGGAACCTCCTCTGGGGTGAAGACATCCCATCTCTCCAAAGCTGCTTTGCTCGTCTTCAGTGATGAAGAGCGTTTCTTGGAGGCGTTTGTCCACAGAGACAAGAGGGTCTGTGGATGAACATGCACCTTTGGACAGATCCTGAATCGGATCAGAACAAAGTCAAACGATTACTTGAATGTGATTTACTTGTATAGCACTTTACCTTCTTTTGAAAGTATTTTCCGGTACTGTTTGTTTGAAACAAATGCAGTACTTTTTCTTACAATACTATTTGAACTTTCAGCTATTTTTCTTGTGCAATGTTTTTCTAAACACTCAGACCAAATTTAAAAGCTTTTTAACCTTATTTTTAACCATTATTCAGAGTCTGAAACGACTAAAAAGGCGTTGGTATTCAACTTGGCAGTAACCTGGGGATTTCGCCTCACTCAACGAGGCGACTCCTTCAGGATTTGTGTACACCAGTGAGCCGCGCACATGTGCCCGAGGTGGTGGTCTCCTGATGATTCACCATGTCGTGACTTTCATCTAGGGACTAAAACATCACAAGATGGCTGCCGCTCGTCCAGACGGAGTTTCACGCACTCCAGACAACTGTAACCAAGGACATTGCCAACTTAGGGAAACCGTTCAAAAGCTTAGACTGGAACTCAGAGAGAAATCAATTCTGATAGAGAAAATTCTCTCAGTATCGACATCCCAGTCTAAGTACATCCAGCAGCTACAGCATTCCATTAACACCAACCGCTCCCTTTCTCAAACCCTTCCGTGGTTTGGAGAAACCCCCGCTGAAGCCCATTCCACCACTACGGACAGCAACATAATTCAAATATGTGGCCGTAAAAACAACGGGTGGGAACGGATGGACGGGGCACCGAGCACCACCAACACCAGCTCTGCACTGCTGGAGGCCAGGAGTCGACAGGACCTCCATGAGGACCAGGCTGATGCCGGGCCCAGGGCTCCAGCCCTCTGCTCTACGCCCAAACAGTCGTGGGCTGAGGTGACACGTCGCGGCCGGAGGATCTGTGGACCCGAACCTGACACAGCCAGTTCGGGGAACCTAGCGCTGACCAACCGCTTTGCCCCGCTGGCTGAAGACCTCACCGCGGCGTCAGCGACCCGAGCGGGCTCACCGGGGCCGACATCGGGCCGATCGGGCAGAACGCCTACCGTGGCATCCGGCTCTGCTGCTGGTCCCAGCCAGGCGACGACTCCCGCTACCACCTCTACGGGTCCAACGGCGTCTGCTACTTCGGTGCCCGCTTTGCTGGAGCCTGGCCGGCTCGCCCTTCTTCCCGGAGCCGCGGCACTGGCCCAGCCGCCCGGATCCTCTGCAGTTCCGCTGGCCCCCGCCACGAGAAGGAAACGCCGCCGTCTGCTGAAAGAGGCGGTGGCCCGACGCTCAGGCGAGCTTCCCCGGGGCTCGCGCGTCGCAGCCTGCATCTCACCAGCTTCAGGGGATCCACTCTCCACAGAAAAACCAGGTCTTCACGCTGGAGTACTGTCTGCTCGGAAACATCACTACGGAGCTCCCATTTCTCCACCTGAGCCCGCTGGAGCGGAGGCCGCTGCTCATCACCCCGCTGCTGTCGCGGGGAGACCCGCTGGAAGACCCGGACCTGTGCAGCAGCCCGTGCTCATCGTGGGAGACTCCGTTGTCCGGCATGTCAGGGTCAGAAGGTGCCACACACACTCACTCTCAGGAGCTGTCGTCAATGACATTAAAAACTCTGCCCACCAACTCCCTGTGAAACACCCCTCTGCAGAGACTTTTATCATACATGCAGGCACCAACAACCTGAAACTGCAGCAATCAGAGACTCTGAAAATGGACTTCATCCATCTGATTCACACCATCCAACAGTTAAACATAAACTGCATCATATCTGGACCACTGCCTGCACCCCGTTATGGAGACATCATGTTCTCACGCGTCCGTCAGCTTCACATCTGGTTAAAAACATACTGTCATTCCATAAGCATTCCATACGTTGATAATTTCACAACCTTTTACAATAGACCATACCTCTTTAAATCAGATGGTTTACACCCTAACAATAGTGGTTCCCGTCTTCTCAGCATGAACATTGATTTCACCCTCCGTTCTTTCAAAACCATTCCCAGCTGACGGTTGAACCAGGACACCCACACCCCTTACTCATCATTCTCTGCCATACAGCATCACATACCAGTCTGCATCACCAATAGACATTCAAATCATTTGCATTCATATCCATGTGCCTTGCGTGTTTGTTGTCTCCGACCAATTCACACATCAGTCACAAAACCTACAACAAGCACACATCAGATTGTACCCACAACCATGAAGATGGCTCTTTTAAATGTCAGATCAATTTTAAATAAGTCTTTTATCATTAATGATCTGATTTTAGACCATGATTTAACCTGTTTGTTTTTAACTGAAACCTGGCTTGGCTCTGATGCACCAGCTATTCTCACTGAGGCTTCTCCACCTAATTTTAACTTTTTATTTTCAATCAGGGAAGGAAAGAAAGGTGGAGGTACAGCATCGATTGCTCACAAAAGAATTTTATCTGAAAATATTTTACTTGGTAAATATTGTTCATTTGAGCATCATGCTTTTGTCTTCGGAGACCCTCCTGTTTTAACTGTCACAGTATACAGACCACCAACCCCTCCTTCCTGTTTTATCGAGGAATTTTCGGAACTTTTATCATCTCTTCATATTAGGTACAATAGGATTTTAATTACTGGTGATTTTAATTTGCATGTTGACAATTATGATGATATCTATGCCTGTGAGTTTTTAAACATTCTAAACAGCATGGATTTTCAGCAGCATGTCACACAGCCAACTCACAACAGAGGACACACCCTGGACCTTGTCATTACCTATGGTCTGTCCACTGGGGTGTCCTCTGTTGTTGACATGGCCATATCAGACCATTATTGTGTGTTTTTTACTGTCACCAGTGAAATCCAGCAGGAAGCCTCAGTGAGAACTGTGAGGAAGCGGTATTTAACTCCTGAAGTGGCTGCAAGTTTTATTGATGTTTTTAAGCAAACTCCTGCTCAGATTTTACCTGCACCCTGTGATTTTATTGTTGATCATTTTAATAACAGACTTCAGTCTTCCATAGATGCAGTGGCTCCACTCAAAACAAAAACATTAAAAGCCACTCCTAAAATGCCATGGAAGACTGACGACATTAAGGGTCTGAAGCAGAACTGCAGGAGAGCAGAGAGGAGATACAGGAAGACGAAATTAATAATTCACAAAGACATTTTTAAAGAACAACTCAAAATCTACAATAACTCAGTTAAACGGGCCAGAACCTCCTATTTTTCAAAAATCATTTCAGAAAATAAAAACAACCCCAAATTTCTTTTTAAAACAATTGATATTTTAATAAACAAAGACTTCAACAAGTCCTCCATGCCATCATCTAATGCTGCATGTGAGGACTTCGCAGACCACTTCATGGGTAAAATCAATGCTATAAGATCAAACATGTCATCTATGCAAAACACGGATCTTAACAGACCACCAGCATTGTTTTTACCAGAAGAAACACTGGGGAGTTTTGTCCTGGTTGATGCAGAGATGCTTGGTCGAGTTGTATCCCAAGTAAACACTACAACCTGCCTTTTAGATCCCATTCCCACTTCACTTTTTAAAACATTTTATGGATTCTTTGAGTCAGAGCTTTTAAATATAGTAAATTGCTCTCTTCAGACGGGGGTCTTCCCCTCTGCCTGTAAGACGGCGGTGGTGAGGCCCCTTCTGAAGAAGAGTCAATTAGATCCAAAAAATCTGGATAACTATAGACCCGTATCCAACTTACCATTTTTAAGTAAAATAATAGAAAAAAGTGTCGCTACTCAACTGCATGAGTTTTTAAATGCCCAAAAAATTTTAGAAAAATATCAGTCTGGTTTTAGGAAAAACCACAGTACAGAGACGGCTCTTTTAAAGATCGTTAATGATCTTAGATTAAACTATGACTCACAGAAACTTTCTGTTCTGGTGCTACTGGATCTTAGTGCCGCTTTTGATACAGTAGATCACCAGATTTTATTAGACAGACTTAGGAGTCTAGTGGGCCTCTCTGGAAATGTTCTTAAGTGGTTTTACTCTTACCTTACAGATCGACACTTTTATGTAAGTATGGATACGTGCTCTTCAGGAATCCATGAAATAAGTTGTGGGGTTCCCCAAGGGTCGATTTTAGGGCCAATACTTTTTAATTTGTATATGTTGCCTCTTGGGGAGGTCATCAGGAGACACGGCGTTGACTTTCACAGCTATGCTGATGATACACAGCTTTACATCGCCGTGTCTCCTGATGACCTTGAACCTATTAACACTCTTTTAAATTGTATTTTAGATATTAAGTCATGGATGGCAGAAAACTTCTTACAGCTCAACCAGGACAAAACTGAAGTTTTAATCATCGGTTCTGAAGACAAGAGAGAGATGATTTTACCACATCTTCATAATTTTAAACTTTCTCAATGTGTGAGAAACCTGGGCGTACTTTTTGACTCTGAGCTAAATTTCATTCCACACATTAAAAATGTCGTTAAGACAGGATTTTATCATCTCAAAAACATTGCCAGAGTCCGCCCGTTCCTCTCTCTTGCCAGCACAGAGGTACTAATGCATGCTTTTATTTTCAGTCGTTTAGATTATTGTAATGCCCTGCTCTCTGGTTTACCCAAAAAGTCTCTTTCAAACTTACAACTTCTACAGAACTCAGCGGCACGAGTTCTGACGAGGACCAGAGGGAGGGAACACATTACACCGGTTTTAAAATCGCTGCATTGGCTCCCTGTGCGTTTCAGGATTGATTTTAAAATTCTTTTAATGGTTTATAAATGTTTTTATGGTCTTGGGCCTTCTTATTTAAATGATATTCTTTTAAAATATGAGCCCTCGCGGACCTTGAGGTCCTCCGGTGCTGGCCTCTTAGTTGTTCCCAAGGTGAGGACCAAAACTTATGGTGAGGCTTCGTTCTGCCATTATGGTCCTCGCCTGTGGAACGGCCTGCCGGAGAACCTCAGGGCCGCAGAGACAGTAGAGGTTTTTAAGAAGAGGCTCAAGACCCACCTTTTTAATTTAGCTTTTAGTTGATTTTAACTGCTAATTTATTCTATTAGTTTTAGTATAGGCTATTTTATGTATTTATTTTAATTTTACGCATCTTATTTTCAATTTTATGTTTGTTTGTTTGTTTTTTCTTTCTTTTTTATGTTTTTAATTTTAGCATCTTATGATTTTAGCCCCAGTGTTTCTTGAGGGGATCTTTTCCTCCAGGGATTGCCGGCTTGGTCAGCGGTTGTTGCTGCAGTTTTTGCCCTTGCTGGGGCGGCTGGGGTCTAATTTTACAGCTTTTGGCTGTGAGGGGGACCCCGGTGTTGTCCCGGTCTGGGTGGGCACTGTGGCGATGTTCCGGTGGCCGGGCTGGCTCCTGGTATGAAAGGATTCCCAGATACTGTTTCCTCGCAGCAGAGCCAAGCCATACTTGTTTGTTTATTTATTTATTTATTTATTTATTTATTTATTCTTTTACAGTTACATAGTCATATTTCATTGTACGTGGGAGCCATGGGTCATGTGGTTTAATGGAGGGGAGTGGGAAGGGTGAAGGGTGGGTTGGGGTTTTTATTGTAATGTTGTGTGTTTACTGTTTTTAGTGTTAAAGCGCTTCGAGCTGCACAAAGTGCATGATAAGCGCTATTTTATAAATAAAGTTTGATTTGATTTAACCTGCTGTTTATTAATAAAATAACATTTCAGTAATATTGGAAGGGTTTTAGTATTTCTTTGTATTGGAGTTGACATTCTAGTTGGTGATGACACAGATAACATGTAGAACTGACTCTTCATGTCATCAACATTGCTGACCCCTGATGGAAATACTAGACTTTCATTCTGTTGTCTTCTGGGAGATTCTCTGAAATCAGTGACATTTTAGAGCCGATCTCATCGATGGGTTGATGTCCAGAGAAAAACACAAACTTAGGGGTGTGTCCGAATTACCACCTTATTCCACAACTGCGAAAACCCTAAATCAGGTGTGTTCATTCCTGGTCCTGGAGATCTACCGTCCTGCCAGTTTTCCAGCTCTCCCTGCACTGCTTTCTGCTGATTACCTGGACCAGGTGTGGTCCTTCAATCAGAATCGTGAGACATCTGATTGAGGTAATCAGCAGCTAGGAGAGCTTGGAGATCTGGAAAACAGTCATGGTGGTAGATATCTAGGACCAGGAATGAGCAGCCCTGCCCAAAATAGTGTGGGACTATATATAGTGCCCTGGATTTTAAAAGCAATTGGGACTGGGGTGGGTAGATTTGAACAGTACAACAAAATGATGAACGCACTATATAGTGCACTAAAAAGGGATTAGGGTGGGAATTCGGACACAGGGCCAGAGAAATGCTGCGTTCAAGTGCTGTTGGAATGATGGGAAAAATGACTAAGACTCTAAAAACACACAAATGTCAGAAAAACAACAAATCTTCCAACTCCTCTGTCGAGTCTCTTGGTTTCCTCCAGTTCCTGCCAGACTTGATAGACCTTGTTGTCCAAAGGACATGGAATCACCTCAACCACTCATACACTTTGATTTGCTGTTTGTTTTGGCAGGTAGTTTTCTGATAGATGATGAACATAATGATTGGTTGAAAACCTGAGACAAATCAGTACAGTATTTCAATAAACTTAAACTCCTAACAAAAAGTTCTTAATTTAACTTGGAACCGACAATCAACCTAATAGATATTCTCATTGTATTTTACTCCTTACCTTTTGTGTCTCTGGTTTGGTTTCTGGAGCTGGAGTGGAATCAGACCAACCAAAGATGCAGGTGTGAGAGCTTTTTAGTAAAGACTGAGGTGAGGTGGCTGTTTGTTGTTGACATGGGCATGTCTGGCCCGGGTGGAGACACTCCCAATAGCTGAGACATTGAACTTGACACCCACATGAATACAGAACAACTTTCTGCACCTAAAACAGTGTTTTTCAACCTTTTTTGAGACACGGCACACTTTAACCTTGACAAAAATCCCGCGGCACACCAGCATAAACAAAAAAAAAAAAAAAGGAGCACCTCATAGTCTGTATTGATCTAAAGTCCTATGATCTAATGTGCATTTTTGTGATAATTGTGGCAGAAAAAGCTGGAAGTTGCAGCTGTTTTCTCTAACAGATGTGATAAAAGTTAAGTCAGAAAACTGTTTTATGTGTGTTCTTCGTGGTTTCAAGACGTTATTCAAGGAAGACTATTTGTGCGCTGAGACGCTGTCACTTTAACTCAAGGCATCATGGGAGATGTAGTGCAAAAGTGGCCAATGATCGTTTCTCCCAGCTTCATTGTTTTGTTCACTTGTTCCCCGGCCTGACACTGGATTCTGTGGAAAGCTACACCGCTAAAGACGAGCTTTAGCTGGTATTCTTGTTAGAACTGAGCCATTTCTTGAGCAGGATCTGAACAAGGAAGTGAAGACTTTAACCACTTCTGATTGGTCAGACTGATGACATGTGATTAAGCCTTCAAGAATGATTGGTGGAGACCGTTAAAGGGGCGGGACTTTGCTGCAAACAGCTTTAGCTGCAGCTAAATCGTCATTCTCATCAAAATATCTTTAATAGAATCAAATAAACATTTTATATTTCATGATCTTTCATATTTCTAACAACTCAGTGTTTTATCAGGGCCTGTTTGGATGAACACAGAGCTGATATCCTGGAGATGGAAAATGTAGATAAACATATAGTGCTACTTAAACTCCAAAATTTTCTTACTTTGTATGACCAGGGGCCTGTTTCACAAAGGAGGTTCAACCAACTCTGAGGTCAAACCTGAACTCTGAGTTGGTCAATCGAGAGATTGACAACTCTGAGTTTTCAGTTTCAGAGCAGCTGATCCGAGTTAGATCAATCAACTCTGAGTGGACTGATTCGGAGGTGAGCGTGCGCACCGCGACTATAAGAAGCCATTATCAATGGAGCGCAGATATCACGAGTCACCATGGCAACCGTGAAAAAAAGAGGTCTGCGTATTGTTCGCCAGCTGAACTTGACATGCTGCTGCAGAGTTACAGTGAATATGAGCACATATTCCAGAAGAAAAGCAACACCGCTGCATCTGCAAAACAGAGACAGTTAGCGTGGAAAACATAGCTGCTCAAGTTAATGCCTAAGTTTGCATTTAAGTCATTGTTATAAAATATTGGCTGTAATAACTTTTTAAATAGCGTAAGGAGTGAAATAAAAAATGGGGATATTTAGGTGTACTTTTGAAGTGTTATTCCTGGTGTAAATGCATGAAATGCTGCACAGAGTACAGAACCAATCTGGGGGAAAATGACTTTAACGTCGGTAATGTTTAGAGGACTTTTTTGTTAACCTTCCCCTCTAGCAAACGTTGGTCATTTTAATATTAATACATGCAATTGTGTTTTTAAAAGTGAACTTTTGTCTACTGTTGAACCTTTCGCTGCGCAAAGACTTCCTTCTTTTCTCTCGTCTTTCCGACAGTGGTCAAAAGCGCAGCGGAGATTTCCTTCAGGGCCGAAGGGAATTCTCCTTCGGGGTTCACTTCCCGTTGGAAACCCTCAACCTCCAGAGCGGATTAAGAATGACTCCAAAACAGTTATTCTGGGAATGACACCTTCTCCGTCCTCCTCATCCGTGCTCACCCCCCCCCCCCCATCTGCACCTGCACTCGCCCCTCCCCTTGTCTCTCGTGGATCGCACCCCGCTCAGCACACACACACTGCAACACTACCCCTGTATTGATCAAGTGGTATAGGTTTATATGGGATTAAGAAAGTAAGCAGTGCTAGCAAATTGTGTTTCCAAAAAGTAATTGTTACATTAATCTAATTCAATGTCCCTGATTTCATTTTCATGTAGATGCAATCCTGCAGGAATTAAAAGAACATGGCAGCAGCTAAAAATGAAGTATAAATATATTTGACATATGAAACATCTACATAGCAATACATAAGGTTGTTTTCATTTTATATATGTGATTGACTGCAACGAAAAACGGTAACGCTCAAACAAAAACGTATGGGGAAATGACAAAAAATCGAGTCTTCTCAAAATCCTCGCACGACGTAAATGTAATTCTCTATGAATTAATGCAGCCTCCTCGTCTATTGGGTCCTCCAAAAAAGGACAAGCCATTCTTGTCACTTAGACCGTCTCTGTGTGACGGACATGTGGGCAATGAAGGTTAAAGCGAAAAATACCGCTTCGTCTTTAAAAAGGGGAGGGGACCGGCAGAAACCTTGAGTTTAGAGAATAAAACCTGCTCCCGACCAGGTTAGGTTCACAGGATAAGTAACCATGGATACTGACTCCGTGTATAAGTTACCTCTCTTTCAGAAACGGGTTTGACTTACTCTGCTTTCTGTGGTTTAACAAACCTCCCATTCTGAAACGGAAAACCCAGGGTTTCCCTGATTTCCGGGTTTATGAACTCAGAGTTTACACTTAACCTCCTTTGTGAAACAGGCCCCTGGCCTCAACATATAATAATACTGTCTTGAAATGTAATATAAAGCAAAGGTTGATGATAATTCTACTTTTACTTTTATCTGGAAATGTGCAGCCAAATCCAGGGCCTGAAGTGCAATGGTTTCAGACACCTACTGATTTAAAGTTGATATCTGGGCTTTAAAATTATTCATCTTAATGTGCGCAGCTTGGCTCCCAAAATGGACATCGTTAAAATTTGGTTTACATCAACTGAGGCGGACATTGTAATTATCTCTGAGACGTGGCTGACTAAATGTATCACAAATTTCCACTCTAGAAGGAAATGAAATTGAGTTGGTTCACGTGTACAAATATCTGGAATCTTGATTGATGATGCACTCTCATTCAAGCCCCACATTGAAAATCTTGTTTGGAAACTAAAATTGAAACTGTTTTGAAACGGTTTTTTATTTCGAAGAGTTGTTTTTCATTTGGGATTAAAAAGTGACTTGTCACAGCAACTTTTTTATCCATTTTAGATTATGGAGACCTTTTCTATATGAATGGGACAGCTCAATGTTTGAGTAAGATGCATTCCGTGTATCACGCCGCTATAAGGTTTGTAGCAAACTGTAAGGCCTCGAATCAGAGGAGACGGGATGGTCTTCTCTGTCCACCAGGGGGGTATTCCAGGAAGCATGTTTAAACTAGCCTGACTTTAAGCCTGAACTCTGGCTGAAATCCGCCTGAACTTGCTTACTCTGGGTATGTCAGTTCCAAAAGACCAGATATGAGTTAGCGTAATTACGCTCGACTTGGTAACCCTGGGTTAACGCACGGTACATAAAGACATTATCAATAGATCGCCGATTTCTGGAGTCACCATGGAAACGCGTGGAGAAAAAAAAAAAAAAAGAAAGCGCGACACTTGAGACGGAAGTGAGACGGAGTCTGAGATTTTAATGACGGCGGATAGAAATTATAAGTCCATCAAAAGAGTAACACAGCTGAAAAATAATTTAAATAATTTAGTTAAATTTATTCAAACTCAATAATTGTTTATACAACTCAAATTTACGTATTTATCTAACTAAATGTCACATTACTCCATTAATCTTTTTTCCATCTTAATTACTTATATTTCTTGAACTTTCATATGTCTAAGTTTGAACCGGCAGATATGCTCATTTTTATAACACTAAAAAGAACGGAATAAAATGCACGGAGTGCAAAGATTTATCACAGAATACTCCATCAACGCCATACCATGTTATAGTAGTAGGGGTGCAATATAAACTCATCACCCTCTCTTGTACTCTCACTCACGGTGCAGAGACGTAAGCATAGTAGGACAAAATAGCTCGGAAAAACACGGTGAAACACAGTAAAACAGCTATACAACTAAACACATTTAGTAAAAAACCCACACTTAAACCCAAATCCGTCCAGACAGGCAAATGAAATGATATCCCAGAATCCCTTGCGGTGCCGATCTAACAGCAGCATCAAAGTTACACCTACTTAATTGAATTAATTTGAACGAAAGGAAAATAATTGTCTGAAAACTATGTGTTATTTTTAAGGTGACCTAACAAAAAAATGATTTATCTTAACTAAAGCAATTAATTAAGTTAGATCAAAGTAAAAAAGTTTATCTTTCCAACATCCATATGTGGTCTTATCAACCTCTCATGGTGGAAAAAGTATTATCTGAGCTTTTTCATCCACTAAATCATCTTCAAATGGACACGCCATGCTGCTTCACCTCTCTGTAAACAAACTAAGCTTCAACTAAACCTGCTCCAGACCAGGTTATGTTCAGAGCATGAGTTGCCATGGTAACTTGACCTACCCTGAAACATACCTCCATTTATGGAACCGAAAGCTGAGGTTATCAACTTCCTTAGCCTCAAACTTATCGTGGGAGCTAGCATAACCTGCTTTCTGGAACACCCCCCAGGAGGTTCACACACTGGTGCATATTTATTTACAAATCTCTTCTTGGACTTTTACCTTCCTACATTTGCAGCCTGAGGACTGTAGAATCATACGGACTGCGCTCAAATGACCATCTATCGCTCGCTGTTCCATTTTCTCGTACAGAACTGGGAAAAAGGCTTTTGTCTTTTCTGCCCCCTCCACATGGAACACACTACAGAAAAGATGGAAATTAAAAGAACTCATTCCTCTAAATATTTTTAAATCCAGGCTGAGATTGGAGGAGAAAGTCACTGTATCTGTTTTACATAAACTCTCATTTTTGTTTATTTTATGTTTATGTTTTTAATGTTGACATTTTTATTGTAAATGTAATTTATTGTTTCCCCCTAGCCAGGACTCCCTTGAAAAAGAGATTCTTAATCTCAATGGGACAATTCCTTGGTAAATAAAGGTTAAATAAACATTTTTTTAGATCAGTGAATGAGGGCAATTGTGCCGTGGCAGACTGGTTGAAAAACACTGCACTATAACAAGGTATTTTTGTGTGTATTGCGCCATCTATGGGGTAACACCGGAACTACAGTTGAAATAAAACATGAATGGATATTATCAATATCATTTATTCCAGTTTAGTGGGTCAAATTAAATGATAATTATAATAATAAATAATAATTAATTTAACAGGCTGCATTTGGGCTGTAGTTTACCCCCCCCACACACACTTTAAACAGAGCTCTTCAAACCAGGTGAAATCTGTTTTTTTTTTACTTTAGTCCTAAAAAGAGTTTCTAGATAACTACACGGTTTTATAAATTTAAATTATTTTGTCTTTTATTTGATTTATAATTTGAATTTACAGTTTACAAAATCTGCACATTTTGATCTTTAATTTAGAAAATGATGGAGTCGATGGGTCATTGAAGTTACTCCCTGTGATTCTTTTTTAAATTTACAATGAAAATTCAATGTATAAATGTGTATAAATAAACTCAATTCCCATATTTAATGTTTCTATTTACTGTTTAGATTGATGATCTCTGAGTGTGAGGAGGGAATGAACGGCTCTGTCTTCATGATGGGTCTCCCTCGGTTCCCTGGCT
>CM074495.1:20985596-20999384 GCA_037389245.1 Oryzias sinensis
CACGAAACATAGAAGGAATGTGTCGGATCTGAACAATTCTGCCAAGGCCGGCGTAAGACTGAGCAGCATGTTTTCTTCTGCGGTGCTCTCAGTAGCAAATAGTGACACAAACAAAATAATTAACCACAAATTGTGAAATAAGGAATATTCAAATGAATTGTTAGTCCCGTAGAAATTCATATAATTTAATATTGTAACGTTCCAGCCGGACCGTCACTTTCGTGGGGTAGCTAAAGCCAACTACTACTTTAGATGGCTTCGTTGGAGAGCTGTCCGTGCCCCATACACCGCACGACCCCGGACAGTCTCAGATAGGAAATAAACAGGCAGAGCACCAGAGATTCCTTTACAGCACAGAGCCCGTTTAATCAAGCACACATACAGCCCAGACAGCATGGATGGTCACTTCAGCTTCCAGCCCTCTGACTCAAGGTTTCACCTAAGCTCCCCACTTCCCATGAGCCTTAGGGGCTGAAGGCGGGGTTAACCCCCAGGTCGCTACACTGCCCCCACCTAAGAGGGTTAGTGTCCCCACAACCCTCACATAACTGCAGAACTAAACAACACAACAGCAAAACACAGGAACACACTGGCTGAAGACTCCTTCGCACAATCCTGGGTTTCGCCCTCCACAGTGTACAGTCCTCCTCTTAACTGGCTGGGTTAGCACATCCGTTACTGACACAGTCCCATGCCAGTATGTGCCCAGCCAGGAGAATCAGTCCCCGCCTCCGTGGAAACACCGCCATCAAGGTGCACATCACCATGGGGGAGCAGACTCTCTTCAAGCGAAGAGCTGCACATCAGCAGTAACGATCCCCAAGCATCCCAGGCGTTCGTGGTCATCGCTGCGGCGACGAGACTCCAGCTGCTGACGGATCCGTTTCGTCGAACCCTCCTCCCCACAGCGAAGCTCTGCTGTCCACGCCGACAGGTCTCGCAGCTCCGCAGGTGGGAGGTCCAGCAGTGTAGCGCCCTCTAACGCCAGGCCTGGGTGTGTGAGATGTCCCCTTCGGCGTCTAGCCCTCATGGCCGGCCGCCAGGTTGACCTGAGCCAGGTGTGGTTCCAGCGTTGTTGTGCCATTGCGTCGTGAAGGCTCAGCTGGGCTACGCACCGTCATCACAGTCTAGTCCAGATGTTCTAATGTTGGTGCCGGGCAGGGCCAGGCTGCAGATGACGGTGGGTGCTCGATCCATCAGGGAGTTGATGTCGCCCTTTCTCCTCCCTTCTCCCGAACTGCCTCCAGAATGGCGTCAGTCCCCGCGGCGTAGCTCTCCATGGTGTGGCTCTCTGAAGTAGCAGTGGCTAAGGATCCCACTTCTGACACCAATGTAACGATCCAGCCGGACCGTCACTTTCGTGGGGTAGCTAAAGCCAACTACTACTTTAGATGGCTTCGTTGGAGAGCTGTCCATGCCCCGTACACCGCACGACCCCGGACAGTCTCAGATAGGAAATAAACAGGCAGAGCACCAGAGATTCCTTTACAGCACAGAGCCCGTTTAATCAGGCACACATACAGCCCAGACAGCATGGATGGTCACTTCAGCTTCCAGCCCTCTGACTCAAGGTTTCACCTAAGCTCCCCACTTCCCATGAGCCTTAGGGGCTGAAGGCGGGGTTAACCCCCAGGTCGCTACAATATAGTGGATAAATTAATAAATACAAAATAAATAAAAACTATTAAAATGGTAAAATTAGCTAAAAGCCAGTTTAAAAACATTAGTCTTGAGCCTTTCCTTAAAAGCAACTATTCTCTCTGCAGCCCTCAGGTCCTCTGGCAGACTGTTCTATAAACAAGAACCATAGTGCTGAAAAGATGCCTCTATCTATGTAGGTTTTGCTTTTTACAGTCGGAATGATTAATTGACAAGAGTCAGAGGATTTCGGAGTACACACGGGTTCAAACTTAACTAAGAGATCTGACAGGATGGCACAAAATTGTTAAGACATTAAAAGTATCTTAAAGCAGGAGTGTACATAACCTAAAATCAAAATAACTAATCTTCTTCTGAATTTAAAAAATGTACGTGGTTAGCCTTAATTTAATCATCTCAGGATACCCTCCCGAATCCGGTAGGTGGCAAGATGGCACGTGGAAACTTATAAAATGCAAGGAAAATTAGACAATTGCGGCGAAGAAGACTCACAAACAGTGGGCGGAGCGCAACGCCCTTAACTCCGCCCACTTGAGCACCGTCTCAGCTCCAGCCGGTGGTGTGAGCGGCCTAATCAAACAAACATGACACAGGTGTGCTCCTCGTGCCCTCAGGGCTCTGCTACCGATTTGGGTATTTGTAAATGGACAGCAAGAGCTCAGCTGAAAAGAAGTGTAATTCTATTCGGACGTAGTCTTTAAAAAAAAAAATGAAGGTGCCAGAGGCGGAATTAATGAGCGACATTCTGAAGAGGCTGACGGGAGAGTCTGCTCTGCCGCTGTACTGCTGCATCGAGAAGTTCAAGCGCGAGAGGAACGGCCTCTACTTTGTCGCCGAGGATTTCACTGAAACCGTCAAAAAAAGAGAAATGGTCAACGCCAAGGAAAGACTGAGAGTGAGTTCAGTTTAGAGACCAAAAATGATCCATATTTCTTATTTAAAAACATTTTTAAACAAAGCGAATATCAGACATATTTGTTGTAGTATGCCAATAATTAATGTCATATTGGTCAGTGCAGAAAGTTTGGGAACAGTAGTTTCATTATCTTCAGAGCCCCCCCGGGTCCAGGAGGGACTTGGCCTTTTCTCAGTCCTCCTTTCTCATCCTGGTCTCTTTGAGAAGCCGATCTGTACCGTGCCGCGCATTTGGAGCATCTGTCTACCATCAACTATGCATTGAGCAAAGACACCTGGAGATGCTTCAGTTCAAACATTGTGTTCTTGGGGTCAATTTGAATGGAAAGCACTACAGCTTTTAATTGCTATTTTATGTATTTAAAACCTAAAATTTTAAACTTGGAAAATATTTATAATTCAGCTTTTTTGAGTGAATACTCTTCCATTAAAAACCAGCTGTGATTCATCTTAAATAATTATGAAATTCTCAAATGTTATCAATTTTATCCAAGTTTTGTGTCGCACATTATTTCCAGTCTCTGCAGTTATCAGCGAGTTACTGCTGGAATATGAAATTTGGGCCTACTTTCTCTACAGATAAGGAACCTGAACACAATGTTCTCCCGGCTGAAGCGCATGCTGCCTCTAATGCAACCAGACAAAAAGCCGAGTAAAGTTGATACACTCAAAGCAGCCACTGAATACATTCGACTTCTTCTTGCTGTTTTACGGGACACTGAAAATGTAAGACTGTCCTCTGGGGCCCCTGTCAAACCACAAAATAAATGCTGCAACAACAACGCTGATATACAATGTTGACTGCTGTCATTTTACAACTTATAGAACAACACTGGGACGGATTTTCTAAAGAATGCAATCACTTATGGTCAGCAGGATGGCTTCGCCAATGACCTCTGGAGAATGGACGATGTGAGTATTTAAAAATGTGGCTGTTGAAATGGTAGTTTAACCAAACATGTACCTTAGTAGCATCACCTTTACATCAGGTTTAGCCTGGAAACTCGGCTCCGTCGTTTGGATCACATGTGTCAAAGTCAAGGCCCGCAGGCTAGATCCGGCCCGCCGGATGATTTTATATTATTATTATTATTATTATTATTAATGGCTCAGCAAAGTGTAACGCTGATAACATATTTACTACAGATCTCATAATACAGCGCTTTAGCCCGCCTGACGAAATATAATGGTGGCATCATTTTCACTACAGATCCCAGAATCAGTGTTCAGCTGCCCTGCTGAAGCGTTTTGCTGGACCTGCGATGCACAAGAGAAGTTAATTCTGAAAACTGAGCCTTTAGAAACTCTTTGGAGGCAGAATAAATGTTTACTGACATTCAGTAAACCTGCATGTCATCTGTGGAGCGAAGGTGGCTGTAATGAAAGAATATACTCTAAGCTATGAGACAGATGAAAAGCTGAGCACATGGAGTTTGCACAGGGCTCTAGTATCATTGAAGAACAAAAAATGAATTTTGTTTTGCTTTGTAACCTGCTTGCCGTCAATGTGGAAACAGCACCTGTAAGGATTCAGAAGGCGCTGATTGAGCTGCAGTGTTTTGGTACACCGAAGGCAAAGTACGACCTTCAGGGCGGCACAGTTCCACGCCTCCGTTCCTGCAGAAATGCCCCAGCTCAGTCTACATGCAGCCCGATCCTTGTGTATGTTTGGGCACACGTTTCTGTGTGAGAAGCTCCTCTCAGTGATGAAAAAAAACAAAACGGCAGACAGGAGTCATCTCCCTGATGAACTTCTACATTACAGGACTTTGCATCAAACACAAACCAACTTAACAACAAATGATGCCAGGCGTGCACCTGACAAAATGAGACAAGAGCAAAGAAATTTGATTTTATTTTGCAGAAAAGCACAAATTTTATTCATATATTCAGGTTTTATTTGTTTTGTTATGCAGCAAATTCCTATTTTGAATTTTTGTACTTAATTGTGACAGGATATATTTTTATGGAGAGCAAAATCTTTTGGTATATTTAAGTTTTTTTTTATATGAAATCAGAGTAAAGAATTTTTTTTTTTATCTTAAGTCGTTTTACTTTATTTCAAACGTGTATAATTTTGACAGGATATGTTTTTATGGAGAGAAAATATAAAGTATTTAAGGTTTAAGCTAGCTCAACCCATATAACCCAGACACACTTCTTTTCTTAAAAATACATATGTGGACTACCTGGACCACAGAACCCATTTCTGATGTTTTTGTTATGCTGCTGTCACCATATGGGTGACACCAGCGTGGGTTCTTACGGTAATAGGATTTCTGTGGTTTAGTTCAGTTATTTTTTGAGTTTCCACTGTTAGAGGATTACTGAAGTCAAATTACATGCACAATCATTTCTGTTTCCTTTGGTTAACAAGCTGCAAGTGTAGTTGTCACTATTACTAAAGCAGATCTCCAAAAGCAGTTAGCAAATTGTAACAATTTAAAATTTTACAACTTTCTTATTTGGTTTTCTTTTAGAATTTGACTCCCTTAAATCCTAAAATGGATCCTCAAATTAGCATTTGGGGGGGGGGGGGGGGGTTTGACTGAAAACTTATTTGGTTTGCTTAGTTAACTTGTAGTTCCTGAACATCTGAGCATTTAACTGTCATTTTTTATCTGTCTGACAGTTCTTGAACCTGTCAGATGATCACATGGAGGATGGCTTCACCATGCCAGCAGAACCTGCAGCAGAGGATGGAGACATGACTAGACTGGTGTTGCAGCATTGTGTCATGCCTGCATACCAGTTCATCATCCAAGTAGCGCCTGATCAAGCTTCGGTAAGTAAACAATTAAAGGCGTGGGACTTGATGTTTTAAGGTGCAATTTGTTTGCATGAAATGACAACGGACCATTCAATCCTTCAACACTGGACCTTTTAGCTCCATTGTCTACAGAATTCATATATTTTGGTGGATTCTGAAGTGGAAATAAACGGCTTTGTGTCTGTGTGCAACTTTTTACCATAATAGTGTTACATAATAGCACAAAGTGCATATCGGCGGTGCACAGCTAACATACAAAGCCACTTTTTCTGTCTGAATCAGCTGATTCACACTAAATGGTTAAAGTATGGCAGATGGTGTGTTATTTAGGTCTTGCTGGCGATATCTCCAGTGTTTAGAGGGTTAAATTGGCCTTTGAATTCATTGAGGCCAAAATAAAATGTATTAAAATTAAGTCGGGCCTGAACTGGAATAACTAGTGAACAAAGTAAAACCATAATCTTAAAATAAAATATAAATTAATGGCATTTTAATCAATTGTGAATGTGTTTAAATCTTTTCAGTGGCAGCCAGGAATGAATTGCTATACTTTAAAAAAATTAATGTTTGAGCAAAATGCACCAACCATTCTTTTGAGAGACCAATGATTTAATCTAGATCTTTACTAGAACGATGTCTGAACCAGTTTTCCACGGTTAACTGGATGAATAAGCCGTTATTTGAAACTACTGAAATAGTTGAACACAAGAGTTTCATAGTAGAGCCCTGCGCAGGACTATTTTCTTCATCCCACTCCCGCCCGCGCCCGCTGAATTTCTGACCAATCCCGTCCGCACCCGCAAAACTCAGAGAATTTAGTCCCGCACAGTAATAGAGATGCATTGATTTTGTATCGTCTCCCGTCCCGCATGAAAAAAAACACGTATTTGTATTGATGTTATTAGAGATTCGTGTCCCTCCTCCAGCCATATCTTTTCATGCATTCCTCTTTTGTGTAATGTGCAACTTCATTATTAAATATATTTTCACAAATCCTGTTTGATTAAAAGTGTGTGTGTGTCCGCGCGCAGACAGACGGCCTGAAGCGCGCTGAACCAGCTGGTAAAGATGCAGGTCAAAGTCATTTGAATTTATGGAGAGAAAAAAACATTGTAATGGTTCAACAGAGCTGAAAATCTATGAATTAATTTTTCCTGACAGAAAAATACTTTTTTTTAGCTTCAGCCTTTTCCAGTTTTGCTGATTCGCAGATCTGAGAACCATGCGTGACTCAGGATGAACCTCGTTTGAGGTTCTTTTCTATTTCAACCGTTGACATCATGTCCCTGCCAGGCAACCTGCTCCATCCTTATCCGCCCAGTGTTGCCAGATAGAGTAACAGCTCTTTCATCCGTGTGCTGCGCTAGAGCGCTCCGACTATCAAGTCAACCTACGGTGACCGTATTTTGCGTTCTCTGTGTAGAATACACCGGGAGCGCGGGGAAAAACAACTCTCAACTACAGAGGAGATGAACAGGTAGAGAGGAAAAGCAGGTAGAGAGGTGGGGGAGGGGCTTTGGCTTCAACTCTGTCAGAGATGGAAACTGGGGCGTCAGATTCAGACGCAGCTTTCACTGCGGGAGTTGAAGCAGAGACTCTCTCGGATGAATTTATGAAATCAAACATGGAAACATGATTACCAAGTAGAACTCTTCAAAATAATAAACCCGATCTCTCCACATTCTTCGTGTCTACCATGCATTGATGCACACATCGCTCCATGCAGCGATCAGACCATAACTTTAGCTGGTAGCTCCGCCTACACGTGACCGCGGTATCAGGCTTTAAAGAACACACTAGGAGGCAGGGGCGTTGCACACCCCCAACAACAGGTTAGATCAGTGTTTTTCAACCAGTGTGCCGCGGCACGGAGATGGTCAAGTGTGCCGTGGAAAATTGCCCTCATTAACTAATCTAAAAACAATTACCATCTCCAGGAAATCAGCTCTTTGTTCATCCAAACAGGCCCTGATAAAACACTGAGTAGTTAGGAATATGAAAGATCATAAAATTATTTTTTCTTTGTTTATTTGATTCTATTAAAGACCTTTTGATAAGAATGACGGTACAGTAACCCCATGCTATAACACGGTTTACTTTTCACGGTTTCGCTACTTCACGGATTTGCATTGTGTTCTGCATTCTGATTGGCTAAAAAGTCACTCCACTTCTCTACCTGTGCGTCAATAACGTTGCAGTTTAATATGTACACGTAGGTAAAACAGCTTGCCAAATTTACAACAGATACGTGCAAATCATCTTGCAATTTCGAGTTTCTCTATAACCCATGGAAAAAAGGAGCGACAACAACTGTCAATCACTGTGTTCTTCTCCCGAACAAACAGAGCTGCACCGCGGGCTTCAAGAAGAAAACACTGCAGAGCAGAGTCAGGATGCAGCAGCTCAAGAGCAGTGAAATACACCTGAGTCACTATTTGTCTGACCGTACTTTGTATTTTTTTAATAATCATTTTAAATTTTCTCCCGTTTAATCCAATTACTCTCGGGTCGCGGTGGGCGGGGCTAATCTCCGCGATCTGAAGCCTTCTGGTCACATCGATGATTCAAATTATTATTTGACAGTACAGTACAGAAGATATTTGTTGAAAAACCTTTTCTAAAGTACTTTTATTTGTGAAACAAATGCTTGAGCCTGTAAAACGGTTTGTTCTTCCTTTTCAATGTATAATAGAGAATTTAATTGTTAATGTCGATCAATACCGACTGAGTTTTTTTTTTTTTTTTTGGATGCTGGTGTGCCGCGGGGTCTTTGTCAAGGTTAAAGTGTGCTGTGGCTCAAAGGTTGAAAAACACTGGGTTAGATGACAGAGGCCATTAGGCGTCTCTACCTGGTGCCTTCACGGAGCTTCAGTACATAAGAATCCAACAGCTGCACAGCCTAACGTAGTCCGCTAATATATATTCATGAGATATTCATGGCAGCACTGATCCCGCGTTTTTTTTTTGCCGCCTGCTCCTGCCCGCAGCACAATTCAAACCCCCCAATCCCGCGAGATTTGGGTTGGGTCCCGGGGGACCCAATCCCAATGCAGCCCTCTATTTCATAGTACACGAAACAGGAAAAATCAAGGGAAGAAATATTTGATCTATCTGATCTTGGATTATTTCACATGTCCAAGGTGCCCCCCCCCCCCCCCCCCACACACACACATATTTCGCTGCCAAATTTGAAGCATTGCAGATTCCAGAAAGAAGCAATTTCCTCATTCCCAGCCGTATCAACCAAAATAAGTAATATTTGGTCTGTCCATCTACTTTTTCTGCTCCGCAAATGATTTTCCTTTTTTTTTTTTTTTTAAAAGAACCCTCTGGTGAAAAACGTTTTTTTTTTTCTTTCCCAGAGGTGACGTGAACGTGTGGCACTTTTTTTATGGGAGAACAAATTTAATAAAGAAATCATTTTTTTTTGCATTTCTGAGAATTTCTCCTCTTTAAATCACTGTCAAATTGTTGCAAATATGCTCTTTTTGAATTACTGAGCCATTGTAATGTCAGAACAGTCCAAGAGTGCATGCACAAACCTCCTTGACCAGCATGCACAAACTCTGGTGCGGGAGAAGAGAAGATGGCACATTGCTGCATTTCCCGCATGTAGGCCTGCACAATTTACCGCAAATTTATCGTTATCGCAATATACAGCTCTTCAATAGACATATCCCAAAAGACGGCGAAAATCGCAATAAATCGTACACCCTAAATGTGTTAAAACAATCTTATGGCAGCTTTACGCATTTAACGAATCAAATAAATCCCTTTATGCTTTGACCAATCAGATGGACGCCTTCCCTTTGTTTACCAATCAGATGGAGGCCTACTATGTTAGATGTTTGTCACGTTTGTCGATGAGGGTCATTTGGAGTATAATTTTAAACTGTTGCAATGAAATGGGAATATTTTTGGTTATTTTTCTATTTGTTTATATACCGCAAATTATATCGTTATCGCAATATTAATCTCTAATATCGCATGTCGCAAGTTTTCCTCATATCGTGCAGCTCTACGTATAATAAGTGAGTCCAAGGCTGGATTTTATCTTTGGCTGCACGTTTTTGAAATGAATGTCATGTTAGCTGAATTAATCATTCGTTCGTCTTCTTCCCTTTATTCCCCTTCGGGGTCACGGGGCTGCCTGAGCCTATCCCAGCCACTTGTGGGCAAAGGCAGGGGGGGGACACCCTGGACAGGTCAGCAGTCTGTTGCAGGGCCACATATCACACATCCATTCACACTCACACCCCTGGACAATTTAGAGTTGCCAATTGACCTATGAAGCATGTTTTTGGACGGTGGGAGGAATTTCTCCCCATTTGATGCATCCCCTGGAGGAGCAGGGAGCTGCAGAAACAGCCGAACTCTGGGACCATTTGATGGTTTTACCCAAACCGCAAAGATAAACTTAAGCCTTCCTCTGGGTCTGTGCGACCAAAATTAAGGTCAGCACCTGCCACACGTATTGCCAAAATTATGTGTGAATAGTCCCTTTCTATCTGGTAAGGATGGGCGATGTGGCCTAAAAATAAAATCTCAGATTTTATTTTTTTTAATTCGATTTCTGTTTTTTTTTTTTTTCCCACCCTACTTAAGGAGAGCAATAAGTACAAATGGCAGACAACTTAAAGCAAATGTTGCTTTTATTTAATCAAACGCAAGACAAATTTAACCCCCATTTCTGGGATGAATAATAAATAAACACACTCTGGGAATCAAAGTTAAGTATACAATTTTTCTACTTCTCACTCCCTTTTTGACTTGTGGTGTTTATCATTTTGTGTTTTTTTTATATAATTTTGTTTTGTTTTATATAATTTTGTTATTCTACAAAGGTTACTTGCTAAAGTCCCAGCTGTGTTTTGACTCACACTTTGTAGTCTGGACTAAAAGGAGACAAACATTCACCTTGAGAGTAGCACCATTTTCTAAAGGATTAACAATACAGCTCATATCTGGGGTCTAAGGTTTTAATTCAATTAAGAAACCCCGTCTTGTCCACGGAGAAGAAGATGAAGCAGCAGGAGTCGCGGCGAGACACCCCCCCCCCACCCCCCGCTGCAGCCTCCTCCGAAGACAAAATCCTACGCCGGCCGCGTCGCAAATAATATATTGGTACAAGTAATATTTACAACGCAGTATTCTTAACAAATAAAAGTGAAAACTAGCTAACTAATGAACTAACTATAGGAGTTGTAGAATGAGTACCTGTGTGAGAGAGCCTTTAACTGCGATGCGCTTTAGGCAAACCCATACCAGTTTAAAAAAAACAGATGATTTTATTCCTTTCTTGGGAACTAACTCACCAGTGGCCATGCTGTCGCTTGCTTTTTCGTGTGTTGTCTGTCCCGTGCCATACCGGCGTGTGAAACTAACGCTACGGAAGCTCTGGGGAGCCAAAAATGCGCCACATAAAAATTAGATTAGTTATTATTGAAATCGCCCCTAACAAAATCAAATTAATTCATTCAATCGATTTATCGCCCAGGCATACTATCTGGCATTTCTTTTTATTTGCTGTGCAAGTGAATTCAACAATCTGCATGTGCTAGCATCAAATCTGTTCTTAGCCGCAGTCATTTCTGTTTGCTCGTGCAATGTAACCTAAATGATAATGTAGTTCAAAGCATTTTTCATGGGCTTATCAAAGTTCTTTTTCGTGTGTAATTTATTAAACTGCAGGGTCCGATACATTTGTTTTGTCATTCTGCACATTGTTCAAAGTGATGTTTTGAAAGCAAAAGTCACTTTTCACCATTTATGGTTAAAGATAAACTTTTGAGAATAGACTGTCAGGCGGCGTCGTTTGTGGCCCCCCCTTGAGTCAAACTCCTCATTCATGCAAGACGCTTGCAGAAAGGGAGATCAAGGGCAGAGCTACTCAGCTTAGCACCAATGGCCACGGCCATGAAGAGGAGATTTTGGAAACGGAGGCTTCAGATAGACAGACATAAAAGATAGATCGAGAGAAAATTTTATTCATAACTGTCATTGGGGACTTTTTTCTTTTAAAATGGTTTGAAACTGACATCCCAGCTAAGTGTTAAAACATTTCAAAAGAACATTGGATGAAAGACTGGTACATCCACATCACTGCCTAGGATCTACTGTCCAGTTAAGGATTTAAGAAAAAAAAAACAGATCTCCAATTTTTTTTTTTGTTGAAAACCATCCTTGTAAATGCTGAGTTCATTGAACCTGGCCTCTGTGGAAGTTGGCAGAACACAGCGGCTCATGGCCCTGCATGCTGATGTATTTGGTCTTTCACGCTGCCTGGTGACAACTTTTGAGTGTTTTTGCCAAGACAGGTTAGTGCCTGAGTGTTTCTGTGCCACACTTCATCAGGACTGTCAAATTTGTGCTTTTTACATCCTGACTTTCTGCAACCCATCCTCGGCTCCCGTGTTTCTATTTTTCTCTGCCTGCTACTTGTCATTTTGTCACTTTTCTCTGGACTGAAGTCAGAGGGAAATTTCTGGAGCATTCTATAGACACAGCTTTTCTATCCTGTCCATACAGTTTGACTTGAATGGTTTATTTTTTTTAAACCAACATAATTTGTAATTTTACCCAAAAGTATATAAATTGCAACATTTGTGTCCCCCCCCCCCCCAACTCTAATGGCTTTGTACACTAGTGCTGCTCAAACTTACCGTCTTGCCTGCTTACCAGCTCTTCCTGCACTTCTTGGTCATGATTACCTGGATCAGGTGAGCTCAGTCAATCAGAACATGGCCACACTTGAGTCAGCTAATCAACAGGAAGAAGGGAAAGCTGCAAATCTGGCAAGATGGTAGATCTCGAGGACCAGGCTTGGGCAGCCCTGGTGTAAACAATATGTAAGGATGTGAATTTTACGTGCTGTTACACGGATTGACCACTTACTTTGTCTTGGCAGCAGAGAGCACTGTGGATGAGGCTCAAATGCATTTCCACTGGAGAAACATTGCTCTCGGGAGGTGATTTATCTGTTTTGTATTAAGCAGTAACTTTTAGAATTTAATCATCTATGGTGTCACTCTGACTAGTTTGCTCAAAAAATCTCTCTGGCCATGTCCTTGGATATTTTCATTTATATGCTTTTGATGTGCTTTTAAGTTTTTTAGATTGTCAATGCCTTGCTTTAGAGATTTTAGTAGTTTTTGTTTTTAAAGAAAAAATCTTACAAAAGCCTGCCTCAAATTTGGATCTGGATGAGTAAAGAATTTAGACCAAAGGTTCAGTAAAGTCTTTTATTTTTTCTCAGTAAATTTGTTTGACTCAGATTTACTTTTCAGCTCTGATTAATTAAATCAACAACCCCTTTGTTATCATTAGATCAGCGAAAAGGCAGGCCGACGCTTGCAGGCACTGTTGGACCAAATGTTGAATTAAAGGTTCTAATATTAATGTTTCCCTCTGTCTGATATTAATAATGCCCAATGTCAGGCCAAATAAAATTTATACATGTCTGCAAGTTTATTAATTTAGGCGAAACAGAAGTGATGTCCTTTTGTTTTCCACACTATGTGGACCTTTTATATCAGACAGGTTTTCTGATGGATTCATTCATATGAAAGATCCTCTAGATTGTGGCAGGTCAGTGCAGTAACTTGGTGCTGCTTGAACAAACCTCTTTGTGGAAGTTAAAGCAGAGTGTTCTGGGGTTTTTGTGTCGCAGTTGTGTCGCACAGTGTGGATTCTATTAAATATTCTAAAAGTTAAGATCCAAATAGAAAAAAAAAAACACATTAAATTTCTTCGGCTTAAGCACTTGTGTCTAAAATTGACTGGCACCCCAGATTTTTGAATTGCAGCTTAACCTCAAGAGGATCACATTTTTTTTGGGTCCCTCTCTGCCTCAGAAAATGTGGACGGAGTGGGGGGGAAACAAGAGAATCTCCCGAGTCTCCTACTGAGGGTGACAACTGTGCTCATTAATAATGTGTTGGCGTCTGTTCTTGCGCTCTGTCCAGTCATCACTTCCTTGAAATGATTTCCTCCATACGGCGGTTAAAATGCCCTCAGTATTTGCATACACCCAACTGGTCTGTTTATTTCCTTCCTTCTGTTCCCAGCTTTAAAAAGTCCATCTCGGCCTCATCCGGGGAAAATGTTATTCTTAATCATTCTGTTTTCTACAAGGCCTCTCTCCATCAAAGGAGATGGATTACCTCTGTTTAACATGTTGGACAAACTGCATTTGCCTAACTCTGCTAAAGAGGTGCTGAAAGCAAACATGGATATGAATGGATCAGGAGTCTTGTATAGAGGTTACTGCAGAAGTTGCTAGAATACAAATGTGGATTATATAGCTTAGATTGGAGAGGGTTTCCATTTTTTTTTTAAATAGAAAATTTTTCTTTTTTTTCTTTTTTGCAAGGCCGTTCACATTTCCAATTACATGCGAACTTTTGTGATCTCCTGTGTGAACATGAAAGGACCCAGTAGTGACC
>CM074495.1:21049340-21081584 GCA_037389245.1 Oryzias sinensis
ATATATATATATATATATCTCAAAAGTTACCTTCTACACCAATGTTGTCAGGTTACAGCAGCTTTTATTCAAATTAAATCTTCTGCAACTGGAGGATCGTCTTTAACACAGGGTCCATTTTATTTTGAAGGGAACTTGTATGTGTGGTTATCAAATTTAATAGAAGTTAATATTGTAAAAGAAAGAAAATTATAATAATTAAATTACTGTGAATTTTTTTAATTTATATAAATAAATCACTTAATGGTCACAAAAACAGGAATTAAGTGTATTTTTCTCAACTTTTGGTTCTCGCTGGGTTTTAGTCAACAAGAAACTGGGCCAAAAGCTCTTTCAGCATTCACCATACATTTCACACGGGCTGAAGGTCCGTGGCTTTAAGGTCTTTCAACCACAGTCTGACTTTCAGAGCTGACAAATCTGCTGCATGCAGAGAACAGAGTCACAGCTGTGTGTTTTGGGGACTGACACCTGTCAGTCAGCAGCCATGAGAGGCTGGAAGCAGCAGTGTCTTTGTGCCATCTAACACATTTGTCACTCAAATTAGCTCATGTGAAATGTATATTAAAAATAATCTGTCTCTTACATTCTGTCTCTTATATTCAGGCCTGAATAAAGAAATATTTTATAACAAAGTTATCTGCATGTCAGTTTGATAAATGCTTGAAAACGAACACCAACAAAACCACAATGAGAGAAATGATGTACAAACAGAAAAGAACAGAAGGGATCAGCTGAGCATCACAGCTAAGAACACATCATGAAGGAAGCAGAACAAGAAGAGAAGACCTGCAGGCCCCCTCCACTCTGTTAAGGTCATTAAAGAGACTGCAGCAAAATGACTCACTGTTTAACTAATTCAAGTGATTAAAACCTGGAGACCTGTTATTAAAAATAATAAAAAATAACCAACTACCCAAAGAGCCTCAAATAGCTCCTCCTATGATGAGATAATAAATAGTCTGAGAAGATCCAATATGTTTATAAAATCAGATGTGAGAACAAACACTAAACTTCACACAATCTAATCTCCACAAGAGGGGTTCAGACTTTTTATGTCTCAGTTTGAAATTTGAAAGAGCTAAAGGAAAAGCCACTATCTAGCAAAAAGAAAACTAATGACGACAAAAGAGAAAACAAAAGTTTTGGTCAAAGAAGAGATCTAGCAGCAGATCCAGCTTGATCCCACTTCTTAGCTTAAAGTGGTTTAGTCAAAGTCTGAACCTAAATCAGATTGAGAAACAGGAAACCCTCTAAATAAATCTGAACTTAAACACTTCTGCAAACCAGGGTGGAAGAAAGTTACCGGCAGGTACATTAGCAGGCAGGTTTGGACAGGTTCATCTGTGTGAACTCGGAAAAAATGGAAAATAAATCAAGAAAAAGGCAAAGGGGCTTCGGCAGCATCATGAACCCATGCTTCAGACTTGCAGCAGCGCATCACAGGAGCAGGTGAGAGGGCAGGCCGGCCAATCAGTCAGCTCTGGCAAGCCTCACCTGAGGGGGGGGCGTGGACGGGCAAAGGGCCCTTTGTGGGGGTGTTGGAGGGGGGACACTCGCTGTCATTTTCCACCTCCTCCTCTACTTTGATGAGGATGCACACACACAAACAGCAAAGAAGAAAAGGGCTTTGCAGGTTAGAGCTGTGCTAGTGGAAGTTCCGACTGTGAGAGTCCCTGGAGGTGCTGAAACAAAAGAAATGCTCTCCTCCTTTAGTCACAATAAGTCCATAAAGTCACTAAGCTGATGTGGTTTTGGTCTTTTTTAGTTACACTTAGACTTAAATTCCGTCTCCTTCGACAGAGCCTTAAAAAAGTGTTCCTATAGAAACAAAAAATAAAGTTAAAAAGGAAAAAAAGGAAGAGTTTTCTGAACATCATGATAATGATTGTAGCCCACATTCCAGAGCAGATCAGGGTAAAAGTTCTTTGAACTGATCCAGTTTCTGTGTTTTTATTTAGCACATAATAAAAAAACTAAAAGAAGAGCAGGTTACAGAGCAGACTTTATAAAGCAAAACTAAAGAGATGCTGGCACTTCAGCAGTATCTTTATGTTACACAAAGTTAGTAAAACAAAACAGGAACTAGAGATGACCTCATTTATAAGATGACTGGTTTTATATAATACATTCCTTTTAAATTTGAGCAAAAACCCCACTTCAAAAAAGTTTGACCTTAGGGGCGTAACAATAGGTTTATATTCCTACAATCCAACCAGATCAATCTGTCTGAGCCAAGTTGCTAATTGAATCGATCTATACCAACATAAAACTATTTCAAAATGAAATAAATCGATTATATCGATATTGGAAAATACCATTTGGATTGAGACATGGTAAGTTTATTTTACTACAGTGCAACAATGACCAAGTGCATCACAGCGGACAACACACATGTGATGGCAGAAAAAAAGGATCAGTCCATCATTCCAGTCCAATGTGTTGAAACACTTTGAATTTAGCAAAGACATGTGACCACACAGTGTCTAGAATGTTCTAATAATGTTCCCTTTGGATTCTATGGATGTGGAAAAACATCAGTGGGCTGAACTTTACCAAACCAAAACGTGAATGGATTTGCCATTCATTCTTGTTTACTTATTTGTTTGTACACATTTATTTTACATTTGATTATCTTGCAATACCAGGAATACCCAGCTATTTATCCGAGTCCCACAGGTTGAAACTTTGGCTAAAGATGTCCTGGATCGATTTTAGGTCAGTGTTTGCATTGAATCCATCAAAGAGATTAATATCGACTAAGAATCATATCAGCAAGCACAACTTATGATATGAATCAAATCATTAAGTCATTAAACCCCTATTTGTTATATATTTCACATTCAAGATTGTAGATTGAGTTACAGAAGCTGTGTCAGTAACTGGGAGGTGAGTCGATCTGAGTGAAGCATACCGTTGGTCCCTCCATCCCGTTTCCTCTCCACCTCCTTGCAGTACTCCTCCAGCTCCTGGTCCGTCAGCTGGTTGAAGGGGTTGGGAGGTTCTGGCTCGGGTGGGTCTTTAGGTGGGGTCACTGGAGCCTTAAAGGAAAGAAGAAAGCAAAACCAAAAGGTCACTCTTTTGATGGGAAGGAGCAGAAAAGGGTAGAGTCTGCAGTAGAATGCAGTTTACCGAAGGACTGTCATCTGTGATAACGCTTGCGAGAACTTGAGACTGCGGTCCCGCCGTTTTCATATCCTGACGATTCTGTTGGCGGATCTGAAGGGTACAAAAGGGTAAAGTCGTGCGGCCGCGAGCAAAAGGGAAAGATGGAGAGGGAGACGAAAGAAGGCCGGACCTTGTTTCGGGTCTCGATCACCTCTTGAGGGTTGGTGAAGAGAGGCACAAACTGGTTTGGGTTCTCCATCTTGATGGCTGTGCTGCCAGCTTGTGTCACCTCTTCTGCCTTCAGCCACTGTCAGAAGAATCACCAGCAACAACAACAAAAAACCAACAACCGCTGTCTATCAACCAACTGAGTGGATGGAGTGAAGATCTTGCAGTTTTTTACACATGTTTATTCAGTTTTAGTCCTTACAGATGTTTTCTAAACAAACATTTGAACACCAGAGGGCAGCATGCTGCATCCTCTGGACTTGTGGGCTTCTGCTGCAATGCAGAGAGGAGAGAGAGGAGAGGGCAGCAGCTCTGACTCCGCCCACACATTTAAAACAACCCCTTTGATGCTGGATTTGTCAGCTTATCTGTCCTCTCTCAGCTGCAGAGCTTCTCCAACAAGAGTATGTGCTCCCTTCAGGATACTACAGATCAAAAACAATCCTTACAAAATACATTTCCAACACGAATTTCATGTAAAAGAACTCCATGAACTAAATTTTTATCCAGTACAATGTTTTTATTCAAAATTCAAACCCTTAATATTAGTTATGACATCACACATGTTTTGGCGCTGCATCGATCTAATGTCTAAAGTAAGTTTTTCATCTTTACTCAAAAGTATTTAATCAGTTCCAAGAGTATATATGAGTAAATCTAAAGCACAGTGCTCTGCTTTATGCTCCTTTCCAACTGAACATGTAAGATTGATTTTTCTTATTTGAGTGTTTTGTCGCTTTAAAAAGGTATGGTCATCAAAATTTCCTTTTTTTCTACAACGCCCATTGTGAGTTCCTGTTAGTTTTAGCTGTTGCTGCATTTTGGATGACCTCTGTGTATAAAAGTTGCTATGCGTATCAGCTGACCAAAATTAAATGAATTTCATTTCAGATCATCTTGAAGGATGAACATTGTTCAGAGAGCAGAGAAGATTTGTGCTGATTGCATAAATTCTGAATTCCTCACAGTGCTCCGCTGGTGTCCCAGGTTCACTTGCTCTTGGCTGACTTTCTGGTAGGTGTTGGGGGTGTTGAGCCAACGTGTCCTCTCCTGCTGCTGCCGCTGAACAAATGGGTGCTGCCTCAAAGCAGGATGGACCCCATCATCATCAAACTGGTGGAAGGCCGTCACCGTGGCAGGGACCTCCACATCCCTCCGCGTCCGTGACCGCTCCAGCAGCACAGGGAAACGATAGGCGTAGCCGGTACGGTAGCCCTGAAGCACAAAATAAAAGTTTGTTTTCAGATGTATTTAAGAACCGTTCATAGTTCAACCACTGCTGATTCACATCAGCAAAAAGGCTTTCAATTACAAACCACAATAAAAACATTTTCTGCATTTACTTTTAAGCACCATCTGGAAATCACATCATCAAGTGCCTTTGCTCTGCCAGCAAGCCTATCAACAGGGGGTTTGGAAGTCCAGTTATTAACCAGGAACAGCAGAAGCTCAATAATGTTCTGGATCGAATGAACAACAACACAAAAAGCTCTGGATGTTACAGCTGCAAAAACAGGATCAGTGCTGCCACCTAGCCCTCAAAAGTGTCGTGATATAACAAGACTACCCAAGGGGGACAATCTAACAACCAGCTGAGGACGGTCCTATAAGTTTCCTAAACAAAGAGATAGAAGTATTTTCCCTGAGCTAAGTCCTCGATGTTCCTGCTTTTTGGAAATATTTTCAGAAGAAAAGTGAGCAAGGGAATCCTGAGCAAAAGAGAAAGTGAACTTAAATATTACAAGTCCTTTTCAGGCATTAAATAGTAAAGCTATGTTCTTTGTAGGCCACTTTCAATGAAAAGTCTATGTAAAAACATGTGAAGGTGCTTTCAGGCTTCTGTGATCAAACCTCTCCCGTTTATGCATAGCTATGTCAGTTTTTATGACCGCTTTCGGCCTCTACGTACAAAACGCATGGCCATTTAAGGGATTTTGCAAGTTGCAAACTTTGACCAATAAGGGGCTTGAATTTGGTAGTGACAAATGGATGGCGTCCCTTTTAATTCATTGAAGTCCCAACCAGTTGAAAATTAATAATTGAGGAGAAATTAATAATTGTAGTTTGTGCCCGGTTGTAATTTTATAATACAAATCAAGAAATCAAAGAAGAAGAAGAAGAACCTCACTGCTTGTTTTGTGTGAACAGCATGGGCATTTGACGTGCGTTCTTGAACACACGTCAAATGCATGGTGTGTACATATCTTTACACGGCTCGTCCTGAAGTAAAATGAACTTCGTGCAGTACTTACTAGATTATCTAGAGTTCTCATGAGGGCTTCAAACTCGTGCTCTCCTGTACGGCTCTTATGCAGGGGTCCAAAAGTGGAGCCGGCCCAGCCGACAGAACCGGCTGAGACGGGTTTGTGGACGGTCCGATCCAGCAGAATAAGGTTCTGTTGTCCACCAGCACTACACAATGCAGTCACCTGACAGAGCGCACATGCAAACATAAAAGCATTAAAGATGACTTTGACCACATGGAAACTGTTATGTAAACTCCATGTTTACAAGAAATCTTTCAAAAGCCGATGCTGCACAAAATCATAACAGAAAAACTGGCTGCCGGAGTGAAAACCATCATCTGTGGATGTGCAGGAAGGTGAGTAAGCAAGAAGACATTGTGCTGATGCATCAATTTTGCAGCGGGGCTTTATTTGTCCTTCTCTTGGTTCCGTTCATTTCCAACCAGCAGCACTGCAGTATTACACCACAGTAGAACCACGTGCCAAAGAGATGCAGCAATAAGCCTGAAGGTGCAGCAGTGACCTGCAGGGAACCCTCAGCTTTAGTCCTTTGATCAAAGTAGCTGTGCTTGCAGAAACATTACATTTACGTATGAAGCGAAATTGAGTTTGAATTTTATTTTATTTTTTAACGAAAGGATTTGAAGTGATGATCTTGGATAAAATAATTCTCCTTTTGTTTGTGTGTGAGCCCACGATACCTGAATCTGGCAGGCTGTCTGGATGTGGTAGATGGTATAGAAAGCCTCCTCCACAGATTCCCCAAGTGCCAAAATCCCATGGTTCCTCAGCACAAGAACCTAGAATACATTAACAGAATAAGAAACTCATCTCAGCTGGGAAGAAAAGGAGTCAGCAGCTTTAGTTATTAATTTAGCGTAAGGTCACATCTCCTTCATTCTCCTCTCTGCTCATACTTAATCCCAAAGAGACAGATGAGCCAGTACAACATTTGGACAAGTCTTCTCACCTTACAGGTGGGTCCTAAGCTCTTCTGCAGCTCCACTCTGTCCGCCTCCTCCTCCATTACTCCATTATAGTCATAATAAGCCACGTCTCCAACCAGCAGAGCCTCATGGGACAGAGGCAGGAGGCCGCCCTTCATGGCTGAAACCTGAAGACAGGGGAAATGAACAGAGGCTCATGCTCACACTCCACCATCCACTGTCTGCTTCTTCTCTGGGGTTAAAATCCTGGGGTCAAGGAGGAAGCAGGCCATTTATGTTTAGATTTTTTTAACTGAGGTGATTTTATTAGTAAAACAAACTTTTAACCACTGCTGACATTACACTAAATTAAGAGAAATTGTGTGCTTTACCACTTCTAAAAAACGCAGACAACTAAGCAAATAGATGATTAAAGGTTTATTATAATGTCAGAGCTGTTTGTTATTAGAATAAGTTTAAAGCACTTACTGTAATCTTATCTGAAGCTGCACAATAGTGTCTTCTTGCTGTTCAAAAGGCAAACTTATCAAAAGTATAAACTTGCAAGCAAATCTGCTGATGCAGGAGGATCCTATTTGACACAATGTGTTTTTCTTTTTAAGGATGTGCTGCTGTCAAAGGTAAGTTATTTAGAATATTTTAATACTGTTATAGTTCAAGTCTTATAAATAAAAACCTACATTTTACAAATGAATAGAATAATAATCCCACAAACATCAATAAAATATATTTTTTTAAACGGTAAAGTGGGATTTTACGGCTCTCGTTTGGTTCTAGTCAGTAAGAAATTGGACCAATTGGCTTTTTTAGTGTTACAGGTTGCAGACCCTCGTCCTAGCTGGACTTGTCTGAATGCTTTACCTGGTTAAGTTAATGTATCCAAACCCCCTTAACTGGGTCCTCTTCATGTGGGGGAGGAGGGATTAGATGGCTAAGCTTTACACCATCTCCATAATGGAGACCCCAGTCATCCTGAAAAGTAGTCACTCGTATCTCTGATCTTTGCTGTTTGTTCACAACCCAAAGCTAATTGCCAAAGGTGAAACACAGGAGCAAAGATTCATAGATGAGATAAAAACTTCTGACTTCGGAGTTCTTTGCTTTTCAACTATCAGAACAAACTCTGTATTTCTGCTGATGATGCATTACTGCTCTCATGCTCCATCCTCCTCCACCCACTTCTGAGCTGATCATCCAGTTATCTAAACATTGTTCAGTTAGGAAAGTGACTGATCTTTTTTCATGGACGGGGGCATTTCTTAGTTCTCCTGATGAGAAGCCACGGATGATGATGATCTGATCCATGCAGCTTCACTCTCAGCTGCACAGTCTTCCAGAAAGAGCTGCAGGTCCCAGTTTAAGCTGAAGGAACTACATCATCCTCAAAATCAGAGACAGGATTGTAAGGCTCCCCAACTAAACCTCTCTGAGTTAGCAACGCTGGGAGGTTCTGTTCCAGAAAGTAGTGAACAGAACAAGTGAACAAAGGTCTACCCTGGTGAAGATTAACTGTTGGTAAAAAAAAAAAAAAAAAGTCCACTATCAGTGCTGTGAACTGACTTTTGCAAAGGTTTATTTCAAGAAACAACACCCCATTGTGGGATTTAAAGATTTCTGGCACTGTCATCCCACGCTGACTCACCGCTGCTGCTGCAGGCGTGTGGAGGTGCAGCAGGCAGCGGATGTCGGGCCGTGCTGAGTAGATGGCCGAGTGTAAGCTGAACTTCTCTGGGTCCACTGGTAGATTGGTGCTGCTCTTCTCCACCACCTCCCCCAGAATGTTCACCTTTACCTGGGAAAGTGCGCAACACATTTGACAACATTCTAACGAAACCACAAGGAGCTTTAACATCAACACAGTCATTTACAGTCCACTTTATAAGTTACAACATTTGAAATGTTTTTCTGACTAAAAGTCCAAAAGATTAAAAAAGAAACACTCAAGTTCAAACGTGGACAAACTGTTGAAGGCCTAACTAGACAAAGACATTTTGATGAACAGCCTCAGTGATTCTCATGTTCAAGCAGAAAGGATAGGCTGAACACAACGATGGGTCAAGTTTTAGTGAAGTGTGTGTGAAGTGCTGTGTCCCGTCAGACATCACCTCCATGTCTAAGCTTCAAATATTTCAATGTTCACGATGCAGGAAAACGCAGCTTTCAGCTCAGAGCTGCAAATCCTGACTCACCAGACTGGAAGCCGTCACCTCACTGTAGGCCAGGCCATCTGGAAGCACCAGGAAGTGTTCTTGCTCTTTACTCACACGCAGCTGGCAAACGGAGAGGAGCACATAAATGAGGGCAAATGCGGAGCAGATGAAAAGTCGAATGGTTAAAAGAAAAAACTAACTGTGAGACAGATCCGGTTGATCTGGGCCCAGCCAAAGAGGTCAAAGAGTCGATGGGTGCTGGCCAGCTTACAGCGCATCAGCCTCTCTCCTTTCACCAAGCTGCCCGGCTCCCATCCCTGCATGTCATTGATGGGTGTCACCATCATCATATCTGGGAAGAGAAGCAAACAGAAAATCTGATGGAGACAGCCTCCTTGTTATTTTGCAAACACTTTTGACATGCTTTTTGGAGAGGGACTTTAAATAAAGCTTCAAGGATGTCTTTGATATGTTGGCCACAGGGTCTATTAGTTTTATGGAAGGATGAACACACAAACAGGTTGTTGTGTTTTTTAAAGCCTTGGCTTTTAAAACATCACTTAAAGACAACCCACACTTTCACACGAGAGTAACAAAAATGGGACCTGGATGAGAGTTTTAACTGATATAAATATGCCATGTTAAGGGTTTTAACGTACTGGATGGTGCGACTTGCAGGGCAGCTGGGGAGCCATGCGTGCTCATGAAGTCAGCGAGCTGCTTTAGTGCCCACAGGTTGGAAGAGCTTCCACCTTTCTTCATCTGCTCCTGTATCAGGACATCCAGCTCCTCTCTGAATGACTGCACACAAAAACAGATCAGATGAAAACTCACAATCATGGATTCTAAGATTTTCTAAATGCACATCATCAAAAAACCACACCGAGGTGTGTTTCACCAGAGTACCGTTTCAGCTCCTTCCACAGATTTAAATCAGGGAGCGCTAAAACAACAGAACCAGCCTATGTTTCTCATGATAAATCTTTCATAAATATTGTGATCCAATGGGATTTGCCAAAAAGCTCAAGCTTTTTTTATTTTTATCTTTTCAAAGAAAATTATCCTTAAACTTTGTGGCTTATCATAATGGATTGTATATTTTTCATGGTTTACTTTCCTTAGTCGTCTCCCATGAAGTCCTGTTTGGCTCCTAACTCCATCATATGATGCAAACTGTTGCACTTTGACCTTGGACTTTTCCTTTATTCTCTGGTTACCACTCATGTTTTGTATCTTTTTTAATTGTCATAAATTGTCAAGAACATGTGCAACATCTAGCTGCTCAGTGGTCTTTATCTGTTTTACTTTTGATGTTTTTTGGGTTCATGTCCGTGTTGCTCGTCTTCTGCAGCATCCTGCTTCTCTGACATCACCAAGTTCAGCTCAGGTCTAAGGGATCTCCCTGATCTGAATTATTTATTACATCTGCAAAGTAAAAGAAAAGGGCAAATAAATGCTTTACCGGACTCTGAAGAAGGCTGGAGATGCGCTTTTTGTACTGTGGTCCAGAACCTGGCGTGGAGTGCTGAGGAGACAGGAGGCCCTCAGGAACACCATCACTGGGGCTCTGTTGCACTGGGCTGCTCTTTGGGGTCGGGGATTTGCTCATCTTCTTTGTTGGAGTGGAAGCCTTTAAACCTTATAAACTGCTGCAATAAATGAAATAATGAGGATTTTTTTTTATTCTGATATAACAATAGTAACAGCAAAACCATCAATCTTCTATTCCTGCTCAGTCCTGTCCAGGGTCACAGGGTCACAAAGCAGTTCACCAGTTCATTGGAAGGCAACACATCCACATCCACACACACACACACACACACACACACACACACACACACACACACACACCTACACCCACAGACACACATCTAAGAAGCAATGTTTTTGGACTGTAGGAAGAGGAACTTGCAAGGCTTGCTGATGAAACAACAGGGGCCATGAACTATATGGGAGGAGGTGGCTAAACAATCCTCAAACCTCAAACAGTCACTATTCAAACTCCAATATTACCAAATATAAAAGAGCTGTCTAAGGACACCGGAAACAAACTGTTGACCCGCACCAGGCTGGAAAGACTAAATCTGCAAAAGGTAAGCAGCTTGGTGTGAAGAAATCAACAGTGGGAGCAATTATTAGGAAATGGAAGACATACAAGACCACTGATAATCTCCATCTGGGGCTCCCAGCAAGATCTCACCCCGTGGGGTCAAAATGATCACAAGAACGTTGAGCAAAAATCTCTGAACCACATGAGGGGACCTAGTGAATGACCTGCAGAGAGCTGGGACCAAAGTAACAAAGGCTACCATGAGAAAAACACTACGCTGCCAGGGACTCAAATCCTGCAGTGCCAAACGTGTCCCCCTGCCAAAGCCAGTACATGTGCAGGCTGTCTAAAGTTTACTAGAGATTTGGCATTTGGATGATTACCTCTGTGTGTGACTCCAGATGCTCCACATTCAGTTGATGTGTTCAAAGTAAGACAGAGAGTTAGTTTAACCCCTTATTATCTGAATTTATTTCCAGCAAAAAAAAGGTTGCTTACGTTTTTGCTTTCAAGTAGATGCTAAATTGAGGTACTTTTGGAGCTGAAGTGGTTTAACGAATATTTGCATCAATAATTGTCATTGGGTTAAAACATTTTCTTCATTTTAGAGCTCTGGAGTTTTTAAATTGTAATTTGTGTCAAATGAAGAACAGAAGAGCTTTTGCCTTCAGACAGACATACACTGTACACCAGAGCAGAGCTTCACATCAGGCTTCACATCAGCCCAGAGAGAATTAAAAGCTCTACATGGATTCAGCAAATATCATTAAATATTTAACAAATGCTTTCCATCCATCCATTTTCTAAATCCATCCCTTTTGGGGTCATGGGGTTGCTGGAGCCTATCCCTGCCACTATTAGGTGAAGGTGGGGTTGTTAGGTCCAACGCAGGGTTAAACAATCACACATTAATAATCACCAATTAACCTATGAAGCATGTTTTGGACTTTGGGAGGAAGCCAGAGTTGCAGGTGAAAAACCACACATGCACCAGGAGAACAGGTAAACTTCTCACAGAAAGGTCCCAGCTGGAATTAGAATCAAGGCCTTCTTGCTGTGAGGTGAGAATGTTGAGCAATACACCATATTCCCAACAAACAAAAGATAATCTGATGGGTTTTTTAAAGTCATTCTGCTGCTTTGAACCATACACTAAGTTTGAATTTTCTAGGACATTTCAAAATGGCAGAATAAAGATGGAACACCTACCCTCTCATTAGAGATGCTTTATTCCTCAGGGCTCTGGCTGCTGCAGGTGCAGAGCTGCAGAAGATGGAAGGACAAGCATTAAGAGCTCACAGTCAGCCAGCGCTACCAGGAGGAAGTGATCCGGCTCAGTAATTGGAGTAAGAGAAAAGAGTTACTGTAAGGATCTTCAGTGAAAAGGCAGGCTCCTCCCAGACACACAGACGCACACAAACACACACACACACACACACACAGTGCTGCAGAGACCAGATAAGGTTCCAAACGCACCACACCCTCCTCCGTCTGCTGCATCCCACTAACTGACTTAATCACTCACTTGATTAGTTGCATCGCTGTAGCAGCGGTTTGACTCAGCTCAGCTGACATGCACTATTGGCTCCATTCTTCTGGCTTCCACCTGACAGCACAGGCTTTTAAAGGCCAAAGCGAAGGCTGGCTCAGATCCAAGTGCATTAACCAGATCTTATGGCAACACATATGAAACTCCGGCGAAAGGCTCAAGCTCTAATGGATAAAGTGCACTTTAACCCAGCACTGACCGTGGTTGGAGACAAAATGTAATAAATCGAGTCAACTAGAAAAAGTCGAAGGCATTATACCTTAAGGAGATCTAAGAAATTAATAAATAAATAAAAAACTATAGAATTTTTTTTAAATAAAATCTGCAAAATTTAATTAAGACAATTGGATTATTTTTATGTTTATTTTTGAGCAACAGTAAACTGGAACCAAATATTTTCATTACCCACGACTGCAACTCCCCTCGGAAAGAGTCTTTCTTTAATGGTAGTGGTGGCGGAGGGTACCTCTACCCCTCCTCCATCACTTATCTTCTGTCTGGCTGTAATGGCTGACCCTGCTGCATCATCATCATCTTACTTTAGTTTCATAAAAGCACAGGAAGAAATCAAACCCAGTTCCTGTCCCTCGTCTCGTAAACAATGAGATTGAATAAAGGTTCAACATCATTTGAATGGAAGTCTTTACAAGCTAATCCTAAACTATCCTTTTGAGGGCTTAGTTTGTCAGAGCAAGAGCAGAACTCACACATTAAACCTCTTCAGGTGGTGTTTTATGGTGCAGATTAAATCTCCATCTTTGCACTGTTTGCTGTAATCTACTCTGCCAGAGGTCAGCACCATTGTGACCCTGCCTAACGCAAGTGGCTTTGCATTGATTTTCTGTTCTCTGCTTTTAAAATGGCCTGATTTTTAAGTACGTCCCAAGGTAGTTTATGAATGTATTGTTTTACTTTGAGTCCTTGGTCATGACTTTCCTAAGTGAGTCTCACGGGTATGTAGGCTTTAGAAACTCCGCTTGGTTAGATTTTGGCACCAACACTTCCTGGTTGAAGTCAAAAAATGAAAAAATGATCATGGTTCTCCTAAATGAAACCCCTTCACAATGCCCTGCACTTACTTACTGACAATAAACCAAAGAAACTTCCGGCTAATGCACATTTCTTTTCCATTTTAAAGTTAAAAAATGCATCTGTTCCCATCTACAGAAATAAAATAATTTTAGGGTAATTATGAGTGCACAGTATGGCACAATTTTGAAAAAGGCTATCTAAATAAATGTAAAAACCATACATGCAAAACTTTGTTTTTACAGAACTGGTGGGATTTTTTTTCAAAGTCTAACCTATAAAAAACAAAAAAAAAAAACTAAATGCATTCAACTTGCAGCTCTACTTAAATCATAAAAATGCTAAATCGATCTTTGTCACGTGGCCGTGTGCTGAAGGACTTAACTTCCTGTTCTGTGTCTAAATGGGATAATCGGCTCATTTCTGAAAACTGTGCAAAAATAATGCATAGAACAGCAAATAGAAAGCTGTTGAAAGTTAGCACTGAAGTTCATTTGGATGCAAATAAAAACTCCAGCGCAGTGGTCAGTGGTCCAGTGGAAGAGTGTCTGCCCTGAACGTAGCAAAGTGTGGGTCCTATTCACAGTTGGGTCATTCCAAAGATTTAAAGAAAAGAAGGAGCTACAGCATCTTTTGTGTGACACTGGAATAGTAAACTGCTACTCAAGCGTGACTATACAGCTCAGCTGGTGATGGGTCAAAAATAGAGAACAAATTTCATAGCCAGCTGTGGGACTGTAATTTACACTGGCAATCTTTAGATTTAGGTAACAGTTTTCAATAGAACACCAATATGTAAACATTTTGAAAATGTTCAAATCTTTATAGTGGAAATTGCTAAAAAACATCAAATCTTTGAATCTTTAAATAGTTTCATCCCACCAATTACTGTTCTCAATGAAATTTCTAATTAATTTCAACTGGTTAATATTGGTTTGAAAGAAGTTGTCTTGTTTGCACATTCAATACTATTGTAACTCATTTATTTTCATTTACATTTAATTCATTTATTTCTTTTTTTTAAATTATCTGTGAAGATGATGTGATTGTCAAAGAGTAGGAGAGTTGTGGAAAACACTTGATTGTTGTCTCTTTTAACCAACACTTCTCCCCCTCAGGCTGTAATAAAGCCGTTTCCGGTGGAGGCCGCGATGCATGGCTGCCTAGCAACACTCAGGCGCTTCAGCATCAGCACCATCCGAGCGGATGATCCGCTCATAGTTCCCGCGAGAAGCAGAGGCCAGACCCAATCGCACACGACTCAAGTCCGATCGCACAGATGCGAACGTAGACCACAATAAAGGACATCGGCGAGAGAACCGCCCCGTGTCCGTCACGGTGACTTGGTCGGGGATCGGACACAGAGCTGGTGCCAGGCCCGAACAAAAACCCTCCGCAGAGACCTCGCACTGATGGAAGCTGAAATCACTGACGTCCCTGACACGAAAGACACCCTTCACGCATTCAGGCACGCAAAAACGCATTATTTATGCCTGGATATTTGAGCATCCCGCTATGAAATGGTCCCTTAGTTTGCCAACACAGTCATGAGGAGACGCCATACAGCTACGCGTCAGAGACATCAGTGATGAAATGCGCACAAGCTGCTCATGCACTGATCACAGGGGATCATCCTGCACAACGCCCAGTCCTTTTCCACGAATGTCACGGCACGTTAAAGCAGAGGCAGAAAACAGCAGCATCTATGCGCCTACCTTGGTGCGTCCTCGGGAGCGCGTCCGCTGGGTGGGTGCGGCACACCCCCGCTCCGAAGCCGTCCCAAGAGAGCGCAGATCGTTGATGTGAACAGATCCGTCCGTCCGCCTGTCTGTCTGTCTGTCTGTGCTAGGGCGACACCAGCGCTTCTTTGTCAGGATGTTTAAAGGCCTCAGCTGACTCCGCTCAATAGATCCTCATTTTCTATGCCTCAGGGGCTGGACCAGCCCTGCTGCCACGCCCGCCCACGGTCTGACACGCAAACACGCCCATGCAGTCAGTCACAGATGCCGAGACTAACCCTTCAATGCTGCAGTTTTTAGAGAATACCATCCAAAGGGGTATTCTTTTGTTCTTTAAATGATTTTTTCTGCTGGGGTCCGGCATAAAAACATGCATAGAAGTGTTAAAGTGGCGCCATCTACTGTATAATTACACCAAAAGACCAAATGGCTTCTTTTTTTCTTCCCAAATTGTAGTTCCACTCTCCTGCCTTCAAAGTATACATTCCCTATCGAGGTAAAACCAGGCAGAAACATTTGTGGGCTCCTTTGACCCAAACAGTCTTGGGTCTTAAAGACCCAGTACAATGAGATTATTTATGGTGTTCCAACATGTTCTTGTGGCAGTTTTCTGACGACAGACATCACCTGTGAATCTGAGTGATTTATCAAAATTGTTGTGAAACAGGAACATACAAAAAGTGTTTGAAAAGGCTTGCGTTTGTAACATAGTATCTAGTATCAGGAGTCCACGAGCTCCCTGCTCCGCTCCATTCTGATGAATCCACCTGCAGACTAGATCTATGTACGACAGGGCTGTCAAACTCATTTTCACCGAGGGCCACATCAGCATAGGGGCCGTCCTTGAAGGGCCAGATATAACTTATACATGTAACTAAAAGTAATAAAAAATAAAAGCAACTACTCCTTAATGTTAAATAACTCATTTATTTACTATAACTTTGTAAAGTAACAATTACAGATGCATAGAAAACATATGTTTGCTTGTTACTCTAACATAAATCCTTTTAAATTTGATTCTGTCAGGTTAGGTTACATTTACAGTGTTTAAGTCCTAATGTATAGTTGCCCAATCTGATATTTCAAGTCTGATTCCCCCTAGATATGAATAAATACACACCTATTTTTAGTTTTAATTATAAGAAATTACAAACTTTTATGCTCTCCTCAAGTTTGACACGTGATGTACGATTTTGTTTTCCTCGTCTGAGCAGACATCTGGCTCAAAACTGTACGGCTGGATAACTCCAATATTGCTCACCATTTTTGTTGCACCACTGTTAGGTTAGGGGTGTAAGGGGCTGTAGTCAGAAGGACCGGGTGTTTAAAAAAAAAAAATAGATTATGGGAAGAGGGGAAAGGTTTATCCACAGCCATTGGCCCCACAACTCCAAAATTTTCTCACTATTTTGGCTAAAAACAGTATATTCATAAGTAAGAGACAACTGGGAACGCTTTTAGAATAGATCAGAAGATGATCAGAAATGTGAACTTTTGTCTCGTCTAGCCTGCTTTTTATTTTTACCTGAACCTTTTGGAGATCATCCTAGCGTTTTAGGTAAAATAAAAGATTTTAAAAAATCTACACAAGCCTTAATTTTTTCCTTCTCAGTGGTTTTCATTAGGAACCCGGACATGCAGAACATTTTTTATATCGGATCACCTGACCTCATAAAGCCATTGAGGTCTGCCGTCCTTGAGAGGTTTTGGGGTCTGACTTTTCTAACAAGTTGCTGAAGTTTGGAGTTAAATGTAGTCAGGAAGATACTCAAGTTTCCTCATTGGTCCTTTTATTTCCCTTTACTTGTGGAGAATGGCTTGTACTGTGGTTTACTAGAGTCCAAAAACTAAAGACATTGTTGTATAACCATTAGCAGACCTGTAAATCACAATTCCTTTAAATTTGTGTAGATCACAGCCTGAGGTTCAGGTTTTAAGAAACTTTAGGTCCACCTGCCCCAACAGATATGATCAAACTTTAAAAAAAAAAGTCCTTTTTTTCTTCAAACACACGTGAATATTTACAGAAATTCAAGCTTCGCTTCCAACTCTGAAGTTAAGTTGCGTGTCAGGTGCGCTTTTGCCTTCCATCAAAAGAAAAAATTTAATGAAAACAAAATTCTTAAAGCTTGTTTATTTGATCATTAACTAAACACATTTAGACATTTCTGAATTTAAATTAGATTCAAGTTTTCAAACGGATAATTCATATGGACAACTTAGATCACAGACCTCAACAAATTGTCACAAATTTGCATCTTTTTCATTGGGGCTTTACGATTACATTTACAAGAAAAATACATAAATTAAGTCATTTCCTCAAATAGAGTACAGCTGAAAGCAAAATGAGAACTCTCAGAGCAGCAGTTCTTTTTAGGTATGTTTACTAGATGCATCAACTTCCAATGTATGTACAACTAAACAATGAAAAAGAAAATTAAAGGTTAGGTTTTAAATCAAGCCATTTTATAATAGTGTCAAAGAAAGAAAAAAAGAAGAAAAAAAAGAGTGCAAGTCATCAATGTCCAAGATAGCAAGGACATCGGGTCAGTGATTGGGATGTGCAGTCGGGAGGCGGTGGCTAATTAATCCCTCTGGAAAAGATGAAATGAATATGATCAATAAAATACAAAAATCAATATGAAATGTTCATTGATTTCAGTATGATTTCAAATATTGTCAACATTTTCTGACTAGTTCTTTTGTCTCTTGCTGCTATAAAACAAACACTTCCAGATGGTCCTGTGTGTACAAAAAAAACTTTGACTGCAGTGTAGGAGTTCCCTCACCAGCCTAGGAGTGTGACGACAACCTCATCACCGCTGTTGATTCGGTTATGAACACCGCACTTTTTTTATTTTTAAGTTCTGCATATGGTGCGTGATTGGAACTATAATAAGCACATTAATCACATTCACCTTTACTTTTCTACTAGTCCTGTGTTCAGGCTTCAAGGGTTTCTGGGGGAAACCTTTTATCAGTGTTTTCCTTTACTTCCTCGCCGTGCCTCTCACCTCTTGCGCTGCGCGGCTGTCACTCCCTCTTAGAGCCGCACGCGGCTCCCTCTTCTCACACACACACACACTTGTGGGGTTTTAGAAACACACACACCCAAATCCTCATTCTACAACAGAAGTTTCCGTCTCGCGAGGAAATGCGACAGATTTACTGCGTTCTAATTATTCATTTCCATTACAAGCTGCGTTCATTCTTGAGTGCGCAACACGGCCGCCCACCGGAGGATTTTGTGTGTGGGGGGGTTACTGTTCTCCTTCACTCTGTAACACCAAACATGAACGTGCACTGTTAGATTTCGATGAATATCACTTCATGTTTTGTTTGGGAACTATTTTGTGCAGCGCAAAGTTACGTGTCTGTAGGTTTTTCCCCCCATAGAGGACATTTATTAAACAACTGAAGATTTAAACGGAATTTCTGCGCATTTTTTAATTTATTGGAAAAAAAGCTGTTTGAAAAAGTTCTCAGTTGCGACCAAAAGGAAACTGAAATGGGCAGGCCAGGTTCCCCCACCATTCTGATGCATCCGCTTGCAGAGAAATGGATACATGACGTCTTCATTTTCCTTGTCTAAGCTGACATCTGGCTCAAAACTGTATGGCTGGATAGCTCAAATATTACTCGCCATTTTTGTTGCCCCCCCCTAATGTTAGGTTGGGGTTGTGAGGGGCTGTCAGCTAGCTTACTTCAGCACCAAGAGACAACTTTGTGGCGAGTTTCTGGATAACCCCTGCAGCACTGTACAAACTTTCGCGGTAAACATTTTGGCTAAAAACAACAAAATTATAATTAAAGACCACTGGGAATGCCTTTACAGCCTATCCAACATGATGGGAGCGGGACTAAACTTCGTGCAGACACAAGAATCCGGTCAGTAAAAGATTTGCGGTAGACCAGCAGACGTTTTAAGTTACAGCCAAATAAACCAAATATCTTTTTTCCAAATATCTCTAAAAAATGAGAAGCAGACCTGTAATGCTATACAGTCTATTGAACAAAAACACAATGGAGCTTCATAACTTGGCCTTTTTAAATCTTAAAGTTCAACTTTGATCGTCTTTCGATCCATTTTAAAACAAGTGGATGCATTAGAAAGGTGCATAGCAGAAAACTTGTGACTGTTGTAGCTTCTGTCACACCCACAAGCTTTATCCAACTGCCTTTTTCTGTCTGCTCATGATTCACAACAATCTGAAGAAAGAAATACCCAGAAATGCAATTTTAAGTCTACCGTATTTTCATGACAACAAGGCGCACTTAAAAGTCTTACATTTTCTTCAAACTGAGGCTGTGCGCCTAATGTGTGGTTGTGGGACTTGGCAGAGTCCCACAGCATGAAAGAAGACAGCAGTAGAGGACAGCATGAAAATCAACTCAGATTTTCTCCTGCTGCTTTTTTCCACAATGAATGTGTGTGTGCAGAGTTGCCGCACCCCCCCCCCCCCCGTTTTCAAAAGGAGGGGGCAGACAGTCAAGTGAGTGTGCGAGTGCACAGTTTCTGCAACTCCCTAGGGAGAACAGTAATTTAAAAAAAAAGGTTTTCCCCCAACCTCCAACCAAATACCGAAAAATTACCCATAACTGAGACCGCGCTCTATAACCCTGTGTGCCTTGTGGTCGTGAAAATACCGCAACTTTCTTTAAATAATTTAATTTTTTTAACAATTTAAAGACATGCTGACAATATACAGACATTTGTCTTTTTTTTTAAAGTTGCTTTGCAGGTTACAGAACAATGAATGTTTAGGGCCGATCAAGTGCATGACTTTACATCATCACTGGGTTGAACAGCTTGTAACACTACTCACAATAGGTACAATCCACTAGAGGGCGCCATTAGTGCACTTTTGTACAAATGTTCACTTCAAGAAGCCCGTGTATTTTATGAATTATATCCATTAACCGCTCAGTTAACCCATTTTGACAACCCATTCAGTTTTACTGCTTACTAATGTGACTTTTTAATATAGAATTGCAACATTTCCATCCTTTCGATTTGCATTCCTCTGATTCTAGAGAGAGAAAAAAATAGAATTAAAGATTCCAACCTGTCACAAGTCCCATTTTGGTCTCATTTTCTCAGCAGGGTTGAGATATCTGCAGAATAAAGCAGGAAATCACAAATGTCAGTTTTTGCATGCTGATTTTTTAATTACAAATAAAAAAATAAAATAAAAAGAAGAATCTGCTCTGAACTGTCAAATCAATACAGCTGATGGCCAAATGACACAAATTGGAACAAGAGAAAAGGAAATCATGTCTTGATCTAAACCTCTTCACCTCAAATTACCCAATCAGACAATGAAGTACTTTGGAAGATAATTTCTGCTTTTCAGATGTCGGACAATCAGATGCTTTGTGCTGATTGCAAGTTGTAATTTCGGTGCCTTTCTGCCAGATCATTTATGAAATCAAACATATGTCTGATTATCCTTAGTTTGCCAAAAATTGTAAATGAGGGCCAACCATGTTCCCCGAGCCTGAAGTTAACCTTTTATCCGAATTCTGTACCAATACTGGTTCTGTGTTACACAAATTAAAATATACCAAATTAAGCAGCATGAAGCTAAAGAAAATTCAGATGCATAATTTCCCACCACTACTAAATAGCTTGTTTTGAAAATCTAAATGCTGAGTCTCAGTTTCTAAATGTAAACAAACAAAACACCAGATTTAAATTAAAATGACCACAGGCTTTTTTAAGCTCATTTAATTTCTGGTTGTTTTCCCTTCTATTTCACATCTGAAATAAACAGGCTGAACATAAACAAATATGCACAACCATTATGTGCAATCAACACCTCTGCCACCCAAAGCTGATCACAGAGGTTAAAAGAAAATGTCTTTCCTGCCATTATGATGAAATCCAACTGGGACTTCAAATTAGTGCTGCACATAATTCGACACAACATAAAGATAATCATTTCAAAAAAAGAAACAAACGATCTGACAAGTCACAGAATACACAGAGCACAGTGGCCTTGCAAAGAGAAACAAATTTTTGTTCTGACACCACAATAGGCGTCATTTAAACTGAACGTTCACAGGTGCTCAAAAAAAGAAATGCAAAAAAGTTGGCTTTTAAAAGTATGATCCTTCTATACAAGAATAACTCACAATGACCTTTTCTAAAACATACTTTTGGTAAACATAACAGTCAAGACTTTCTATTGTACACTTCCTTGATGCTGGCTTGCTTGTTGGCCTGCAGGAACACCTTTAATGACAAATCCTTTAAAATATTTTAGGATCTTTTCTGTCCTCCAATTACACCCAGCCTATTTAAAGCAAAGCTGGTCCATTCTGTGTCGTCTTAAATTCTGCAGCAAAAACAGAAACATACTCATAGCTCTATTTAAATACCCGCTCTGATTATATTTTCATTTTTTTGTAAAAGTCTGCCCAGTTGTCTTTTAATTATGATTATGCGATTTTCAGACAAAATAAAAAAAAATCTGTTGTTCTATTGGACATACTGTAGTTTCTGCAGGGCAACAAATTAGAAAGTAGCCTGAGATGTGGGCGGAACTGCTGGTGCAGGGTCAAATGCTACAATCCAAACAATTTTCATTGGAGTGAATCTTTAAGCAGACAGGTTAAAAGACCGCTGCTTTTCACCTTTAAGGTGATGCGGCCGTTCAAATCCATCCAGCAAATAGACATTACATTTTAAACAAAGTTACATAAGAGTTTTACCTCAGACAATTGGGGCCAAACTGCCTTTGAGAGAAATCTTAGGGTCATTTCCTAAAATGACTGATTTAACAAAATAAATAAATGTCCCATCTTGTCTGGGTTTCACCCTTTGGATGCTAGGCTTCACAACCAATCCAGTTTTCCAGTCTTTGTGTAAATGTTGTTAAGAAATGCCACTCGCCATGTTATGAAAAGCTGCTATAAACAGAAAAAGTAGTGTAATCAAGAGGGGGAAAAAAACGGTCCAAATTTCACAATATTTATAATTATAAAAGGGAGAGAAATTTTTTTTTTATGTCTGCTACGTTCACACTGCAGACTGAAACGACCCAATTCCAATTTTTTTGCCCCTGTGTGACCTGTATCTGATCTTTTCATGACAGTCTGAACGACACAGAAACGATCTTTTCAAATGCGACCCAGGCCACTTGGGTATGTGGTCCTGAATCCGATACGTATCTGATCTTTTGAAATGCGACCTCCATCTGAACGGCCAGGCCACATGAATCCGACCCGTACGTCATTGATACACTACAAACAATTCTGCGTTGAAGTAGGCGGGAACGAGAACATAAACATCAACCACGGCGGACGATGCTGCTGAGACCAGTCAGTGGAAGGGAAGCGAGGTCACCGCTTTGATTAACATTTGGGGTGACAGCTCTATTCAGGCCAAACTCAAGGGCTCTTATCCCAACCGGGTGATTTTTGAAAACCTTTCCAGCTAAATGGCCAACCGTGGTGTTGAACCTTTCCTGCGATTACTTTTTTTACCCCCCTTTCTGACCGTGGTCAGAAAAGCGGGGGAGCGAAGGTGGATCCTCCTTCGGGGTTCACTTCCCCATTCGGACCCTCAGATTCTCCAGAGCGGGTTAATAAAGAGTAAATAGCATTTATTCTGGGGGGAGCCTTCTTTTATTATCGTTCTCCTTCCTCCTTAACACACAACATGAATGTGCCCCCAACACACTTTTGCTGCCCCCTATCACTCCCACCTGCTCCTCTCTCTTACAGCACATACACATCCCCATTCCACAACAGTGGGTACAGACGATCCTGGCTCCAATGCCTTCTTAAGAGAAGATTGTAGTTGTGCTGGCTCCTTTGTGAAAATAAATTTAATACTGCAAAAAGAGCTCAGCTGTTAACACTGTTGTTGGCATCCATTGTTAACGTTAACTACTTCCGCAAAGAACGAGTGACGTTCACCGTTGAGTACTCTTCTGCGCGTGCAGGTCACTACTGGGTCCTTTCATGTTCACACAGGAGATCACAAAAGTTCGCATGTAATTGGAAATGTGAACGGCCTTGCAAAAAAGAAAAAAAAAAGATTTTTTCTATTTAAAAAAAAAAAAAAATGGAAACCCTCTCCAATCTAAGCTATATAATCCACATTTGTATTCTAGCAACTTCTGCAGTAACCTCTATACGAGACTCCTGATCCATTCATATCCATGTTTGCTTTCAGCACCTCTTTAGCAGAGTTAGGCAAATGCAGTTTGTCCAACATGTTAAACAGAGGTAATCCATCTCCTTTGATGGAGAGAGGCCTTGTAGAAAACAGAATGATTAAGAATAACATTTTCCCCGGATGAGGCCAAGATGGACTTTTTAAAGCTGGGAACAGAAGGAAGGAAATAAACAGACCAGTTGGGTGTATGCAAAGACTGAGGGCATTTTAACCGCCGTATGGAGGAAATCATTTCAAGGAAGTGATGACTGGACAGAGCGCAAGAACAGAAGCCAACACATTATTAATGAGCACAGTCGTCACCCTCAGTAGGAGACTCGGGAGATTCTCTTGTTTTCCCCCCACTCCGTCCACATTTTCTGAGGCAGAGAGGGACCCAAAAAAAATGTGATCCTCTTGAGGTTAAGCTGAAATTCAAAAATCTGGGGTGCCAGTCAATTTTAGACACAAGTGCTTAAGCCGAAGAAATTTAATGTGTTTTTTTTTTTCTGTTTGGATCTTAACTTTTAGAATATTTAATAGAATCCACACAGTGCTACACAACTGCGACACAAAACCCCCAGGACACTCTGCTTTAACTTCCACAAAGAGGTTTGTTCAAGCAGCACCAAGTTACTGCACTGATCTGCCACAATCTAGAGGATCTTTCATATGAATGAATCCATCAGAAAACTTGTCTGATACAAGAGGTCCACATAGTGTGGAAAACAAAAGGACATCACTTCTGTTTCGCCTAAATTAATAAACTTGCAGACATGTATAAATTTTATTTGGCCTGACATTGTGCATTATTAATTTCAGACGGAGGGAAACATTAATATTAGAACCTTTATTTCAACATTTGGTCCAACAGTGCCTGCAAGCGTCGGCCTGCCTTTTCGCTGATCTAATGATAAAAACAAAGGGGTTGTTGATTTAATTAATCAGAGCTGAAAAGTAAATCTGAGTCAAACAAATTTACTGAGAAAAAATAAAACAGACTTTACTGAACCTTTGGTCTAAATTCTTTACTCATCCAGATCCAAATTTGAGGCAGGCTTTTGTAAGATTTTTTCTTTAAAAACAAAAACTACTAAAATCTCTAAAGCAAGGCATGGACAATCTAAAAAAAAAAAAAAACGTAAAAGCACATCAAAAGCATATAAATGAAAATATCCAAAGACATGGCCAGAGAGTTTTTTTGAGCAAACTAGTCAGAGTGACACCATAGATGATTAAATTCTAAAACTTACTGCTTCATACAAAACAGATAAATCACCTCCCGAGAGCAATCATTTCTCCAGTGGAAATGCATTTGAGCCTCATCCACAGTGCTCTCTGCTGCCAAGACAAAGTAAGTGGTCAATCCGTGTAACAGCACGTAAAATTCACATCCTTACATATTGTTTACACCAGGGCTGCCCAAGCCTGGTCCTTGAGATCTACCATCTTTCCAGATTTGCAGCTTTCCCTTCTTCCTACTGATTAGCTGACTCAAGTGTGTCCATGTTCTGATTGACTGAGCTCACCTGATCCAGGTAATCATGACCAAGAAGTGCAGGAAGAGCTGGAGAGCAGGCAGGACGGTAGGTTTGAGCAGCACTAGTGTACAAAGCCATTAGAGTTGGGGGGGGGACACACACGAATGTTGCAATTTATATACTTTTGGGTAAAATTACAAATTATGTTGGTTTAAAAAAATAAACCATTCAAGTCAAACTGTATGGACAGGATAGGAAAGCTGTGTCTATAGAATGCTCCAGAAATTTCCCTCTGACTTCAGTCCAGAGAAAAGTGACAAAATGACAAATAGCAGGCAGAGAAAAATAGAAACACGGGAGCCGAGGATGGGTTGCAGAAAGTCAGGATGTAAAAAGCACAAATTTGACAGTCCTGATGAAGTGTGGCACAGAAACACTCAGGCACTAACCTGTCTTGGCAAAAACACTCAAAAGTTGTCACCAAGCAGCGTGAAAGACCAAATACATCAGCATGCAGGGCCATGAGCCGCTGTGTTCTGCCAACTTCCACAGAGGCCAGGTTCAATGAACTCAGCATTTACAAGGATGGTTTTCAAAAAAAAAAATTGGAGATCTGTTTTTTTTTTATCCTTAACTGGACAGTAGATCCTAGGCAGTGATGTGGATGTACCAGTCTTTCATCCAATGTTCATTTGAAATGTTTTAACACTTAGCTGGGATGTCAGTTTCAAACCATTTTAAAAGAAAAAAGAAGGTCCCAATGACAGTTATGAATAAAATTCTCTATCTATATTTTATGTCTGTCTATCTGAAGCCTCCGTTTCCAAAATCTCCTCTTCATGGCCGTGGCCATTGGTGCTAAGCTGAGTAGCTCTGCCTTTGATCTCCCTTTCTGCAAGAGTCTTGCATGACTCAAGAGGGGGCCACAAACGCCGCCGCCTGACAGTCTATTCTCAAACGTTTATCTTTAACCATAAACGGTGAAAAGTGACTTGCTTTCAAAACAACACTTTGAACAATGTGCAGAATGACAAAACAAATGTATGCATCGGACCCTGCAGTTTAATAAATTACACACGAAAAAGAACTTTGATAAGCCCATGAAAAATGCTTTGAACTACATTATCATTTAGGTTACATTGCACCAGCAAACAGAAATGACTGCGGCTAAGAACAGATTTGATGCTAGCACATGCAGATTGTTGAATTCACTTGCACAGCAAATAAAAAGAAATGCCAGATAGTATGCCTGGGCGATAAATCGATTGAATGAATTAATTACAATTTTTTGTTACGGGCGATTTCAAAAATAACTAATCCAATTTTTATGTGGCGCATTTTTGGCTCCCCAGAGCTTCTGTAGCGTTAGTTTCACACGCCGGTATGGTACGGGACAGACGACACACGAAAAAGCAAGCGACAGCATGGCCACTGGTGAGATGAGGAAGTTTGTTCCCAAGAAAGGAATAAAATCATCTGTTTTTTTAAACTGGTATGGGTTTGCCTAAAGCGCATCGCAGTTAAAGGCTCTCTCACACACGTACTCATTCTACAATGCCTATATATTTAGTTCATTAGTTAGTTTTTACTTTATTTGTTAATAAAGAATACTGCGTTGTAATTATTACTTGTACCAATATATTTGCGACACGGGCACCGTAGGATTTTGTCTTCGGAGGAGGCTGCAGCAGTGCAGCGCACTCTTTGATTCCAAGAGTGCGTTTATTATTCATCCCAGAAATGGGGGTTAACGATTTAAACACATTCACAATTGATTAAAATGACATAAATTTATATTTTATTTTAAGATTATGGTTTTACTTTGTTCACTAGTTATTCCAGATCAGGCCCGACTTAATTTTAATAAATTTTATTTTGGCCTCAATTAATTCAAAGGCCAATTTAACCCTCTAAACCAGGGGTCGGGTACCTATGGCTCGCGAGCCATATATGGCTCTTTTGATGGTCACATGTGGCTCGCAGACAAATCCTTAATTATACTTTTTTTTTTTCATTAGACCAGTCCTTCTCGGGCGCGATGCGATGCCAGATGCACGCAGTAGTAGCGGTGCTTGGAGAGAAAACTATCAGTTTACTGTTATCTATCATTTCACAGAGTTTGTGCCACCCGGAAACCTGTGCCTAAAACTGCGCGCTCCCGTCTCTGAGGAAGAGCGCGCAGTTTCGGGGACTGGATGTGTGAGGAAGAAAGCCGGGCGGGGGGGGGGGGGGGGGGACCGGCAGCAAGTGAATCGCGCAGGGATGGTAAAAACATAAACCCGCTGCCCGTCACTCACTGCGCCATGTGAGTGTGTTTGGTTCCATGTCTGTCTCACATCTAAAGAACATTCAGACCTAAGATCCCGTTTAAAGCAGAAACTCACCACGTATCAACCAGACTAGACCATCAGCAAAACTACCATGAGAAATACTCATCATTCATTAGCAACACCATAACAATGTTATTAAAAAGAATCCACAGACCTATTGTACTTTAAAAATGTTGAAATTACATCAAATGCACACATTCACTTGTATATTTAGTTTTAAACATATTGTCGCGGACTGAGTTTAACTTGGCTGTTGAGCCGCGTTAAAAGTTCTGGAGTTCATGGAACGCATCGATCAAGCAGAGATCTGATTGGCCCTCAGTTCTGTCGCTCAGCCTGTTGTTAGGGAGTTTGGACCAATGGGGTTCAGCTATGGGGCAAGTAAGGGAAATCGGACGGCGGGAGGGGGGGAATATAAAGTTGGGAGAAGGGCTCTCGTCTCGGCGGGAGAGAATAAGGAGTTCCTAAATTAATTGTACGGCGTATTTTGCGGTCTGCAGTAACCAGAATAAAGAACCTTAAAAGAGGTTAAGTCTCCGTGCCTCAGTGTGGGAAAGGGACACTACATTAATGTATGGCTCTTTGGAAATTACATTTAAAAATATGTGGCGTTTATGGCTCTCTCGGCCAAAAATGTTCCCGACCCCTGCTCTAAACACTGGAGATATCGCCAGCAAGACCTAAATAACACACCATCTGCCATACTTTTCAACCATTTAGTGTGAATCAGCTGATTCAAACAGAAAAAAGTGGCTTTGTATGTTAGCTGTGCACCGCCGATATGCACTTTGTGCCATTATGTAACACTATTATGGTAAAAAGTTGCACACAGACACAAAGCCGTTTATTTCCACTTCAGAATCCACCAAAATATATGAATTCTGTAGACAATGGAGCTAAAAGGTCCAGTGTTGAAGGATTAAATGGTACGTTGTCATTTCATGCAAACAAATTGCACCTTAAAACATCAAGTCCCACGCCTTTAATTGTTTACTTACCGAAGCTTGATCAGGCGCTACTTGGATGATGAACTGGTATGCAGGCATGACACAATGCTGCAACACCAGTCTAGTCATGTCTCCATCCTCTGCTGCAGGTTCTGCTGGCATGGTGAACCCATCCTCCATGTGATCATCTGACAGGTTCAAGAACTGTCAGACAGATAAAAAATAACAGTTAAATGCTTAGATGTTCAGGAACTGCAAGTTAAGTAAGCAAACCAAATAAGTTTTCAGTCAACAAAACCCCCAAAATGCTAATTTAAGGATCCATTTTCAGGATTTAAGGGAGTCAAATTCTAAAAGAAAACCAAATAAGAAAGTTGTAAAAATTTAAATTGTTAGAATTTGCTAACTGCTTTTGGAGATCTGCTTTAGTAATAGTGACAACTACACTTGCAGCTTGTTAACCAAAGGAAACAAATGATTGTGCATGTAATTTGACTTCAGTAATCCTCTAACAGTGGAAACTCAAAAAATAACTGAACTAAACCACAGAAATCCTATTACCGTAAGAACCCACGCTGGTGTCACCCATATGGTGACAGCAGCATAACAAAAACATCAGAAATGGGTTCTGTGGTCCAGGTAGTCCACATATGTATTTTTAAGAAAAGTAGTGTGTCTGGGTTATATGGGTTGAGCTAACTTAAACCTTAAATACTTTATATTTTCTCTCCATAAAAACATATCCTGTCAAAATTATACACGTTTGAAATAAAGTAAAACGACTTAAGAAAAAAAAAAAATTCTTTACTCTGATTTCATATAAAAAAAAACTTACATATACCGAAAGATTTTGCTCTCCATAAAAATATATCCTGTCACAATTAAGTACAAAAATTCAAAATAGGAATTTGCTGCATAACAAAACAAATAAAACCTGAATATATGAATAAAATTTGTGCTTTTCTGCAAAATAAAATCAAATTTCTTTGCTCTTGTCTCATTTTGTCAGGTGCACGCCTGGCATCATTTGTTGTCAAGTTGGTTTGTGTTTGATGTGAAGTCCTGTAATGTAGAAGTTCATCAGGGAGATGACTCCTGTCTGCTTTTTTGTTAGTTTTAATCACTGAGGAGCTTCTCACACAGAAACGTGCGCCCAAACATGCACAAGGATCGGGCTGCATGTAGACTGAGCTGGGGCATATCTGCAGGAACGGAGGCGTGGAACTGTGCCGCCATGAAGGTCGTACTTTGCCTTCGGTGTATCAAAACACTGCAGCTCAATCAGCGCAATCTGAATCCTTACAGGTGCTGTTTCCACATTGACGGCAAGCAGGTTACAAAGCAAAACAAAATTCATTTTTTGTTCTTCAATGATACTAGAGCCCTGTGCAAACTCCATGTGCTCAGCAAAAAGTGTATTTGCCATCTGTCTCATAGCTTAGAGTATATTCTTTCATTACAGCCACATTCGCTCCAAAGATGACATGCAGGTTTACAGAATGTCAGTAAACATTTATTCTGCCTCCAAAGAGTTTCTAAAGGCTCAGTTTTCAGAATTAACTTCTCTTGTGCATCGCGGGTCCAGCAAAACGGTTCAGCAGGGCAGCTGAACACGGATTCTGGGATCTGTAGTGAAAATGATGCCACCATTCTATTTCGTCAAGCAGCTGAAGCGCTGTATTATGAGATCTGTAGTAAATACGTTATCAGCGTTACACTTTGCTGAGCCATTAATAATAATAATAATAATAATAATATAAAATCAGCTGGCGGGCCGCCGGATGTAGCCTGCGGGCCTCGACTTTGACACATGTGATCCAAACGACGGAGCAGAGTTTCCAGGCTAAACCTGATGTAAAGGTGATGCTACTAAGGTACATGTTTGGTTAAAAACAACCATTTCAACAGCCACAAATTTAAATACTCACATCGTCCATTTTCCAGAGGTCATTGGCGAAGCCATCCTGCTGACCATAAGTGATTGCATTCTTTAGAAAATCCGTCCCAGTGTTGTTCTATAAGTTGTAAAATGACAGCAGTCAACATTGTATATCAGCGTTGTTGTTGCAGCACTTTTTTTGTGATTTGACAGGGGCCCCAGAGGACAGTCTTACATTTTCAGTGTCCCGTAAAACAGCAAGAAGAAGTCGAATGTATTCAGTGGCTGCTTTGAGTGTATCAACTTTACTCGGCTTTTTGTCTGGTTGCATTAGAGGCAGCATGCGCTTCAGCCGGGAGAACATTGTGTTCAAGTTCCTTATCTGTAGAGAAAGTAGGCCCAAATTTCATATCCAGCAGTAACTCGCTGATAACTGCAGAGACTGGAAATATTGTGCGACACAAAACTTTGATCAAATTGATAAAATTTGAGAATTTCAGAATTATTTAAGATGAACCACAGCTGGTTTATAATGGAAGAGTATTCACTCAAAAAAGCTGAATTATAAATCTTCTCCAAGTTTAAAATTTTAAGTTTTAAATACATAAAATAGCAATTAAAAGCTGTAGTGCTTTCCAGTCAGTTATTGACCCCAAGAACACAATGTTTGAACTGAAGCATCTCCAGGTGTCTTTGCTCAATGCTTAGTTGATTGCAGACAGAAGCTCCAAATGCGCGGCATGGTACAGATCGGCTTCTCAAAGAGACCAGGATGAGAAAGGAGGACTGAGAAAAGGCCAAGTCCCTCCTGGACCCGGGGGGGCTCTGAAGATAATGAAACTACTGTTCCCAAACTTTCTGCACTGACTGACCAATATGACATTAATTATTGGCATACTACAACAAATATTATGTCTGATATTCGCTTTGTTTAAAAATGTTTTTAAATAAGAAATATGGATCATTTTTGGTCTCTAAACTGAACTCACTCTCAGTCTTTCCTTGGCGTTGACCATTTCTCTTTTTTTGACGGTTTCAGTGAAATCCTCGGCGACAAAGTAGAGGCCGTTCCTCTCGCGCTTGAACTTCTCGATGCAGCAGTACAGCGGCAGAGCAGACTCTCCCGTCAGCCTCTTCAGAATGTCGCTCATTAATTCCGCCTCTGGCACCTTCATTTTTTTTTTTTTAAAGCCTACGTCCGAATAGAATTACACTTCTTTTCAGCTGAGCTGTAGCTGTCCATTTACAAATGCCTAAATCAGTAGCAAAGCCCTGAGGGCACGAGGAGCACACCTGTGTCATGTTTGTTTGATTAGGCCGCTCACACCACCGGCTCGAGCTGTGAGACGTTGCTCAAGTGGGCGGAGTTAAGTGCGTTGCGCTCCGCCCACTGTTTGTGATTCTTCTTCGACGCAATTGTCTAATTTTCCTTGCATTTTAGAAGTTTCCACGTGCCATCTTGCCACCTACCGGATTCGGGAGGGTATCCTGGGATGATTAAATTAAGGCTAACCACGTACATTTTTTAAATTCAGAAGAAGATTAGTTATTTTGATTTTAGGTTATGTACACTCCTGCTTTAAGATACTTTTAATGTCTTAACAATTTTGTGCCATCCTATCTGTCAGATCTCTTAGTTAAGTTTGAACCCGTGTGTACTCCGAAATCCTCTGACTCTTGTCAATTAATCATTCCGACTGTAAAAAGCAAAACCTACATAGATAGAGGCATCTTTTCAGCACTATGGTTCTTGTTTATAGAACAGTCTGCCAGAGGACCTGAGGGCTGCAGAGAGAATAGTTGCTTTTAAGGAAAGGCTCAAGACTAATGTTTTTAAACTGGCATTTAGCTAATTTTACCATTTTAATAGTTTTTATTTATTTTGAATTTATTAATTTATCCACTATTAAATTATATGAATTTCTACGGGACTAACAATTCATTCGAATATTCCTTATTTCACATTTTGTGGTTAATTATTTCTTTCTTTTACTAATTATGTGTTTGTTTTTTTAACGTTTATCTTCATTTTAAATTCTTCTTTAAGCTTCCTCAGTTGGATCCTCTCCCTTTGGGTCGGCTGCTGTTCTGCCGCTGCGGCTCAGGTGGGAGCCTGCATCGCCACCTTGCTGTGGTGTTGCTGGGTCCCCACCTGTGATGCTGCATCTGGCTGTCTATGCAGCTATTCACAGAGAGGAAGGTTCCATATATTAACTTTTACACAAACAATTTTTTTTCCATACTCAGCCTCTTTCCCAAATGTTTTTATCCATCATTTAAGGGGTGGGAGGCTTGAATGGGATTAGGGGTTCTGTGTGGGTTGGGGCTAGTTTTTTTTTTTTATTGCTGTTGTCATGATTTCCTAAGCGTGGCGGACCCAAGCGCTGGAACCCAGAG